>CM028351.1:21231001-21831001 GCA_016618105.1 Dendrobium huoshanense | reverse complement strand
TTGGAGACTACAGTCTCCCACCGTTCTTCTTGAATCAGCTTCTTTTCCTTTCTTTTTTCTTCAACCGGGGGTATGGAGGAAGTCGTAACTACCCGGGTTGATTCTTTTCTGGGATTAACTAACACATTATCTGACAATGTGAGCTCTCCCTTCCGGTATTTCCTTTCAACCCAATCCTTGAAGATATAGCAATCTTCAATGGGATGGCCCAGCACTCGGTGATACGGGCAGTAGTTCGGGTCACTAGTTTCTTTCGACTCCTCTGGCCTCTTGCACTCTGGCAGTTCTAGGCCTGCTTTCAATGCTTGTCGAAATAACTTTGCGACACTATCTCTTTTGAACGGATATTCTTTATTCATTTTATCTTTGAGAGATGGGAACGTTCTATCACCGGTTCCCATTGTTTGCCTTGGACGTTCCCCTCCGCTTTGAAAAATTCGTGGCCTATCATTCCCCCCGAGTATCAGCTTCGGTTGGGGGTTAGGGTTGTAGACTTGTTTTGGCTTTTCTTCATACTGTATTGGTTGTTTGCCTTTGTCTACATTATAAATCACCTGTTTTCCCCTGTTTGTCCTGAGAGAGGATGCAGAATAAGTTTCACTCCTTCTGGTCTCCATGATTTTGGGCTTTTTGGGCTTGTCAGAGTTGCCTTCTGATCTTGACAAGTTTAGCTTTTCAAATTTAGCCACTCTATCCAACAGGTCTTGAAAAGTGGTGATTGTAGCCATACATAAGAATGGTTGCATCTTATCATCGATATTTCCCATTAATAATTGTACGGCATGTTCTTCTTCCAGCTGTTGCTCACATTTCATGCTTAGATTACGCCAGCGGGTTATGTATTTCGATACTGGCTCTTCTTTCTTCCGTTTATCTAAAGCGAGATCGGCGATTGTAATCTTCTCAGTCGCACTAGCGAATCTCTTCACAAACATGGCCTCTAATTCTGCAAAAGTCTTTATAGAATCATTTGGTAACTCGGCATACCATTCGAATGCAGTTGCTGTCAAACTGTTAACGAATTGCCGGAAGAGTAAGGCGTCATTTCCCCCCGTATTACCGCAGGTGGCCTTGAACTGCGCCAAGTGTTGTCTGGGATTATTAGTACCATTGAAAGTGTGAAACTTTGGGACCGAATACCCTTTTGGATACGACACCTGATCGTATTCAGCGGGATATGGACGACCCTTACCCACCAATTTCTCTGCCTGATCAACAGCTATAATAGCTTTGATTTTCTCAGTTATAATTCCCTCCAACTGCGCAGCAGTCACGGGTTCGGAGGTACTTGCAATATTTTGTGGGGTGGGCTGGCGGACAGTATTATGGACCTCATGAACACCTTCAGGAGTTCCCCGTATTCCTGATACTTGTGGCATCTGAAGGTTTGGAGGATCGGCTGGAGGATTAGGCATGGCACCAATAGCAGTAGTCCTCTGCATCATTTGCATCATCGCCCCCATCTGAGCCATCATTTCGGTCATCTTCTCATTTAACTGAGAGATTTCTTTATCTTTGGCTCTCATTTGACGTCTTATATGTCTTTGCATGTCTGCGAGTGTGACATTCTCATCAGCCAAGGGATTATCCTCGGCTTCTTCTCTTTCTTCTTCTGAAGAGTGACCACCTCTTTCGATGGTGGACCCAACTTCACGACGACGTCGATATACTTGTCTAACCGGTGGTTGTTGATCGTCGTCATCTTCACCATCATCATAGTACGCCTCCTCATTGGCGTTGGTGTGTCTCACTATATAGACGACTTCGATGTTTATGGCGTCATTTATTTCTTCTTCCATGTATTCTTCTATATTTTCTTCTTCTTTCATATCTTCTTCATTTTCTATGTCTTCTTCCCCTTTCTCCCCAAGTACTTGGATCTCCGAGCGGCGACGCCAATGGATCTCCGGCTCTTGATTTGATAATGAGACTTCTTCGACCAGCGGGCTGCGGTCAAAGTTGGTTTCTTCTTTCGGAGGAGATGGAGGGCGACGGGATCCCCTGGAGGATTCTCCAAGGTGTCGACCGTCAGGGGGGACATCATCGTGGGTCTTCTTTTGGACCCATCTTTGATGTTGTTTGTAGGTAGGGGCGGATCTCCGGGAAGCCATACCGGATGTCACGCCCAGACTTATTTCTCTTCTTCTTTCTTCTTCTCTGCGAGACTTTGATCTCCAGATTTCTTTACCTTTCCACCGGGACCTTTCGGCGGCAGATCCCTGAATCTGAGGTTCAGGTATCATGCCTCGATGTTCACCACGCGGAGCTTGTCGTCGATATCTTCTTTGCTCAGCTATCGCAGCAGATGATAGCCTTTCCCTTGGAGGGGTTCTTCTGGCCTCAATAACCAGCGGCCTCTGAAACTGCTTCTTCATAAGTCCCCTCTCCTTGACTGTTTTCAGCACTCGATGTACTCGAGCAGATAGACGTTCAGGTCCTCTAGTCTTCTGTGGGGTCGGTGCTTGTGGTCGATGCTCCCAGAATGACTGTTTGAGCTCACCAGAAGAGCTATTTTTTTTCACCCATTTGAGATTGGTAAACTTATTCTCAGTGGGGACATTGGCCTCAAGTTCTTGGGCCGGCAGGTTTGATGGGTGCACAGGCACCAGTTGTTGCTGAGCTCGGATCTCAGCATTCAGCTTTCTCCTCTGTCTCCTTGTTAGCTTTCCTCCAGATGAGGAAGCTTCAGCATTATTCTTCTCGGGTGCAAGTAACCCGTTTGGCAGAGCAGTGGTGTTTGCAGTCACCACAGAAATCCTTCCTCCAGCAACAACTCTCTTGGTGGCCGAGGCTTCTGATTGTGACATTCTTTCAAACACAGAAATCCTCCTATGAGGATTTGTAGTAGAGGGTCGTTGTGCTGGAAGATTCACACGACCGGTAGGAGCTTCAGCAGTATTAAATCTTCTAGCAGACCTTTCAGCATTCAAGCCATTCGCAGGAATGGCAGCACTCCTTGCAGCGATTGCCGGGAAGTCAACGCTACCAAATTGGATGGTAGCTCCGGCGCTTCCAGTGTTGATAAGAGCATTTGCCAATTGAATGTTGGCTCCACCGCCAAGTTGAACAGTGAAAGGAGTGTTCTGTAGATCCATCTACATAAATGAAAGGCAAGGGTTAGTAATCAGAATCTGATACATCACCCCACACTTTCAAAATGCAGAGACTTGCACAGAACAAAAGATAAAAGCAGATAACTATTAGAAAGCAATAAAAAGTAACATAAATTAAAAGCACTGCTGACTAAGCTATCTCGATGAATGTATGAATGATCATATAGGAAATGATTTTAAAATTTTGATTCGCTAAATGATCATTTTAAAAGATTCAAAATTTTGAACACCAATTGATATGACTGCTACTATAGCGCTGATATGACTAGCCAAAGATGGAAAGAGAAATCATTCCCCAGCGGAGTCGCCAGAAATCTGTGGGCTCCGAAAATTCGGCCCCGGCCTCCGCTCGCTTTTCTTATTCGGCGAGGGAGTTTTAACGAATTAAGTTCCGGGGTAAATTTTGGAAGGCAGATGGGTTTGTAGATAAGACACTACCCAGAGATTTCGCCCTCATTTTGTGAGGACTTTATGATCTGAGTTCTGGTTTCCTATAGGCGCAAGCCCCTATAGTTAATTACCCCTCCCGATCACGAGAGAGAACTTTCGATTAAGGCTAGTCATTGATCAGATACGTATAGAGATACGTGTTATCTGGCATATAGTAGCAGCAATGGATTTGAGATTGGAAAGATTGGATTTGGAAGGTTTTGTAAAGTTTTAATATTTAAAAATATAAATTGCACCATCTTGTACTTAAAGCGGATGGTGGGGGAATGGATGATAGACCCGATCAAGATCCCATGGTTCCGTCGTCCCGGGCCATCGTGGTCCCTGGTCTACTTAGTCAGAGGAGGTAGTCGACCCAACCTGACAGAAGGATCCTTGTCAGCAGCCATGGGTTGCTTCGTCCAAGGGGACCTTGTAGACCGGGGGTGAATGTTTGTCTAAGGGGACAAATTTGAATCCACCTTAACTTACAGAGGGCTTTGTGCCTATCGATCATATCCTATTGATTCATATCTCAAGGATTTAACGCCATTAAGGAGCGTATTGGCTCTGGCCATAACCGTTATCTGTGGTGCCATTTGGCGGCAAAACCACTCGGTTCAGAGGGCCCCGGGTCATAACCGTTTACCTGCAGTGCCATTTGGCGGCAAAACTGCCGGTTAGAGGACACGTACCACGTCCTTACTGGCAAGAGATTGTTTGAGAATGGATCCTAGTGATATTTTCGACTAGACATTTGGCTCTTTGTGAGCTGAAGTAATATTTCATATTTGTCCGCCTCGACAAACTTTTGCGGAGGGCGGATGGATTTTGCTTTAAGTGCATTGATGGATTGATTTCATTTTTAAATATTTTTGGGATTTTCGAATTTGAGATTTTTGTGGAGTTTTTTGGGTTTTTGGATGGAGCATGGAAGATATTTGGATATTTGAGAGTCATTTGAAATGTTTGTGAACCCCTCCGGTTGAGATAAACATTCAACACGGCCATCATCGGGGTGTTTGGGGTCATTCCTTTTTATGGATTGAACCTTGTCAACTATGTCGGGCTGTCGACAGAGGATCGGGTTTCGTAGGCTTTATCCCCTTTGATAGTGAATTCTTTTGATTTTTAGGCATTGAAGGCCTAATATGAATGTATTTAGACAAATACACCGGTCGCTACAACCGTGTATTTTGTTAGGTAGTTCGAATCTTGTCGACTTCTATTGATCCGTATAGAAGGATCGGATTCGAACTTGAATTCACTTGTCAACCCGCGCAGCATCCCTAGACGTCACGTGTGTACCAATAACACGCTCGTCGGGGCCCATGCGGGTTGAGATTGTACTTTCCCCTTTAGTGTACCTATGTGTATACAATTTATAGTGCACGTGCAGGGGTATTTATTTCAGACTTTGTTGACGCCTTCTGTCCGCTTGCATAGAAGTTGCGGATCCGGTGGCGTGGCGTAGCAGCTTCTGAATAGAGTTGTTCGCTGCTTCATACAGGTAAACTGTCGTGCACTAATTATTGCTTTATGTAGGTGGATCATAGTGCACTAACGAGTCTCCTGTATTAGGTCGTAGGAGCTTTCACTTGTCGTATTCTCCATGCGTTTTATTGTGGTCTTTAACTCATATAATACATTCGTCACTGCTATAAATAGATAGGTAGATGTATTCTTTCACAGATAGAAATTGACTTCAGGATACTGCATTTACTGAAGTCTTTTAGCATCTACCCAAAGTGGCATTTGACACATACATTTGTCTTCGTAGAGAGATTGTATGTGTTGCAGATCTTTTATCGATTTGCTTGCAAAACATATGTCGAATGTATAACAGGTCTCTAACAATGTCATTGAACTTTTCTGCTTGTAGGAAACTGATCGTGTCTTTTCTTAGAATTTGATCATTGTTGATGATGGAAACGTCTTTATATTCCTTCATCTCTACCTCTTGATGAATTCATCGAGTGTGGATTGTATTCGTCTCGTATCAACCCATATTATCTACAGATAGATGAAGGGGATCATCTATGAACTGAGGTTAACCGCTGAATAAGTTACATCCATTGTTGATGCCCTCCCCACGCATTCATCAATTATCTATCATGTTCAATATGTTTTCCCCTTCAGCATGCGTAGGCAACTACTATTTTACTCATGTGTTCATCATTGTTGACTAGGTAGAAGCCATAACATTCACTGCAAGAAGTTTATATAATCTGACTCATGGATGATTTGAGAGTCTTGTGGTACTAGCAATCATCATTACAATAATGTTCATTGAAGAAGCTTTGAATAAACTTTGGAAATCAAGTTGAATTTGTTGTTCATGAGTGACAAGTTTGGGATTTTGCATCCCCTAAGTCCTTGCTTGCTTGCATGATATTTATTTGGATGAATTTAAATGACCAAATAGCAATCATAATATTCAATCGAAGGTTCTCACAAGCATTTCATTTGATCTTTATTTGAATAATAATGATTGCAATTATCATTCAATGCTTGTTCTAAAGTCATCATATGATGGCTTTATGATCAAAACATACTCCAAAATCTTGTGCTCCTTATAAACAAACTACATTAATCATTTCTTTGTTCTCAAAAATTCATTGCAATTTGTATGATGAATGTAGTTTATTCATCAATATTTTCATTTTAATTGCAACAATTCTTACAACTCAATTGTTATTTCCATGCCAAAATTTGCAAATCATTTTGGCATAGCTCTTTGCTTGTAGGAAAGTTATACTCCTTGCCTCCACATATCATTTCCAACATGCATGATGATTTGGAAATAGTTTGTCACATGCCTTATAATTTCATGAACTTTGCTCAAAGATTAATCAAATCTTATGTTATAAGTTAATTAGTTTGATCCAAAAGCTCACATCATGGCTTTGTAATCAAATCATTAACTTTTGCAATTTTCTTTCACTTTGCTTGTTAAGATTCACATTTTCAATCATGAGCATTTAATTACATTATCCATTTTCTTCAAATTGATGATCGTTTGCAAATTCATTTTGAAGCTTTGATCATTATATGCATTATTCTTATGATTCATGATGATTTTTTTATTCTAAACATTAGGCATTAATCCAAGTTGAGCTCAATGTCATTTATTCAATATTCATTGGAATTTCAAGTTTTATGTCATCAAGTCCAAGTCCATATTTGCAAGTCCCCTGCTGTCCAAATTTTGTTCAAGTCTGAATTCAGTTCAAGTTCATGTCCACTGCAGTCCCAAATCAAGTCCTCTTGCACTTTGTTCAAATGTTCAAACATTTGTTCCTCTCATTTGATTTACAAGTTTACTTATTGTTTGAATTGAGTTAAAGTCTTTTTATTTGCTCAAATACAAATATAAGCTCAAGTTCAAATTGTCCACATTTTGTCCAAGTCATGTCCATGATTCACTGAAAATTTCGGCAGCCTCCCGGCGTCTCCCCCGTTTAGGGGAAAACTACGGGAAACTGGGCCATCCCACCACGCTACTCGAGCGTGTATGGTAGGTGTCGGGAGGACACCGGGCCGTACATTTTTTCATCCCACCACGCTACTCGAGCGTGTATGAGGTCTTCAACAGTATCCGTAGGCGAGCACAGGTAGATCTCCCCACCACGCTACAAGAGCGTGTATAGGGCTTTCCCATTTCGTCGTATGCGTCGCACCGGGCTCCCTCCTACCGTGCTACAAGAGCGCGTATAGGTGGTTCGCCAGTCCGCAGCAAACACCGAAATGGGAATATGAGTTTTAGGTGATTACCCGTCTCGTCGTAGGTATCGCACCGGGCTCCCTCCCACCGTGCTACGAGAGCGCGTATAGGTGGTTCCCCGGTCCGCCACAAACGACGAAAACAAGAATCTGAGTTTCAGAGATTATACCTTCGGGGTCGGCGACGATGTTGGAAAGGAAGTGTACAACATCCACCACTTTTTATTCTCTTTTTTTTTTTTTTGGAAACATCTCTCTTTTTTTTTCTTTCTTTAAACTTCTCCTTCCTTCTATCTTTTTTTTTTTGGACACACAAAGCAGTAATATGAATGATAAATGACACTATTTAACAACAATATTAAAGCATTCATTAATCAACAACAACTGCTAATACCAACGGTAATAGAGCAGAGAAATAAATGAGACTAAAAAAAAAAAGGTAACAACTTAAGGTAAACGATAAACAGAAATGAAAGGGTAAGCTCTCCCTTTTCTTTTTTTGAAATACGAGGGGATGTTTAGCTGTTAGACTTTAATGGGCTTGCAGTAGTGAAGGTGAGGGCTAAGAGAGGGAGAATGGGCTGCTATTAAGCAATAAATGGTAGACTAAATAGGCTGTTTTAGAGGGGGATTTTAGGTTGAAATTTGAAGATGTAATGGGCTGCTGTTTGGTTTGTAGTTTGGGCCTTAGAGATGGGCTTGAGAGGTGAAATTATAGGGTGAAGTTAAAGGAGAAATGGGCTGCTTTGATATAAGGTTTTGGTCCATTTTGAGTTGAAATAGTGGGCTGCAATGTGGATTAGAGAAGTATGAAGATAGCATGGAAGGTGGAGTTGGCTTGGGAAATAGGCTTTGGCCTGAATCTAGTTGGTGGGCTTTTAAGTTTGAAGTGCAGAGAAGTTTGCATGGGCCAGATTAGAAAGGCAAGCAGATGAAATCAGCCAAACGTATGAGGGAACAAAGTGGTTGGGAAAGGACAAAACTCTGTATAGGCTTAGACATCACGTGAATGAGTTTCAGGGAGGAAACTAGAGTGAAAAAGCTGCTGTTGTACTGCACTCCATTCAATGAAATGAGGAAGGGGGCTGCTGTAGTGATGTGCAGAAAACTACCTTGTACCATGCTATGATGTCGTTTTGTTATTGAGTTGTTTTGCAAAGGTGCTGTGGGACTTCACATGGGTGCATAAAGATGTCAGAAGCTGGTTACAACATAGTGGGTTATGTGAGTGGAATAAACAAATTACAGAATTATAAAACTCATTTAATAACAAATGGACAAAGTTCTGTAGCTTTTCATGAAGCTCTGCACTTTCCTCAAGGAAAGATTCTTTCACCTTACTATTCCCACTTCTCTTCACTGCTTTTTTTTTTTTTAAATAAGGTAACTGTGCACTCTTCTTAATGAGATATCACGAAGCGGAGAGTCGGAATGCAGCAGTGAGTTCTGCAGCAAAGGGGGAGCTGGTTCGATTCTTAGAAGTCCTTTCCCTTTTGAAAGTTGTTGCTAGAGGGGATGTGGCGATTTGCTGTTGTTTAGAACCGTGAGGTGTGGACGGAATTTTTGGGCGTGAAACCTGGCTTTTGACGGATAAGGAGGTTTGGCTGGAACTTCTTTGAGTGAGGTTGGCGGGTGAAAAGCAGGAGGCAGAAGGGGGCTTGTGAGCTGAAGGGAACGGACAAGTGTGAGGAGAGGAAAACTGAGAGCTGAAGTTCTGTGTGTAAAAAAAAAGTCCGTCTTTGCTTCGTTTTAACTACGAGAGCAAGAACCACAGCCAGCTGCGTGGAAACGACGGGATTTGATCGGAGACAGCCGGATTTCGATTGAACGAGGTATTGCATTTAATTTATTTCCCTATTCGGTCTCTGACTTTGCTGAAATTTTATTGAGTTAATGCCATTTTGGTATTCCAGTCATTTCTGTATTTAATTTAGAATGACCAAGCAGTATTAGTCCAGTCAAAGTGCATCAATTTGAGTGCTTTCCTCGTTTTGCGTGTCAATTTTCTCGTTTTGCGTGTATTTCGCTCCGTTCGTGTCGAATTCGTCGAATATCAGAATTAAACAAATTAACAGTGTATTTAGGGTATTGACGTTGTTCCGAGCACAACCGCGAAGTCTGTTTCACGATCGGACATCATTTGAGCGCCCCGATAATAATTCTTGCATGTGCCCGCCTCGATTTGCGTGCACAACCTCAATTGAACAATTTGGTAGTGCATTTAGGGTATTTTTGGTGTTTTGAACACAACGACGCAGTCCATTTCACGATCGGGCGTCATTTGAGCATACCGATGGTAATTCTTGCATGTGCCCACCTCGATTTGCGTGCACAACCTCAATTAAATAAATTGGTAGTGCATTTAGGATATTATCGATGTTCCGAACACAACGACGCAGTCCGTTTGTCAAACTGACGTCATTTGAGCATACCGATGGTAATTCCTGCATCTGCCCACCTCGATTTGCGCGCACAACCCCAATTAAACAAATTGGTAGTGCATTTAGGGTATTTTTGACGTTCTGAACACAACGACGTAATCCGTTTTGCAATCGGACGTCATTTGAGCAACTACGAGGCTAATTTTTACACTGAACCGCCTCGATGTACGTGCACAACCTCAATTGAACAAATTGATAGTGCATTTAGGATATTTTTGACATTCGGAACACAATGACGCAGTCTGTTTTGCAATCGGACGTCATTTGGGTCGAGTCAGGCTAACTTTTCTTGAAATTTGTGCTTTACCTCGAAGTGCGTGTTGACCTCGCATGCTTGAATTTGAATAAATTGGATGTCTCCCTTAGGTATTTAGGATATTCTGAATGCAGTGGCGAAGTTCATTTCGCGATCGGACTTTGTTTCACCAACGTCGAAGCCAATTTTCTCGATATACGTGTTTTGCCTCGAAATTTGTGCCACCAATTCGGATGATCCAAATTGAACATAAAAGAAGTAGTTTTGAGTATTCATAATGTTCCAATCGTAATGGCGAAATCGGTTCGTCGATCCGACATCGTTTGATCAGCTTCGCACCTTAATTTCGGGTGTCGGTCGTCTCTTTTGACCAATCTCATCCGATTTGATTGCGACGGGCCTTGACCTAGCAAAATTTGATATCCTGATCGCAACGACGATGTTCATTTTACAATCGGAGATCATTTGACCCTTCAAGTGATGCGTTGTATCAACCCGCGCATTGCTCGATCCGCCACCTTTGTTCTTTTTGCACATAGTTTAAGTTATAGGGGTCAACATCAACCAATCAAATTTGTGAACACCTTTAAACTCAACAATTGCCGGTGAAGGAGGATGTAAAGAAAACTACGAATGCATAACTAGATATGCCTTCTTGTCAGTTATAAAATGAAAGACTGTTTTCTTAGGCCTTCATGAAGACCTTGTAGTAGATGTAAGGACATCAGAAATTGCACGAACATTATCCCTTAACAAAACAAAATGGTGCAAAGAATCATCAGAGAGCAAAGGAAGAACTATTGAGAAGGTAGTTGCATCCGTGCAAGAGATTAGACGAATATTCATAAGCTAGGCGCAAAGAAATACAATGGATGCCTTAGGGTGGGCATCAGCTAGAAAATGCTTGTGCAACTGTTCTGCCAGCTTTGATCATTTTGCTTCTCTTTCCATACTTTCCTTCGTCACCTTAACCTTCATCGAGTCAAGGACCCCATTGTTGCTGAAGATCGTGTTGGTTCTCATGCTCGGTGAGATTCGTAGCTGCATCATCCCTTCTAATGCAAAGGCGGTGGGATGCTCTGTTTGAACGTGAGCAGGGGTCAGACAACATAGGAGTCTGAGGGCGCTTCTTGTGGGTTTGATTTGCGGCCAGATGAATCAGGAAGATCAGACGTTGGTAATGGTCCAGTTGAGTGGTTGTTTCTGTAGCTAAGGGAGGAGATGGACTAGCCGTGGATTCGATTGAGCTAGGAATCGAGGGTATTCGGCCAGCTTTCTAGGTTCGAGGCGGGTAAAGGCCATGGAATGGGATTTGGTCACAAAGATTGAAGCCGGCTGAAGCATTTATGTTCAATAGAGATGGATGTGAGGAAGTTTCTAAGGGTTATGTGACTAAATTCATCAGACAAGTATTTGGAGTTCTTGAAGTCAGGTGAAAAAGCAAGTGTCGAAGAAGAACGATAGACTTTGCTTTAGCTTCTCTTTAACGTCTAGAGCAGATGATTTGATTGAAGCGAGTGATTTATCGAATGAGATTTTAGCGGCCATTGTCAGCGGGATTTGCGGGATTTGATCCAGCAATTCGACGATACTAGGTAAGAATTTAATTCAAATAGATGATTTCTTTTTTTTTGTTTGACTTTTGATTGATTTTTTCTTTTGATTTTATTAAATTAATTGTAACATTATTTTTTTGTCACCATCATTTGTCCATTCAAAAATGACGGCAATGTGTTAATTGATCAAAATCAACTTGATTTGTGTGATTTCTTGATTCATACGCATTTTCTCAAAATTTGCGCATTGTCTTGTTTTACATTTCGATTTCGCCGAATATTAAAATTAGACAAATTGATAGTGTGTTTAGGGTATACCCGAAGTTCCGGTCGCAACAATGTAGTCCGTTTTGCTATCAGACATCATTTGGGCGACGTTCAGTCCAAATATCCTCAAAATGCGTGTTGTCGTTTCAGAACTGACTCGATTTGCATGCACAACCTCAATTAAATAAATTGATAGTGCATTTAGAGTATTGATGGCATTCTGGACTCAACGACTGAGTCCGTATGTCAATCGGGCATCATTTGGATAGTGCCAAGTGTTCTTTTCATCGAATTGCACTTTGCCCCAAAATTCGTGTCACGAATCCGGATGATCCAAATTAAGCATAGAAAGTATAGTTCTTGAGTATTCATGATATTCTGGTCACAATGGCGAATTGTATTTTGCTAACGGATGTCATTTGGATAGCTTTGGTGTTTAGTGGAGGGAGAAAAATCATGTGTGTATGCATTTATATATGTATGTATGTATTAAGCTTGTAATTTAGGTATACTTATATATATATATAAAAAATGCTCGAAACTAAAAATAAGATTTAATAACAATAGCTTTGGTGTTTTATGGAGGAATGATAAAATGGGGTAAATTTTGGGGAAAATTTCATGCTTACATTTTTTTTAAATTGGGTATTATAATGAATGCCTCAGTAGCCCAGTACTTTTCAAGTGGCTTTACATTCACATAAATTGGATTTTCTTTTCCAAATAGAGCCAAAGTTACCCATTGTCACATGTCATGAGCTGTTAAACATTTAAAAAATGCATGCAAGATAGATCTAATTACCAAGAGTGTATGTGCATTGACAAACTTTTTTAATGTGTAAACATAAATGTGAGAATACTAAGTGGATTGGTAATAAACTTAATTCAAATTTACCTTGATTTGAGCAACATGTAACTACTCTAGAAATGATTTTGCAATCACTTTAAAAATATTGCAAACTCTGTTTTGAAAATAAAAGTTATCATCACACAATGCTCTTGGGTGAGTTGCTTTATCAATATGGCAGAGTTTAAGTCCCATACTTTTAGTTTCATTCTCTGGAGTTAACAAGACTTCCATAAGGGATGTTCAAGTTGAGAATTTCAAATAGATCATAATGAAAGAACCATTTAAAATCCTATTCTTATTGTAATTAAATAAATTCTTGAATGAACAGACAACTACAAAGTTTATAAAGATATTTGTTTTACATTCGTATTAGGCCCTCAAAGCCTCTTATGAATAAAATTTATTTCAAAATGCAAACTTTCAAAGTCATTTCGCTTATATAGTAGCTCGTAAAGTTAATCTTTGAGCCTGATCCTATATAAACATGGAGGCCAAGCCCAGCATATTTCAAAATAATGATGCAATCAAGCAAATACTCTTATGATGGATGTAGTCGTTGCATATCATAACCGAGGATTTCATTAAAAAAAAATCAAACTCTTAATTTCAAGTGTTTTCAAGCAGCACCTTGTTTATGTCATGTTGACAATGAATCTTAACTAAAGCAGAGCACTTTTACTAAAATGCCCCAAAATCTCAAAGCAAATCACTTCGAGCTCAAATCTTGACAAATTAAAAAAAAAAAAACATTTGGACAAAATCTATTGCCTTAAAGCTTAAAGAAATAATATATCTGACCTCTGTTGTAGCTTGATGAGGTGACAAATTGATGATTTACTTTTGCTCACAAAGAGCTAATAGCTTTTTAATGTATTATTATGATTACTCTTAAATGATCTATCACTAGTAAGAACATAGCATAGCATGTGCCATCCAACCGGATAATTTTGTCATTAAATTGAAACATTAAATATGGTTTACTTAGAGGCACTCTGATAAGATAATTTGCCACAAAATAACATTATCAGATTGTGGACACGAGAAAAACCATAAATTTCTTGATGGCATGATCCCCATGTGCTGTGAATTAAGGATTCGCTTAGAATATCTTGGTCAATGTTGACTTGGAGCTATAGTTAGATGAGATTTTATTGGGTTTACTGTCATCCCCACACCATTCACTTTAAGACAATAGTGATAAATTATCTGTACTAAACTTTAAAAATGCTATTAGTACATGCTAAGAACTTAGCACCATCAACTTGTTTAAATCAAAAGTTCTCTCGTCATTGGGGTAATTATTATAGGGGCTTGTGCTTATGGGTAACCTGAAACCATATTAAAGTCCCTGCAAAGTGTATTAAATCACTGGGCAGTTTTGTATCTACATCTTAATTTGTGTTTTAAAAGTTTGAGTTGAAATAAAATTCTCTTAGAAGGGCCAGGTGCCAATTTCTAGAGCTCATAGATTATTGACGACTCAATTAGGCAATGTTCTTATTTTTATCTTTGACTAATTCTACATGTGTTAGCAGCTAACTCAAAATTTAAAATTATTCCCAAGAAGAATTCGTTATGAATTTTAAATTTCCTTTCAAGTGGTTTGAGCTACCATAACTAATTCTTAGTTTGCTAATTTTCAATTACATATTTTGTTATTTCTTTGTTTTTTGAAAGTATGGTGACATTCATGGCTGAATATTGATTCTTATCTTTTATTAATGCAGAATGTATCTTTAAAATACTCATTTTACTTTGAAGTTAGGGCATGGAGCAAACTTCCGCTTGTCTTATGTGGTTATCAATATCGAAAATGTTGGAGACACTATTCAATTTGGTGTACTATAAATCCCTACTACTAGTGTCGTGGGTGTTACTCTACTTGTCTAAGGCATACTTATGGTACGGGACCTTAGTTTATTGAAGCACCTACACATCACACACATCAAGTAGCCTATCAAAGGACTCTTGTTGAGGCTAATGCTACTATTTGGGTCACTTAAAAGAGGGCATTGCTTTGAAAGATTGATCCATGCAAAAGTTGTTGCTATTAAGAGGATCATTATTGGGAAAACGATTTTTGTACTATTTGTGAGCACTAATACTTTGTCGATCGAGCCATTTGCCTTATTTAGGTGTGAAGCTCAAACTTTCTTATATGGATGAGTTATCGATGAGGCACGAATTAAGGGTTCAACAGCTCTTACATGAACAACCAATTGTACAATAGGACATATAATCGGTACCGATTGTCCCCACCTTGAATATTGCAAACCTGAAGTAGTTAAAGCGGAGTATTCTCACTAGTGAGTTGAAGTAGTTATGTTGGGCTCAACAATATGAAGCCCCCTGCTCCTTAGAAGAATAATCCTTAAATATTATTTGCTAGAGGACTTGGGTTTATGATGTTTGCCAAAGAGAAGGGCTTAATGAAATCAAAGTACGAAATGCCAATTATTATAAAGGTTAAAAAAACTCTAGTAAAAAGGTTTCCTTCTATTGCGGAAATTCAAAATCAACCCAAACAAGCTCCATAGGTTGAACATTAAAGTGTGACACTTGAACTTTGAGTCCAAATATTCATCGGTGAAAGGTCCAAATAGAAGGAAAATAGACTTAGTGGACAAAGCCTTAACAATTAAATTACATGGAAAAGAATTCTAGGCGTGCATGTGATACATACTCCTAGAGATCCGCCATAGACAAAATTTGACAAAAATGGGTTCTAAAGAAGAAGGTTCTAATTGATAATCCCTATGGTGGTTGAAACCTCGGGGAGTCCTCCAAAAGATCCCATCACCATGAAGGTCCAATCCTTCAAGTGGAAGTCAACCTCAATCATGGTCTTCCCATTAAAAGCATATTCATGTCTCATATAGGACCAAACTTCTTGTGTAGGTGTTACTCAAAAATTCAAGTACAAGATGAAGAGAATAGGTAGAGAAGGAAGAAGAAGAAACAATTGAAATTGAAGTTGAAGTTGTATATGTGGTAGGGCATACTGGTGGGTAGTGTCATGCCTCGAGATGACTTTTCTTGGTCGAACTTGAAGCACAACAAAGATTTGTACGATTAAATTTTTTAATACCATAATTTCTTACGAATATGAATTTAACAATGAGCACAAAACACTTGTTTGAAAAAAATTTCAATTTTTTTTTATTTATTATTTATTTAACTACAAAGTTTCTGATACAATATTCTTTTGTATATTAGCAAAATGTTCTACACATATATACTTGATTACATTGTTTTAAAGGAGAAATCGGGAATCAAGGCGTTTTGTCTAAGTGAGGTGAGGAGTAAGCCTCAAATTGGTAAAAGTAAGCTAATTTAAAATTATAAATAATAATAATAAATAACAAAATATTAAGTTCATTATGAACTTGAAAGAATACCGTTGATGTTTATATCTGAAAAGAAAAATATTTTCATAATATGTAATTTACATGTAATTTATATTAATTAGGCTAATTATATTAATATTTAATTAATAATAATATTACTAATTAGTCAATTAAGTTAAATTAGATAATTAATTTATGCACTAATTATACTATTAATTATTTAATTAATTTTCTTAGTTATTAACATTTTAAATTATATTAACTAAGTTAATCAATAATAACTTAGCCGCTCTAGGGTTTGCCTTTCATCTTCTCTTTTCGTCCATGTTTTCGGCTTCGTTGCTTTATAGGAGGTGTAGAGATTGCATGCGTCACTTCTTTGACTCCTTCGTGGCTGTTCGACTTCACTTCTTCGACAACTTTCCCTTCTTGTCAAATTGTAAGTTACGACATTTTGATCGGAAGAAAGAACGGAAGCTCGCTGGCTGTGAAGGTAACTTTCTCCCTTTCGAGGTGCTGCCTCGATGCGCCTTGGCGCCTCATTCCTTGAGCCGTACGCCTCCATGGAAAAAGGTGTAAGCCTCGCCTGAACGTTCGAGGCTTCAGCCTCAATTCGCTCAACCTCCACCTCGATTTGAGCCGCGCCTCGAGGCGTCCGCTTCGAACTCCTTTTTAATCCATGCTTGGTTATACTTATCTTACTATAAAATTGTACTATAATTTGGGTATTCGATTAAAATATGATTCTAATTCATGTTCTATTTTGTCATTTTCTTTATTGTATTAAACATCATATTGTATGAGTTTAGAAACTTAGTAAGATAAACAACTCTTATGTTGAAATCAAGTATCATAGAAATTAAATTATACTCATGAACTGGTCCAGAATTTTATCTGTAATCGTTAAACTGAAATTATCTAAATAATAATTGATTTAAGAACAATTGAAATAACTAATTTTAAACAAAATTTTAGCAAAATATTAGAGCCTAAAATATGAAAAACATTATATTAAATTTTTATACATTATTATGCTGGCTAATCATTCTATAATTTCTTTTTTTACTTAACATAAAATATTTTTGTTCTAGAATATGTTATGGAAAAATAAAGAGAAAATTTTATGAGATGATGGTGAGACCTACAATTCTTTATGGTGCTAAATGTTGGCCATTAAAAGAGAAGCATAAAATTAAGTGTTATACATATGAGGATGCTCAGGTGGACGAGTGGCTTCACTCGTAGAGACAATGCAAAATGAGTATATATGAGAAAAGGTTGGAGTAGCTCCAATGGAAGATAAGATTAGAGAGAGTCGTCTTAGATTGTTTGGTCTCAAAATGTTGGCCTTTCGATGATCTGGGTAAGTGAGTAAATGTAGTAGATTTTGCTTATATTTCGAAGGGTAGAGGTAGATCTAGAGACTTGGTTAGAAAGTATCAGAAATGACCTTTTTTCATTAGATTTAATTGAGAATTTGACTCTGAATTGGACACAATTGGTAAAAGTTTCATGTAGCTGACTCTACTTAGTGGGATAAAGGCTTGATGTTGTTGATGTTGTTATGTAAAATATGATATTTGTGTGGAAATAGGATTATATTAGATATAAAAGTTCGAAAGATGTGTTGAGGACCTTTCCCCTCAGTAAGAGCTCACCATTGTTGCCCTACATGTGTAGGATATTGTGTATATTTTAGCTTGAGCGCCTTTTTATCTTTATATGAGCTCACTTTTTATCTCTATATGAGCTCACTTTTATCACCGTACTTGTATAGGCTAATATTTATATATCACTGTCAAGCTATCTTTGTACTTGTATAGGCTATGCTTTTATGAATGACAGATTAGGCTTTGTCTTTTGTATAATAATTTGCACTCCATCTATTTGTCTTTCTCTTCTAGAGCCATAAGACCTCTTACATTAGTAGTAAGGTGTTAATGTGTCTGGATATTTGACTTCTTTTAGTGGATCTTTATGAAATTTGTCTTCTTTTAGTGGAATGTATTTTTTCTCCCTTTTCTTTCTTGAGAGATTTTATCGCTCTTACTCTCAAGAGAGTTTTATTTTTTAATTTTTTATTTTTTTGTGGAGTTAATCCGTTTTGTCATTTATCATCCAATTGATATTATCATAACAGATTGGATTTACTTCATATATTTTAATTTTAAATTTATTTTTAATTAATATTTCTTTATATTCTCTTTTTATTTCATGGAGGCTATTCTATAATAGCCCTTAGCCATAGTTTGGAATTTTAATGTTTGGTCTTATTTTTATAGAAATCCCATAGTCCTTATTAAAGTGATGATTTGAAAAATTAATGAAAATTTCATGTAGCTCTTGTATTGATTTTCTAATTTTCTTTCTTTGAGGATTTGAAATTCTACCATTTTGGGAAATCGAAATTAATAGCAGGAGGTTTGCCTTTATAGTATTTTTTTCTTAATTACTTTCCTTCCAATTTTGTATTGATGTCACCATTTAATGCCTTTTATGTCATTGGGCCTAGGAAAGGTTTGGGTCAACAATCTGCTTATGTTGACGACTAACCTCCTAAGCACGTCGCTCATAACTCGCTAGACGATAGAATCAAACGGACGCTCCTTCGTTTTCACAAAACGGCACACAAAGAGTTGAATATGTGGATGCTCGGCTCTCTCATTTCCCCTTAATCGAATGCATAACACTATGTTAGACTAGTCTACTGAACTGGTCCAGCCGGTCCGTTGGGACTGGCTTATGCGAACATAGGCGGATACTTCCGCTTCCTATACGCACCGAACGCACGCCCAGTCGTGCGTGAGCTATTTTGGAAGTGTTTTTGAGGAATTTTGAAGGAAAATTTGAATGTAGGGACTGTTTCTTTTGAATTGTTTGCATTAAATAGTTGGTTTTCCTAAGGTTAGGGCATCTTGAATTTGGCTGAAATTTTAGATCTCTTAGGTTTAATTTTTTTAGGCTCTAGTGGTGTCTAGAGATTTGGAAGAGATGGATCCTCCTCTTGAATAGAAGATCAATTGTATCTTGCTTTATTTCTTCCGTTAGTTTGATTTCTTCAATAAAATCTACTATTTTGTTGATTTTTCATGGGATTTGTGAATCATTTTGTTGTTTTTCATCTCTATTTATAGGATTTACTTGAAATCTTCAAGTGTTTCCTATCACACTGTGTTATGCCGGTCCAGCCTGGACCGGCTCATCCTGGACCGGCCCAGCCGGTCCGGGCCTATGCCCGACGGAAGAAGGCGGACGGGAGAGGGGGAACCGGGGTGGGCTCCTTTTGAATTCAAATTGAAATTAAATGTTTTTGGAGGGAGAATGAAGGGTAGAGAAGTCCTTTTGCTTTTAATTTGAATTAGAGTGTATTAATTAGGGAGTTATGAGGGGAGGAGTTTTTATCTTGCTTTTGAAAAGAGTTTGAGTTCTAGGTTTTCTTGCTTGGGCTCTCGGCGTTGCCGGAGATTATAGGAGAGTTGTTCTTCCTCTCGAATTGAAGAACATTGTATCGAGCTTTGGTTTAGATTGCCTACTAGTGGAATACAATCGTTTACAATTGTTTTCCTACAAGTTTCTTCCCTATTCCCGCTGTTTTTGCACTATTTGTGTGCCGATTTGGGTTAGGTTTGCTTGCGAACTCAAGTATTACCTTAGGGTTACTTGCGAACTCAAGTATTTCCTATCAAATTGGTATCAGAGCAAGATCCGGGCGGTGGAGGGTGGTTTTTATCCATTAATCGCTGCAGTTTTTGCTGATTTTGGGGAGGATCCGGAGGCATCTCGTCATTTTCCATGGCATCTAAGCGAGTAGAAGTCTTGGAGACCGAGATGGGGCAACTTAAAGCGGATCTGGAGGAGAAGATGGCCACATTGAGCGAGAATGTGGAAGGGAAATTCGTGGCGTTGGAAGAGATGATGAAGAAGTTGTTGGAAGGGCAAGCAAGGGCTGTGCCGGGGAAGGAAAGAGTAGAAGGGAGTGGGAGCAGGGGGAAGGAGAAGGTGAATCCAAACGAGGAAGAGGAGGTGGGACTGTTTAACAGCAGCGGGAGGATGCCACCTCGGGAGTCCATCAGGCGAGAAGAGCATGAAAGAAGGAGAGACTTCAGGGAAGAAAGAGAGGATGATTGGCGTCGCCGGCGGCCCGATCCAGTGGACCGGCCATGGGGAATCCAAAATCACCACGGCGGAGCGCGAGGGGAAGATGGCTATCGGCGGCCGAGGAGGGATGATGAGCCCCGATATGGAGAGAGGGGAACTTGGGAAGACCCCATTGCATGGGACAGAGGAGGCCATGGGGGAAATAGGGCATACGGGGTGGACACGAGAGCCAGAAAGCTGAAAATGCCCGTGTTCGAAGAAGGAAATGTGGATGAATGGATCCACAAGGTAGAGAGGTATTTTGCAGTAAATGGCCTGATGGAGGAGGAGAGATTGTTGGCGGCTAGCATGTGCTTGGAAGGGGCGGCTTTTTCATGGTTCAAATACATGGAGAAGTGGGATCCGGTGAGGACTTGGAGGGACTTCAAGGAGGCGATCAGGGAGAGATTCAGAGGGGGCAGCCCATGGGAGATATCAGAACAGTTCTACGCCCTCACTCAAGAGGGAACAGTGGAAGAGTACCGGAAGAAATTTGAGAGTCTGGTGGGTGACATGGAGGGATTATCGAACAGTACTCTGGGGGGAAACTTTATGAAGGGCCTTAAGCCAGAAATTAGAGATGCGGTGAAGGTAATGAGGCCAAGGGACTTGAGGGAGGCCATGGAGTTGGCTCAACTGGTGGAGAACCAGAAGACCAACGCCCGAAGTTGGCGGAACAACCACTCAGGGGGTCCTACCAGGACAACTACCACTTACTTGGCTCCAAAAGGGCCAACCCCTAGTGTCCTTAGAGAAAGTGGGAAGGAGAAGAGCGGGGTGACCAGATCTGCTGGGAGTTTCAAGAGATTGACCGAGGAGGAGATGCAGGAGAAGAGGGCCAAGGGCCTTTGTTTCAGATGTGAGGAGAAGTTTGTTCCAGGGCACCGGTGCAAGGATCGCGCTCTTCGGGCTCTCACCGTCTATATAGACGAGGCGCCTGAGGAGGGTGATGCTTCTGATGAGGAGCAGATTGACCCCCAGTTGGAGGTAGCCGAGGTATCCCTAAATTCTGTGATGGGATTCACTCCTAGCCATACGATGAAGGTGAAAGGGAAAATCCTTGGGAGGGAGGTAGTAGTGTTGATCGACAGTGGAGCCACCCACAATTTCATATCCGCTCAGGTAGCGGAGGAGCTGGGAATGGAGCCTACTGAGACAGGCAGTTATGGAGTAATGATGGGGACAGGGAAGATTGAGTCCAGCACTGGGATCTGCAAGGGGGTGGAGATGAGACTACAGGAGATTAGGGTGGTGGAGGACTTCCTACCCCTGAGGTTGGGTAGCACAGACGTCATTCTGGGCATGAAGTGGCTACAGACCTTGGGTGAAACCAAGGTAAACTGGGGGACCATGGTGATGGAACTGATGGTAGAGGGAAAGAGGGTGAAGCTGAAAGGAGAACCAGGATTATCCAGAGCTGGAGTGTCTCTCAGGTCGATGGTAAAGATGATCCATGAGGAAGGAGGAGGGTTCCTTGTGGAGTTGCAGAGCTTGGAAGATCGTCAGGAGGAGGAAGACAAACACATTCCTGTGTCAGTTCAGCCCTTTCTGAAGGAATTTGAGGATGTGTTCCAACCTCCGGTGGGACTACCACCTGACAGAGAACGGGAGCACCAGATTATCTTGAAAGAGGGGGTATCCCCTATCAGTGTGAGACCTTACAGATACCCTCAGATGCAGAAAAATGAGATTGAGAAGCTGGTGGGAGAAATGCTAGAAGGAGGGATCATTCAGCCCAGTGTGAGTCATTTCTCTAGCCCAGTTCTGCTGGTAAAAAAGAAGGATGGGAGTTGGAGGTTCTGTGTGGATTACAGAGCCCTCAACAAGGAGACAGTGCCTGACAAATTTCCCATCCCTGTGATTGACGAGTTGATGGATGAGCTACATGGAGCCGTTTTATTCACCAAGATTGATCTAAAGTCAGGCTATCATCAGATCAGGATGAGGAAGGAAGATGTGCAGAAGACAGCCTTCAGGACTCATGAGGGCCACTACGAGTTCCTAGTGATGCCTTTTGGCCTCACCAACGCACCAGCCACATTCCAGGCATTGATGAACCGAATCTTCAAGCCACACCTTCGCAGGTTTGTGTTGGTGTTTTTTGATGACATTCTCATCTATAGCAGGACTGAGAAGGAACACCTAGAGCACCTGAGAGTGGTGTTGGGGGTGCTGAGGGAGCATCAGCTGAAGGCCAATTTCAAGAAGTGTGACTTCGCTCAGGCACAAGTGGAGTACCTGGGGCATGTGATATCTCAGGAGGGAGTGGCTGCGGATCAGTCCAAAATAGAGGCAATGTTAGCCTGGCCTCAACCCAAGACCTTGAAGGGGCTCAGAGGGTTTTTGGGACTGACTGGCTACTACAGGAGGTTCGTGAGAGGATACAGCACCATAGCAGGACCGCTGACAGAACTGCTGAAGAAGGATAATTTTTTATGGGGGGAAGCAGCTTCTGAGGCTTTTGAGAAGCTGAAGAAGGCCATGACGACGGTGCCCGTACTTGCTCTGCCAGACTTCAATCAGGTGTTTGTGTTGGAGACAGATGCTTCAGGCTATGGATTGGGGGCAGTGTTGATGCAGAACCATAGAGCCATAGCTTACTTCAGTCAGATATTGTCGTCCCGGGCTAGGCTGAAGTCGGTCTATGAGAGAGAGCTAATGGCGATTGTGCTGGCCATCCAAAAGTGGAGACCCTATTTATTGGGCAGACACTTTATTGTCAGGACTGATCAAAGGAGCCTGAAATACTTGCTAGAGCAGAGGATGGTCACAGAAGAGCATCAGAGGTGGTTGTCCAAGCTGCTCGGATATGATTTTGAGATCCACTATCGGCCAGGATTAGAAAATAAGGCAGCAGATGCCTTATAACGCTGTATGGGGGAGCTCCAGGGAATTGCTGTATCAGTACCGGTTCTGATTGATTGGGGAGCCATCAAAGAGGAAAGCATCCAGAATGAGGAGCTAAGGAGAATCAAAGAAGAGGTGCTATCAGATGAAAACAGCCACCCAGGCTACTCAGTGGTGGGAGAAAGACTGTACTATCAGGGAAGGAGTGTGATCCCTAGGTCTTCCATTCATATTCCCCAACTGCTACAGGAATTTCATGGGAGTGCCATAGGAGGGCATTCAGGAGTGCAGAAAACCTATAGCCGGTTAGCTGCGGAATTGTACTGGAAGGGGATGAGGAAAGACATAGAAGAAATGGTGGCTAAGTGCGATACCTGCCAGAGGAACAAGTACATGACGATGGCACCCGGGGGATTACTACAGCCCCTGGCCTTACCAGAGAAGGTTTGGGAGGAGATCACTATGGATTTCATTGATGGGCTTCCAAAATCAGAGGGATATACTGTTATATTTGTAGTGGTCGACAAGCTGAGCAAATATGCTCATTTCATTCCCTTAAGACACCCGTACACAGCGGTGTCTGTAGCAGCAGCATTTGTGAGGGAGATAGTCCGCCTGCATGGGGTACCAGAGTCTATTGTGTCGGATAGGGACAAGGTGTTCCTGAGTCATTTTTGGAGGGAGTTATTTAGGATGCAGGGCACAGTATTGAAGAGGAGCACAGCATATCACCCACAGACTGATGGGCAGACGGAGGTGGTGAATAGAAGCCTAGAGACATACTTGAGATGCTTTGTGTCTGAGACACCGAAGCAGTGGGCCAAATGGCTGGCCTGGGCAGAATATTGGTACAACACCTCCTCTCACTCGGCTACCAAGATGACACCTTTTAAGGTGCTATATGGAAGAGACCCCCCACACCTGGTACACTATAGCCATAGGAGTACTCCAGTATCTGCAGTGGATCAGCATCTGAAGGAAAGAGATCAAGTGTTGGACGAGCTCAAGAGGCATCTTCTCAGAGCCCAACAGATTATGAAGAAACAGGCGGACAGTAAAAGGAGGGATATACAATTTGGAGTTGGAGACAAGGTCTACTTGAAGATCCGACCATACAGACAGAGGACTATATCCCAGAGGAGAAATGAGAAGCTGGCAGCAAGATATTTCGGCCCTTTCGAAGTGGAGGAGAAAATCGGGGAGGTAGCATACAGGTTGAGGCTTCCTTCAACAGCCAGAATACACCCCGTGTTTCATGTATCACAGTTGAGGAAAGTGGTGGGGGAACATGCAGTAAGCCCAGAGCTGCCCAGCACATTGAGGGAAGACATGGAAGTGACACTGGAGCCTCTAGCGGTAGAAGGAGTGCGCATCAATGAAAAGGGGGAAAAGGAAGTGAAGATCAGGTGGAACGGCCTCCCAGATTATGAGGCCACATGGGAGCCATTGGAGAGGATTGCAATACAGTTCCCTGCCTTCCACCTTGAGGACAAGGTGGTACTTTGGGAGGGGGGTAATGTTATGCCGGTCCAGCCTGGACCGGCTCATCCTAGACCGGCCCAGCCGGTCCGGGCCTATGCCCGACGGAAGAAGGCGGACGGGAGAGGGGGAACCGGGGTGGGCTCCTTTTGAATTCAAATTGAAATTAAATGTTTTTGGAGGGAGAATGAAGGGTAGAGAAGTACTTTTGCTTTTAATTTGAATTAGAGTGTATTAATTAGGGAGTTATGAGGGGAGGAGTTTTTATCTTGCTTTTGAAAAGAGTTTGAGTTCTAGGTTTTCTTGCTTGGGCTCTCGGCGTTGCCGGAGATTATAGGAGAGTTGTTCTTCCTCTCGAATTGAAGAACATTGTATCGAGCTTTGGTTTAGATTGCCTACTAGTGGAATACAATCGTTTACAATTGTTTTCCTACAAGTTTCTTCCCTATTCCCGCTGTTTTTGCACTATTTGTGTGCCGATTTGGGTTAGGTTTGCTTGCGAACTCAAGTATTACCTTAGGGTTACTTGCGAACTCAAGTATTTCCTATCACACTGCTCACCGCTCTTTTGTGTTAACTCGACGCCACATGAAGGAAACCCTCTTTCTCCCTTTTATCTCCCTCAATCGCACGCAGGAACAATCTGACCACAACAGTAGCCCCTGTGCGACCTCTCCAACTCTATTTTCACTAACATCATCATCATCATCGTCTCTCTCCATGCATTTTGTATAAATTTCTTTCTAGCTTAAACAATATCAAAGACCCATGTCCATCGTGTCTTTGATTCAGCTGGGGGAAAAGATCAAGAACACTTGGAGACTTGCAATCATTGTATCTTTGATTCGGCCAAGAGAAATAAATTATACAAAGACCTTGCGCGGTCGTATCTTTAATCTGACCAGGAAGAAAAAAAAAGCAATTACTTACCCGAAATCTACAAGGTAGGTAGGATCCCAAGAGGTTGCTAAAATTTCAAATGACAAAGAACCCCATATAATTAATTTTAAAAAATAAGAATAAAAAAATCATAAACAACTAATTTAACATTTTAATCAAATGAAAATATTTTCTTTCAAAATGATTGTTTGGTATCTATAGTTTTGGAGATTTAAATCGGATGATTTATATAAAATATAGTTATGAGCTACACAAAATTATATCCAAAATGCTAGAAAAATAGAACTAAACAAGAAATTTTGTTTTGAGTTTAATATTAATAGAAAGGGGTGATAAATTAAAGATTAATTCTAAAGCTGTCACACCCCAGTTTGGCCTACTCCCTAACGGTCAATCTGGAGTATAATAGAGAAGGAAAATTTAAACCGGTTCTTTTTTACTAACACTCATTCCAAGCCACTACTTTTAAAATTGAGTGAGTAAAAGAAATCTATTTAGACTCTTCTAACTTGCCAACTTATCAAATTCCATAATTAATAATAGGAAGCATATAATGTCCCTTAATGAATATCAAATATAGTTGAAGTAAATACATAGCTCTACTAAAACTTTTAAAATTTACTCACATACCCAAAAGTTTGTACATCTAGCATTCAGATCTCGTTTTAGATCTCTTTGTAAACCCAAAAACATATTTACACCAAAAGAACGGTCACATCTTTTTTACTTTCCCAATGGCTCCTTCCTCTTTCTTGCAGTATAACCACTGCTAATGAGCTATGCTCAATGAAATACACAAGCAATTTATTAAAAAATAATAATAATAAACAATTAATAAATACTTAACAATGCAAACATAGTTAAAATCCATGTCTGTTAAAATACATATTGAAATGTTATATTGAGCCTAAAAGTGCTTAGCAGTATTATTCACTTTGTCAAAACTGTTCACAAATTTAAACAAGTCATATAATGGCTATAAACTTTTGCATCTTTTTAGCTTTCTAATTCAAGGTTGGGTCAAACTTCCCAATTTTTAGAATGAAAGTTGTTCTCTCATTTAAGGTTAAGTCAAATTTCTCAACTTCTAGAATTGAAAATGTATGCTTATCTCGTCGGGTCTTTCGCCTTTACTTGTGCGAGCCTATCCCCCATATATAACTTATTTCACTTTCCATACAGTCATCTTTTTTAGCCTTAATGACATATGCTTTTGATTACATAGCTGCGTTTTAGCTGCTCTTTTGCTGCCATTTTGCTACCTTTTAGCTGTCATTTTGCTGCGCTTTAGTTGCCCTTTTGCTGCGATTTAGCTGCCCTTTTTGCTGCTGCGCTTTAGCTGCCCTTCTTGCTCATTCATTAGTTTATGAATATTTATTCTTTTATGTTCACTAAATCATTAACATTAATAAAGATTACTCTGCATAACTATCATACATATTCGTCCTTGTTCATACAAAATAACTAAAATAAATTGAAATACATCTAGTCATAAGCAGAATAAAGAATTTCATACATATTCGTCCTTGTTCATACAAAATAATTAAAATAAACTGAAATGCATGTGGTCATAAGCATAATAAAGTTGAGGTGCAATAATAAAATATTTACTAATTCTTATAACATTATTTGGGTATCTCACTTAGCTAGAAATTTGTTCTCCTAGACTGTCTTTTTTCTTGTATACAATCTCAATTGTACTCTTTCTCATTCCATAAAATCTTTTTTCCTTTCTTTCTAAGTCCTCTTCTTTAATGTTTTCTGCTACCACTTCAGCCTTAATTTATTTTTAACTACCATCAGCAAACACCAATACTTCCCCTATTGTTTCTTGAATATGCATCAACTAAAAACAAACTTGGTTTTAGCCAAATAAAGTTTTCAACTACTAACTAAAATATTTGCCTAATTTACCTTATCTTAATTTGCTGGAAAAAAATGTTTATTGAATTCTTCCCAAAGCCTTCCACAGCCTGCAGCTCCTTTACACCCTAAGTTAGCTGATGGAAAATGAGAGAAGAATACTAATACTGCATAACTGAGGGAAATTCCAGCCCACTATAAGATTACTGCATTTTATTCAGATTACTTTATATTATAATATCTAATGCTTTTCCCACTATAGGCTTCCCAAAAATTCTCAGCCGTAGGATCTAATCCAGCCAATGCATGGCTTGATTAGTGGAATGTTGAGGCTCTAGTGAAAAAAAAAAATAACAGTGACATATGTACCAGTTCTTTCTTATACTAGTTATGCATATACAAATGACTTCATAAGTAACACGTGCTTCAATTAACATTTAAAGAAAATTTATACTTGTCTTTTCTTGAATATTTTTGGTATTATAAAAGCATGAGAGGGATTTGAAGCCATTTAATTCTGTAATGAATGGTTGCATATTTTGCTAAAAAAAGTCCTTTTTTTTTTTACAAAAATCAACAAATTTAATATTTTCAAGTAATTCGTATATCTCACAAAATAACTTCTAGACCTAAAATATTGCACTTTGAAATACAATGTGAAAAGTTCATCATGCAAGAACAATATGCAATGTATTATGCAATAATAATGTAAAATGCTTCATTTAGGAATAATTTACAAAATGTATCATGCAGGCGTATCATACATGTATACTAATGAATATATAAAATGCATTATATAATGTGTATTGAAAGCTCAAAAGCTGCATGCATGTGTACTAAATAGTGTGAAATACATTACACAAGAATGATGTGTAAACACATTATGTGAGAACAATATAGAAAATGCATTATGTGAGTATGAATGTATTATTAAAGTGCATTGATCAAAATGCGAATGTAGCATGCATAGGTAAATGAAAATAGATTATGCAAGGGCAACATGCATTATATACATATATTGATTATACAAAAGGCATTATGCATATATGATGAACATTAAATAATGTGTTTAATTCGTTAAGCAAATACACTACAAATTTCCGCATATGCTTCGGTCTTTACTCCAAATCTTTAAATACGAGATTTGGGAATGCTCTGCGGATTTGCTAAAAGTGCTTAAACACCCTGATGATAACTATACTAACAAGAAATTTTAACTAGAGGGAGCTATTTAATTTAAAACATAAGATTAAAATCACACAAAAAAGTTTAATTTCCTAAAATGAAATTCATCACAAAATAATTTAAAATCAAAGTCCATTCACACTTCACAACAGTTTGGCGAGGATGATAAATTGAAGAATAACTTCTGCTCACAAAGTGTAGATGTTTTGTTGAATGTATTACTACAATTTATTCTCAATTAATTTATTGACACCAAGGATGTGGCACATGCTCTCTAACTAGGCTATTTTGTTATAAAATAATACTACTATTTTATGATCATGACCAAAATCTGTATGTTCCCTAATAGTTAAAACCCCTCTTTGAGTAATAAATTATAGAATGCGCTTGATAAAATATAAAGCTCTGTGTCAGCTAAGGTTGACTTCATCCCATGTCTACAAGGTACCGTTAGACGATACAACTCATGGCTGCTGACAAGGATCATTCTATTAGGTTCGATTGACTACCTTCTTTGACTAAGTAGACTAGGGACCATAACTGTCAAAGACCACAAAACTATAGGATCTTGATGGGACCATCATCATTCCCTCATCGCCCGCTTTATGTATATGGTGAAGATTTTAAGTCATAAACACCAAACTTCAAAGCCAAATTCAAATCCTAAAATCACTATTATTATACACTAGGTCTTTATTGCGACCTATTTAAATGACTTGCCCTGATCAAAAGTTCTCTCTCGTTATCAGGTATGAGAAACCAAAACTCAAATCATAATGTCCTTGCAAAATGAGGGTGAAATCTCTTGGTAGTGTCTTTTTTAAAACGAAATATGCATTCTGAAAGTTTACCCCGACACCTAAATCTATTAAAACTCTTCCTGTTGATAAAGAGTTGAGGAGAGTCAGGGCCGTGAATTTTTGGAGCTCATAAATTTCTGGTGACTCTGCGGGGGACTGATTTCTTTTTCCATCTTTTTTTTCTAATTGAACGTAAACTATAATAACAATAAAGTTGTTGAAACTATGGCAAAGTAAATTCCTAACAAACACATCAAATTCTCTAAATAGGGTTCTAAAATATTGTAATCATATAAAAATTGTTGCATATGTTATTTCATTGTTTTAAATCCCCGCACTTTGTAAAAATGGGGTGATATGTAAAACCTTGATTACTAATCCCCATTTTTGATATGTTAAGGGAGGATGAATATCCAAAATACTCTTTTTACAATGCAATTGGGTCATAGAGCAAACAAACAACACGTTAATATTGTTATTAATATTGAAAATTATGGAGCAACCATCCAGTTTGGGAATTTACAATTTGTTGCAGTTACTGTAAAAGTTGTTGCCGTACCTATTCATGACATGTCTATCCAAGGTTGTACTGAAAGGCCTAATTCTACTTAAATTTTTGCATGTGTTTATTTCGTGCAACAACCGTGAGCCACTAGAGCTACTACTGATGAAGCAATTCTCCAAAATAGAACCATAGTCTTTGAGAGGCTTTCATATTCTGGAGCTCTAACTGTGAAGAGGACTGATGTCAAGCAAAAGTTCTCAACAATATTAATAACCATCAGTTTATTATCAACCGAGCCTTTCCCAGCAGAAATGCACAATCATGAAGATTCCTCATATGGAGAAAGATTATTCAAAAGGCAAGGGAGGAAAATGAATGCTGAGTTGCAAGCCCCACAACCACTACTTGTGCATCTATTTACAATACCAACATTAGAGCTATAAGTATTCCTACCCAAAACAAGTTTACAAATATGAAATGGATAAAGAGGAACAACTTTACAGGCGAATGGAAATAATCATTCTTAGTTTATCAAAGCCAAGTTTTAATCTGATAGGAAACACTTGTAGATCTCAAGCATTTCCTATCAGACCTCAAAAAATAATAAGAATTCTCCACAAAAATCCACACAAAATCACGAAAATAGTAGATAATTTGTATTATTTGATAAAAGGGAAACAGAATATACCAAAATACAATTGATCCTCTATTCGAGGAGAAATTATTCTGTGTGGAATCCGATCACAACAATGTATTCGGTCTGTAACAGTAGCCAATAAAAATAAAACGCGTGGCGTGCTTACGTGGAAAGTTAAGGCCCGACTAGTTTGTAGGCCCGCCCAGTATATACAATGAAAAAGGCGAAAATTTTTAACATTTTTCAAATTCGACATTTCGGCCATTCGCTCCATTACTCCTGAGCTTCCAGCAAAAAACTCTTGCTGAATTCTTCCAGCAATCTCTTCTTCTCATCATGGACGTGGAAAAGGATTCACTTGCAAAGAGAGGTGTGAAAATTCTTACATTGACATAAAATGAACTACAGATATCTTTGGTATTCAACGCGTATTTGCTGAAGAAACCAAAAAATAAATTTAAATCATTCCTAGTAACTATAAAGTTTAAATTTATCTCACCATTTTCGTTCTTTCTGCGTATTTTCTTTGTACCCAATGTGTATAATCTGCGTAAATTTCACTTATTTTCTGCGGATATGTTGAAGACAAAACCTAACTTTTTATAATAAGTACTTTTGATCTTTAAATCATAAAACTAAAATTCCAATAAACAAAAATGATTAATGTACCATAAACCATAAATTTCTGGTGATATTTTTCTCATCCTTTGCGTACATTGCGTATGGTATGCGTACCCATCGCGTATGGTATGCGTACCCATCGCGTATGGTATGCGTACCCATTGCGTATGGTATGCGTACACGTTGCGTATAATATGCGTATTTTTTGTTGTGTTTTATATGCGTACTTATAATATGTTTCTCTAAATTAATTATAGTTTCTTATTCTACGCAGATTTACGTCCGTCCCACATCATATAGATGCTATATTTCGACTTTCAGAACAATGTGTGATACATTTTCAGATATAATTCCTGTTAAATTGAAGAAAAATTGAAGGAACTTAATATTTATCAATTTCTTCAATTTCCTGGATTTGAGCAAAACACCCCACTTATCTACCAGCTGCTGACAATGTGGAACATTGAAAAGCAAAGCTTCATTATAGAGGGCCATGTTGACTGGACTACCAAATAGAGGTGAGGAGATTACTTGGATGACCTTGCCGACTTCAACAATCAGCTCAAAGGATATTAAGACTGAAATGTTTGAGTTGACTAGGGAAAGCTCCCCAGATACCATGTTGAAAACATTTATTATGTATTTGTGTTCTAATTTATTTTTCCAACAAAGCAACTTTAAAGTTCCTAAGATGCTTAAGACAATAGCAAATAATGTTGATAATTTTTCATCAATTAACTGGGCATGGGCAATTTGGGAATGCCTGGTTGAAGATTTTAATAATGTATCTATGAAGATCTAAAAAAACAGGCCAGCGCGTTATGTCAATGGATTTGTGCCACTGCTTATTGTGAGTGCTAAAACAATTCTTATTAAACATTTTAATTGAATGATTGTTTTGCTAAAACTAACTGAGAATATCTAAATTTTATACAGGTTTGGTTCCTGGAGCACACTTCCATTCATCTTTCAAAGTATCCTGACAGAAGGCCCCGTTTCCTTCGATGGTCTGATGATATTGTATATAACACTGAGAAGACTGTCAAATTATTTGTTAATTTAAAAAGAAGACAGGTATTTATTGTGAAAAGTTTTATATATTGCTTACATATTGCGTACGGTTTGCGTATACTATGCGTATGTCTTGCGTACGTTGTGCGTACGGTATGCATATATAATACATATATATTGCGTATATGATTGCGTTTAGATTGCGTATTTATTTGAGAATAATTTTTCACAGATTTTTATTAACATCCAAGGAGTAACCTTTGAAGAATGTGATCTCTTGGGTGTAAAGAAATATCCATCAACCCCTCTTTCACCCATTCAAACTAACACACCTGAACATCATCTCCCCCCACAATCTCCTCTGCAGCCCAAATCCGCCTTGAAAACCCATCCCCAACCCCAACCCCAACCCCAACCCTTAGATGAACTTGAAAAGAAAATAATAGGGATTGTGCAGGAGTCCATGGTCAACCTCTTCCAGGAATTTGAAGCTAGAATGAGAAAGAATTTTGAACAAATTGTGAAGAGAGTTGATCTTATTGATGAGAAGCTCCAACATTGCATTGTCCAAGGAATTATTAAGCCTGATTAGCAAGCTGCTCACTCCTCCTCATCATTCATTCCCCATACAATTCCATCCCCCAACAATATTCGGATATCATCTGAACACACCAAGACCGACGCCCTAGAAAAAAGGAATGATGTTGAGATGACCCAGGCTGCTGAAAGGGTTAGCAAAAAGAATAAATTAGAGAGAAAATCAAGCCAAAAAAAGAAGAAGAAGCAGAAAAGGGTACACCACATCCCTGAAAAAAATGCCCAAGAAGTAATTACCAAAGAAGTTCCCCCGCAAGAAGAACCTATTAAAGAAGCTCCCCCCCAACAAGAACAGTCCAAAGAAGCTGCCAAAGAAGATCCCCCCGAAAAAGAACATGTCAAAGAAGCTCCCCCCCAAGAAGAACAGTCCAAAAAAGCTCCTCCCAAAGAAGAACAGTCCAAAGAACCTCCCCCACAAGAAGAACAGTCCAAAGAAGCCCCCCCCCCACAACAAGAACCTTCGAAAGAAATTGTTCCATTCCAAAAAGTTCCCCATAAAGTTCCTCAAACTACAGAAATAATCAATGTTGATGATGTTGTAATAAAGGGTTACCCTGCAAGTCCCACTGTTAATTACAAAGGCGTGGAAATGTTGAGTCCAGCGCAGGAAATTTTTCTTCGGGAAAACATAAAGAAATATCTTGACAGGTAATTTATTTTAGTATAATGCGCGTATGGTATGCGTATTACGTGCGTATGGTTTGCGTCCTTTGTGCGTACGGATTGCGTATTTAATGTGTTTTTTATGCGTATAATGCGCGTACCTTATGCGTATTTTTTGTTTAAATATTTCAGTAGCATGTGTATTTGAATCTGGGAACGTCATGATTTCAAGACGCATGATCGACGAAATATTATCAGACAGTTACCTGGACAATGACCATATTGATGCTTTTGCCATTTTATTAAATGAGAAGTCTAAAATTTCACTAGATCACTATCAAAAATATCTATACATCTCACCAATGTATTGGGTTAGTATACTAGTTTATTTTATATATAATTTTTTATTTGAACTATTTAATTCTTATATTTAATTGTTTGCAGCATTACAAGGTAAAAGATGTAAAATCAGTGTTGTTCCTCGAGCACATAGACTACAAATCTGTTCAGTCAAGCAGTATTATAATTAATCCAATTATTCACGGAGAGCACTGAATCCTTCTAGTTGGTTACATAAAGCAGAAAAGGTGGGAATTTTACGACTCTATACCCAACCCTATGCATAGAAGTGTTGCTGTGAAGATAGTGAGTTTGATTCTAACCTTGAATTGTTTACAAATTTCGTGATTATTTTTAAGTGATTTAATTCTATTCCATATATTGTTCAGATTGCAAGTTTAAATAAGGATTGCAAAAAAGCCTTTCGTCAAAATATCACTAAATGGAGTTTCAAGACAATGAAGAAGGCGCCAACTCAGACCAACAATACAGATTGTGGTATGTTCGTTTGCAAATACATGGACAATATTGTTCGACAAAACAACTCCGGCTGGATGCAGATAACGGATTGACAAGAAAATATGCCCAAATATAGAGCAGAATTTGCATACGGATTGTTTTGTGCTGCAATGAAATGAACTTTTATATTTTAAATTTATGTACATAACTGATATATTTTCCTTGTAATTAAGAAAGATTCTATGTGTTGAATATAATGTTATTCACCATTGATCATTCATTTAAATCGATTAATAAATTTATACTGAGGAATTTAAAATACGCACTATATACGCGAACCATATGCATTTCAGATGCAGCTCATACAACGTAAATACGCAGACAATGGTTCATGGTTTTTTAATCAATAATCCAATTAATTCGAATGCAACTCCCTATCAATAAAACCAGCAAGGATCGTCGAATATAGGGTTTTCCACCGTTGATCCTTAATTCAAATTGATTAAGAAGGTTTTCATTAAGGTTTTAAGAATACGCAGAATATACGCATTGCTTACGCGAGTCAGACGCAGGTAATACGCAATCCATACGCATAAGGCAGTTCTTGGTTTTTTGATAAAAAAATCAAATTAATTAGAATTTAAATGATTCGATGCATTCTTTCGGTATGAAACATTCAAATACTCATTTTAGCATCGTTTCAAAATGATTTGTATGAATTTTCCAATGAGACTTGATGGTTGTGTACACCCTTGTGCTACACAAGTGATGGTTATAGAGTGTGGGTGTTATGCTCCTAGGGTGGAGCATTCATTAGAGTATGTGGAGTGGAGTCCTATTAATTCGAATGCAACTCCCTATCAATAAAACCAGCAAGGATCGTCGAATATAGGGTTTTCCACCGTTGATCCTTAATTCAAATCGATTAAGAAGGTTTTCATTAAGGTTTTAAGAATACGCAGAATATATGCATTGCTTACGCGATGCAGACGCAGGTAATACGCAATCCATACGCATAAGACAGTTCTTGGTTTTTTGATAAAAAAATCAAATTAATTAGAATTTAAATGATACAATGCATTCTTTCGGTATGAAACATTCAAATACTCATTTTAGCATCGTTTCAAAATGATTTGTATGAATTTCCCAATGAGACTTGATGGTTGTGTACACCCTTGTGCTACACAAGTGTTGGTTAAAGAGTGTGAGTATAATACGCACTATTTACTCAAGCTAGACACGTTAAGGACGCAGATTATACGCATAAAATACGTAAACGATTGCATTTTCTTATATTCAGCAATAAATTCATTTAAAGTAATAATGTTACTTCAAAACATTATGAAATGCAATAAAGGAGATCATAAATTCATAATTGGTTAAAATTATTTAGTAATAATTGAAAATATATTGCATTTTCAGAAACATAGAATAAGCGATCTGTATATGTTTTTATACGCGCTGTTTACGCGCTATATACGCGTTGTATACGCGTTGTATACGCGGGACATACGCAAATTAAATTGACAGCTAAAACAAATATTCTTACAAATAAATATCCATCCACAAATATTCTTACAAATAAATATCCATCATACAAATATTATCCATCATACAAATATTCTTATAACATAGATTTCTCTGTTTTAATGATATCCATCATCAACTTCAGGTATTTTGCTGATGGCTTTTTGGAACGTACACCTGTTATGTGTTCCTCATTGAAGCATTTGGGTATGCTTGTGAAATTAGAATGCTTTGCTCGCTTTACTGATGTTTTACTGGATGGTTCCCCGGCTATGAAATCGTCTGTCATGCACTCAGGCATGCTGGTGAACTGCTGTACTGATGCCTGACTAGACGGGCATGCTTGTGATATGAAATCCTCCGTGAAGCATTCGGGCATTCTTGAGAAATTGTAATGCTTAGCTGGAGATGCCTGACTGGAATGTACAGCATTTATGAAGTCCTCAGTGAAGCATTCGGGTATGCTTGTGAAATTACACTGCTGATCTGAGGGTTGCTTAGAGTGTACAGAATTTATGAAGTCCTCAGTGAAGCATTCGGGCATGCTTGAAGGAGTCTCAAATTTTGTTGTGTATTTCTTCATTGGTGGTTTCCCTGTCAAAAAAATTAATAACAGTATGTCAAAATAGGCAATAAATAAAATTATTCAGAAAATAAAATATCATACTGTCTTTTTTTCCCAGTGGCTTTTCAGCCTAGCATTGGATATGCCTTTAGGCCTACGCTTTAGAGGGTCTTTCAGTTGTACACTGCCACCCTGTGTAGTCTTGTATGTCTTTCTCTTCCCAAAAACAACCAAATCGAGTTTTACAGATGTATCCTTCATCGCAGCCATTAGGAATTCTTCATCACCCTCATTCAGCTGCGCTCGTATGCTCATTTCATATGCAAACCTGCTGATATAATTTCTGAATATGAATCAACTACTAGCTTCTGAGCTATTCTGAGAATTTTCTTTCAAATTTAGACCAGCATATATATCTTGTCGAGCTCGTGCTGACCATCGCAACAGTAGGTACTTATCGGGGATTTTCCCAATAGCCATTTGCCTCAAAACTATTATGCAGTGAGAACACAATAAACCCATCGTTTCAAACTTTCTGCAGGAGCATTGAATGTTACCATTTTGTGCATCAAAATCAACAACCTATGGTTTAGAGTGATCCTTGGTCTCTGTGTAATAGACAAAAAATTTAGAAGAATCACTAGACTCAAGCTCTACACTCATTACACCTACACCTTGTAAAAATTCTTGTTCAAAAAATGAATATAGTTTCTTTGAATAAAATTGAGCAGCTTGCTTTAATATTGAGCAATTTTTTATTACAGGTTCTATTTCGGAGTGGCTGCATCTATAATCCTCATCCTGTTCATTCCGGCGTCAATTCCTCATCAACTTCTCTAAACCCAAAAAGCAATCAGTTATAGAACTTGTGGGTTTAGAAATGCCATGACACATTATTAGTAGACTCGCTACGTTGTGTGGATAGAATGTCCATGCTAAAATAATCCTTATTGAAGGCAGTTGACCACTTATTCCTTATCCTATAAAGATCCTGCAACCAAACATGATCTTGGAGGTTCCCTTGTATGATCAATTCAGCCCATGCATTCTCAAACTCCTCCTCAGAGTCACATCTGCTCAAACACTTATTGAAGAGGCCTTTGACTTTGTTGTTGGTATTGTATCACGATACTTTTGATGGAGCATTTTTTTGGATATGCCATTGGCACAGTCTATGACGACTGTGAGGTAGTGCAACTTCGATGGCCCTAGCCATTGCCTGGTCTTGATCTGTATATATTGTTATTGGCTGTTTATCACCCATCATTCGAACAAAAGTTGTAAACACCCACGTAAATGATTCAATTGTCTTTTCGGACAAGAAAGGCACCCCAAGCAAAATATTTTGCCAATGATTGTTAACCCCAACAAATGGTGCACATACCAAATTATACTTATTAAGCCTATAACTTGTATCAAAAATTACCACATCACCAAAGCAGTCATAATCTATCTTACCAATCGAATCAACCAAAAAAAAAATTAACAATCTATCAAATTCATCCTTCTGGACATCCCAAGAGAACATGTTATCATTAAGTTGTCGTTCTTTAAATAACTCAATCAAAGTATTAGTGTCCCCAAGTTCAATCTTAGCTCTTTTTATTTTTTGAATAAAGTTGTACGCATCCCTCCTTGTGAATCCAATATTTTCGACACCTCCAACTTCATCAGCAAGGAAGGAAAATGCATCAATTGTTCTTATCCCAGCATCTGTCATTGCTTTAAGAACAGAAGCTTTTTCATCACACATATTCCTGCATGATCTAAGAAGATGTCGGTCTTCTAGCCTAGGCAAATCATGATTGTGATTTTCAATAAATTTTTTCACCTTCCAATATCCAGCTTCATCCACTGTAAACCTAACCATAGCTGGACAACCAGTTCGAGTATCTGATCTTCGATATTTCCTTTGGATATTAAGATCAGGCAACTTCTTGAAACCAGCTTTTGAACAAACAAAGTCCTTGGATTTTAAAGTTCTGGAATTTGGCCAGTAACTGTGATGATCCTTACGAACACTAAAACCAAGATTATATCCATAAGAACGATAAGCCTCGTATGCTTCTTTCTCATTAACATAAACATCCTGATAAATACGCAATAAGTGAATGGTAAAATACGCAACTAATACGCAACCGATAGGCAAAAGATAAGAAGCAATTAAGCAACACATACGCAATATATACGCAATGTATACGCAATGTATACGCAATGTATACGCAATATATACGCAGAAAATATTCAATATATATCAAACAGAAATGCAATACATACGCAAATAATACGCAACAAACCTTTGAAATAAGAAAATCGAACTACAAAATCCTTATTGTAGCCTAGATCAATAATGCTTTAGAAGAAGAGAACATCGAGTATTCTTTTTAAATCAATTACAATTTTACATTATGCACATTGTTGATAAAAAACCGCATCTTTGCTAAACACAATAAATGCACAAAGAAAACTTGGAAGGAGGCGAACTTTACCGAGATGCTGAACTTTTCGTCCAGTCCCACTGGTTCTACGTGTTCTGCTTCATGTGCGCTTGTTTCCGGGATGTCGGCATTCTCCAGGTTATCGGCTTCCTCCGAGACCTGCGAAAATATTGTTTGCTCATAAAAATCAACATCCTCCTCCAGATCAATCTCCATCTTCATCGGCATTTTCTCTGCGAAATTTTTGGCTTCTCTGCGAAAATTTTGGCTCTAAGCTTTATATATTGCGGTGATTCGCGCACGCCTTAAATTCTGAAAAAAGAAGCGCCAACCTAAATCTCCCGGGTCGGGCTGGAAGACGGGTCGGGTTTACGAGGTTTACGCAAGTCAATTGACTGTTTAACCCTTTCCACGTAAGCAACCGAACACATCGTTGTGATCGGATTCCACACGCAATAATTTCTCCTATTCGAGAGGAGGGTCTCTCTCCCAAATCTCTAGATGCCGCTAGAGCAAAAAACCTAAACCTAAGAGATCTCAAATTTCAACCAAATTCAAGATACCCTAATCCTAGGAAAACAAACTATTTAATACATACAATTCAAAAGGAAATCTCTAAACAATCCCCACATTCAAATTTCCCTTCTAACTATCTTCTAAAACCTTACTAAAATGCTCTGTCTGGGCGGTCGGATCTCGCGGGAGGTAGAGGGTTTCACCTCTATTTCATTAGCTGGTCTCATATGGACCGGCTGGACCGGTTTAACAATACTCCCCTTCCAAAGTGCCACCTTGTTCTTAAGGTGGAATGAACAAAATGGCTATTGAAGCACTGGTCTAATAGCACTGGATTGAAAATGGACTGATACTAGATCGAAAGATCCCTTCCTCCAGTGTCTCCCTAACCAATCTCTCGATCTCATCCTTATGAATTTGGGGATAATGATACATATGAACACTGATAGGTGAAACTACGTTCTTCAAGATGATAGCATGCTAATGCCCCCGTGGAGAACGCAACCCCTGAGGCGATTAAGAAAGCTCACTGAACTGCTGAATCAATGGTTGCACTAAAAGAGGATTGCCCCGCCCTCTAATCCGATCCTCTCCAGCCTACAGTTCCATTAGATAACCTTCTCCCATCTCTTTTATGCTCATCACCTTGGTTTTAAGTGATATCATGGCTTTTGTGAGCCCTGTATCTCTCCTGATCACTACCCTTCTCCCCTCCATCAGCTCCATTATCAATGCTCCCTAGTTGACCTTGGTGTCCCCCAAGGTCTGTAGCAACTTCATTCCTATGATGATATCAGTGTTCCCTAACTCAAATGGGAGAAAATCCCCCCTCACCTGAACCCTGTATGATCAACACTACTCCCCTACATATCCCCTAACACATCGTTAACTTCCCTGTACCCATCATCACTCCATAACACCTTGTATCCACCAGTGTCAACCCTAATTGATCCACGAGCTAGTTGGAGATGAAATTATGGGTTGCCCCACTGTCAATTAACACCACCACCTTCCTGTATGCTATTTTTTCCTTCATCTTTATGGTATGATTCGAAGTGAATCCCAACATTGAATTCATGGAGACCTCCATTATATCCAAATGCAGCTTGTCCTCCATCTCTCTCCTATATTCTCACCTCCCTCAGTTTCTTCATCATTACAGACGGTAAGAACATGAAGAGTTTGATCCCTATAATTGTGCACTGGAGTATACTTCTCATCACATTTAAAGTATAATCCTTTCGCCCTCTTCTCCTGCATCTCCCTCTCTATCAGTCTTTTGAAGTTCCCCCCATTTCCTCCTCTTGCTGGATTCTCCCTAGGAGTCTCATTAATATTGCATGATGCAGGCCCCTTAGGTGCTAAAAGAGTGGTCGTCATCCTGTAAGAGCCTCCTAAATTGCTGTTCCTAACTCCCCCCTCAAGATACCTCTAATTTTTCACCAGTTGTGCCAACTCCATGGCCTATCCCAAGTCACGAGGCCTAATGACCTTCACTACAGCTTTGATCTTTGATTTGAGCCCCTTTATGAAGTTTCGCTCCAATGTCATCTCTAAAAATCTCTCCACTCGACTGGCCAGATGTTCAAATCTCTCTCAGTAGTCTATCATTGATCCGTCCTACACTATTGCAAATAATTGCTCATTGAAGTCTCCTCCCCTATTGATTTGAAAACATTCTATTAAACAATCCTTGAAATCTCTCCAGCTCCATAGGAGTTTCCTCTGGTCCCTCCATTTGTACCATGACAGCGCCTTCCCCTCCAAACATATGCCTGTTGTTACGGCGAAGTACCTCTCTACTTTATAGATCTATCCATGTGCGTCCTCCCCTTCGAAAATGAGCATCTTCAACTTCCTCACCTTCTGATCTCCTCCCTTTCCCCTTATTCCTCCATAGTTTCTCCTTTTCCAAATGCTTGGCCCTCCCCAAGTCTCCCAATCTTCCCTAGCCCTTTCATACCCAAAACCTCCCTTGAATTCCCCTCTCCTTCCTTCAAAATCAACAGCTTGGTGGCCATAATTTCCCTCCCTTCATTCCTATTCAGCACCCTTTGCTCCTGCCCCCAATACCCATGCCTTTCCCCATACCTCCCTCTATCCTCCCTCTGGAAAGGCTCCAGAAGGGGTCTTCTCCTTTCTCCCTCTACGATCACCTCATCTTCATCCTTACGAATTTCAGAATTTGTAATCTTTTCTTCTGACCCTCACGCTGTTGAAGCCGTCGTTTAATATTTGATATCTAGCATCTTCTTCATCATGTCTCGTAAGCTAGTTACTTGCCCTTCCATGGCTAAAATTATGTCCTCCATGGTGTTTTTTTTTGTTCATCTCCCCTTCAAGTCTCTCCTCTAGTGCATCCACTCTCTTGGTCGCCATCAATCCCCATATTTTTGTAGACTCAAAAAACTAGATTTCTCCCTTAAAATAAAGTAACTTCCTCCTTCACTGGCCAAAAAAGCAACCACTAAAATTCACAAAAACAGCCTACCAATGGTCCCAAACTTTGCTCTGATACCAATTTGATAGGAAACACTTTTTGATCTCAAATATTTCCTATCAATCCTTAGAAAACAACGAGGATTCTCCAAAAAAATCCATACAAAGCCACGAAAATAGTAGATAATTTGTATTATATGATAAAAGGGAAATGGAAAATACCAAGATACAATTGATCCTCTATTCGAGAGGAGGATCTATCTCTCCCAAATCTAGACGCCGCTAGAGCCCAAAACCTAAACCTAAGAGATCTCAAATTTCAGCCAATTTCAAGATACCCTAACCCTAAGAAAACAAACTATTTAATGCATACAATTCAAAAAGAAATCTCTAAACAATCTTAAATTCAAATTTTTCTCCTAAATCTCTTCTAAAACTTTTCTAAAATGCTCTGTTTAGGAAGTCGGATTGCGTAGGAGGCGAAGGGTTCCGCCTCTATTTCGTAAGTCAGTTCCATATGGACCGACTGGATCGGTCCAGTGGACTGGTCTAACACACTCCTTCCAAAAATAAAGCCTAAAACTCTTATCTGTTAAAGTACATAGAGTTCTGAAAGTTGCTAAAGAAAATGGTTTAATGAAGAAGTATCAAAGGCCTCTTGTGATTGAGCCTAGGAAGTTTCTACCAAGAAAGTTACCATCTGTAATAGTAACACAATGACGATCAAATCTATATTTGTATGCTATACATTGAAGCGTGACACTTCAAACCACATGTTCAAGGATTCGCAACCTAAAGTTTCTAACAAAAAGGCAAGCAAATTTAGAGACTGAAGCCTCATAATAATTTTTAGAGAAAGAAAAAAGAATATGCGTGATACCTACTGCTATCTCCTAAAGATCCGTATCTTATAAGAATCGTCAATATTCAATATCCAAGAAGGTTCCTACTATTGACACTTATGATGGTTGACACCTTGGAGAGTCTTCTAAGAAATCCCAATGACAGCCAAATTCATCCCCTAAGAAAGGGGTCAATTTTGACCTTAGTCCCTCAATTGAAGAAATCTTCACCCTACGTGTTGAACTAGAGGTCCATTGGAAGTGTTGCTCATAAATACGACTACAAGAAGAAGAGGATGACAAAGCCATAGAAGTTGAAGTAATCTATGTAATAGGGCATACAAATGAACAACTTAGTCTTCAAGTCTACATTGACAATGTGGAGCAATAGCTAGTAATCCCTCATAGGGACAACAATCTCATGATGTAGGGGACTAGAGCTTCTCCAACCTTTTTCACGTATATGCTCATTTTGTATCCTATCTCTAAGGGTAAAGCCACTCATCCACCTAAGCGTCCTCATCTCTGCAACTCTTAACTTATAGTATTATTTTTTTTTTAATGGCCAACATTCAGCACCATAAAGTATTGTAGGTCTCACCACCATCTTATAGAATTTTCCCTTAAGTTTAAGGGGGACTTTTCTATCGCACAACAAGCCCAATGCATTCCTCCATTTCAACCATTCAACCTAAATTCTGTTGATAATATCCCCATCTATTTGACCATCACTCTGAAGAATAGATCCAGGATATCTAAAATGTGTACTCTTATTAATGACTTGATCGCCCAAAGTCCCATTATCCTCACTAGTTCTATTGCTACTAAAATTACACTCAATACATTCAGATTTAGATCTACTCAAGCGAAAATCATTAGAATCTAAGGTTGACCTCCATAATTCAAGTTTATCTTCAACTCCCTCTATAGTATTATCAACAAGAAAATATCATCAGCAAAAAGCATACACTATGTTACATCCTCTTGCAAATGTCTAGTGAAAACATCCATGACTAAAGCAAAAAGATATGGACTTAAGGATGATTCTTGATGTAATCCAACCGAAATATGAAAATACTAGGTCAAACCACCTTGTGTTTGAACATAAGTAATGGCTCCTACATACATATCTTTAATGATTTGAATATAAGCGTTATTAACTCGTTTCTTTTCAAGAACTCTCCATAGCACTTCTCTTGGAACTTTATCATATGCTTTCTTCAAATCAATAAATATAATATGTAGATCCTCCTTACTCTCTCTATATTTCTCCATCAAACCTCTCAATAAATGTATGGCTTTCATAGTAGACCTACCTGGCATGAATCCAAATTGATTTTAAGAAATATTACTATCACGCCGCGACCTACGCTCCATAACTTGCTCCCATAGTTTTAAAGTATGACACATTAACTTAATTCCTCTATAATTCGCACACTCCTGTGCATCATTTTTATTCTTAAAAATAGGAATTAACACACTCATTCTTCACTGATCTGACATCTTTTTAATCTTCAAAATAATATCAAAAAGTTTTATAAGCCAAGAAATTCCTTCTCCTAAGCATTTCCACATCTTTATTGGAATATCATCAGGTCCAACATCTTTTCCACAGTTCATTTTATTTAAAGCCCCTCTCTAACCTCGGTTTTACTGATACACTGATAAAAACAAAAATCTTTATTCTCATTTAGAGTGCTAATGTCACTAAAGTCAATCGCATTTTTATATTCTTCATTAAAAAGTTTAGCAAAATATCTTATCCACCTTTATTGAATATAAATACTTTTTGATCTTCATCTTTAATATACTTAACTTGAAATAAATCTTTACTACTATCTTTTTGTTTGGATAACTTATACATATATCTTTCTGCCTCCTTGGTATTTATTATATTATATAAATCATTAAAAGCTAAGCTTTTTTGCATCGCAAATAGCTTCCTTAGATTCCTTACGAGCCTCTTTATAGATTTCCCAATTATTAGAATTTTTACATCTAAACTAATTTTTATGACAAATCTTCTTATTTTTAATCTTTTCTTGCACATTTTGATTCCACCACCAATTATTTTTTCTATTAGGAGTCGAAATTCTAAACACATATTTTACAATATTCTTAATATCAGTAGTCACTTTTTTCCACATAACATTAGCATCCTCATGCACAGACAAAATCTTAAAATCTAAAATCTTACTCTCAAAAATACTTTTGTTAATATTCTTTAAATGCCCCCATATAATCCTAGAAAATTATTTTATTTTATTTTTTATTTTTTGCCCCATTTATTTCTTCCCCTTCATGCGAAGTACTCGTGAAGGGAAAAATTGAAGAAATCCAATAGTGCTCCTAATGAGAAAATTAAAGATTTCATTGCTTGAGACATGCAGAGAAGCTAGTGGGGATAGGATGTCAATACCCATTTAAATATGACCATGTGTCGTATCTGAAAGGTTACCCAATGCCTAAATTTAATATTTTTAATGACAATGATAATGTTATGTGATTTTGACTATTTTTGAATAATACATTGATTTTCTCAACGATCTATTAAAATGTTTACAAAATTGGAAATCATGTTTGTAAAAATATTTATCAGTGCTACTGAAAAGATTACTATTGCTAATCGACCTCGCGATAGAAAGACAAAGAAAGGATGAATCTGTTATGAAGTATATTAAATCCTTGATGCAATATGAGTATAATATACGAGCAACAATTGGAAGAATAATATGCAATTCAATTATTAATGAGAAACATCGATAATAAATTGTTACCATTCATATACATGGCCTCCATCGTTATATTCCTGAAGATACTAGTCAAAGTGACAATGCTTGAGAAGTTGAATTTATCTATGTTTGAAAATAATTTAGACAAATTTAGAAGAAATAAGGCTCAAGACATCAGTAGTGGTAAAGTATATTCTTCATTATCTTTAAGAATTCACAAAGAAAAATAACTCTTTTATAAGGACAATATAGGAAAGCAGTTGGTCAATCCTAAACCTCAACCAAAATTTGTGTTGGGAGGAAACAACAAGTCTCATATTTTTCATGATGGAAAACATTTAAAGCCAAGAACTGATGATCGAAAATTATAGCGTTACATTTATTATTATAAACATGCAGATTGTGCTAAAAATTCTATCTATAGAGTTTATAATAAAGTTATATTTCCTAAAAGAGAGTTACCTTCTAAAATCAATTAATATATTTTATTAAATTATTTATATGTATCTAAAGAGATTTGCAAAGAACTGTCAACGTGACATCTAAAATCTAATGTTAGAGATCCACAGGGTTTACTAATTTGCAACAAATATGATTTGTTGTGGGGAATATATCATATTTGTTGAGAGACATTTATTGACCACTAATCACCTACCCAAGTTTCTTATAACTCACCAAATGATACAATTAAATCAGCGTCTCCTTTCGTTTTCAAAAATCGCATGCAAGGAACCAAACTCGAGGATGCTCGACTCTCATTTTCCTTCAATCGCACGTAGAATGCCACTCGTCGCTCTCTCGTGTTTAGCCGACACCGCATCCAGGATGCCCACTTGCTCCTTCTAGTCTCCCTCGACTGTACGCAAGAACAACCCGACCATAATAATACCCCTGTGCGACCTTGCCAACCCCATCGTCCCGATCCCAACCTAACCTCCCTTTCTTGTTTGCTATAGGATGCATGCAGAAGCCCTAGCTTTTGTCCCTCTCTCCCTCTCGCTCGCTCGATCCCGCATGCAATAGTCAAAGAAATCGATCTCCTCTCTCTCGTCTCTCTATTTTGCACGCCAAGGGTTAAAGCCCTGTCGACATCCTACCCATCATTCTTGACTCGACCTCCCCTCATCCAATTCTAAAGCCGCCGACCTACTCAACCTCCTGCACCTTTATTATTATTATTATTATTATTATTATTATTATTATTATTAAAAACTATTCTCATTGACACTACCATCGTCATCATCATCACTCACCATACACAAAGGTTTAAATTTCTTTCTTGCTTAAAAATAGGTTTTGAAAGCCCGCAACTATCATATCTTTGATTTGGCTAGGAGAAAATAACAAAAACACATGAAGACATGTGTTTGCTGTATCTTTGATCCAGCCGAGAGAAATAAATTATATGAAGACCTCACACCATCGTATTTTGTATCTAGCAGGGAAAAACAAAAGGTAAGTACCTATCCGACACCTCCAATACAGGGGTGAGACGTCGGGAGGTTATCGAAATTTTAAATGACAAAGGATCCAACAATAAATTTATTTAAGAAAATAAGAATAAAAAAATCATATACATTTAATTTAACATTTTAATGAACTGAAAATATTTTCTTTCTAAATGATGGCTCGTTACCTTTGATTTTGGAGATATAAATTGCATTGATTTATAAACATAGTATGAGCTACACAAAAAAACATCCAACATGCTACAAAAATAGAACTAAACATGAAACCTTGTTTTAGTTTTAATATTAATAGAAAGGTATGATAAATTGAAGATTAATTCTAAAGCTCGGGAGGGATTTGAAGTCATTTAGTTCTATAATGAATGATTGAATATTTTGTTAAAAAAACTCCTTTTTTTACAAATCATCGAATTCATATTTTCAAATAAATCATATATCTCACAAAGTAACTTCCAAATCCAAAAAATTACACTTTGAAATACAATGTGTAAAGTTCATCATGCAAGAACAATACGCAAAGTGTATTATACATTAACAATGTAAAATGCATTATGTAGGAATAATATATAAAATGCATCAGGCAAGTATATCATACCTGTATACTAATGAATATATATAATGCACTTTGTAAAGTATATTGAAAGCACAAAGGCAGCATACATGTGTACTAAACAGTACATGAAATACATTACACAAGAATGATGCTTAAAAGCATTATGTGAGAACAATATCCCAAATGCATTATGCAAGAACGAATGCATTATAAAAGTGGATTATCAGAATGCAAATGTAGTATGCATATGCAAATGAAAATAGATTATGCAAGTGTAATATGCATTATATACATGTATTGATTGTACAAAATGCTTTATGCTGATATGCATGATTATTAAGTAATGTGTTAAAATCTTTATGCAAATACTGTGCAAAATTTTTCATGTACTCTAATCTTTTACATCAAATCATTAAAGACAAAATTTGAGAATGCTTCGCGGTTTTCGTAAAAATGCTTTAACACCCTGATGATAGATGTGCTGACAGGAAATTTTTTCTGAATAGAGCTATTTAATTCAAAACATTAGATTCAAATCCTACAAAAAGTTTAAATTTGTAAAACTAAATCTATCACAAAAAAATTTAAAATCAATATCCTTCCATACTTCGCAATAGTTTTACGAGGATGATGAATTGAAGAATAACTTTAGCTCACAAGGTGAAGATGTCTTGTTAAATGTATTATTACAATTTATTCTCAGTTAATTTCTTTCCAGCAAAGATGTGGCACGTGCCTTCTGACTAAGTGATTTTGTCACAAAATGACACTGTTGTATTATGGTCATAGCCAAAGTTCATATGGTCCATAATGGTTAAAACCCTATTTGAGTAATAAATTATAGGGTGCACTCAATAAGATCTAAAGCTCTTTATCATCTAATATTGACTTAAATTTAACCGCTTTGACAAACATCTACCCCAGGTTTATAAGATACCCTTAAACGACTCAACACGTGGATGTTGACAAGGGTCCGTCTATCAGTTTGGTTTGAATGTCTCCTCAAATTAAGTAGATTAGGGATCTGTTAGGAAGTACTTGAAGATTTCAAATCAACCGTAGCAGTAGAGCAAAAACAGCGAAAACGATCCACAAAACCAACTAAAAATCTTAAAAAAATTGTAGATTTTATTGCAATAATCAAACTAATGGAAGAAAAATAGCAAGATACATTTGATACTATAGTCGAGAGGAGGATCTCTCTCCCAAATCTCTAGATGCCGCTAGAGCCCAAAAACCTAAGAGTCTCAAATTTCAAACAAATTCAAGTTAACCTAACCCTAGGTAAACAAACTATTTAATGCATACAAATCAAAAGGAAATCTCTAAATAGTCCCTACATTCAAATTTCCCTCCTAACTCCCTCAATAAACCTTTTTAAAATGCTCCGTCGGCTCCTGCGGTGCAATCAGCATTCATAAGAGGCGTAAGAGTTCCGCCTCTATCTCCGTGAGCCAGTCCTGTATGGACCGGTTGGACTGGTCCATTATCGTTCTAATAGGATCATGATAGCTCAAAGCTATAGAATCATGGGATCTTGAATGGGCCTGTCATCATTCCCCCATCACCCATTTTAAGTATATGGTGATAAATTTTAATTCATAAACAGGAAAATTCAAAACCAAATTCAAGCCCTAAAATCACTATTATTATGCGCTAGGTAATTCTTACGACTTATTTAAATGACTAGCCGTAATCAAAAGTTCTCTCTCTTTATCTAGAGAAGTAAATAATTATAGGGGCTTGCACCTATGTGAAATAACAGAAATCAGATCATAAAGTCCTAACAAAATGAGGGTCAAATCTCTAGAAAGTATCTTGTCAAGACCTAATCTTCCTTTTGAAAGTTTACCCCGTAACTTAAATCCATTAAAACTCTCCCCATTAATAAAGAGGCGAGGAGAGGCTGGTACTCGAATTTTCGAAGCCCACAGCTTGGACTTGGTATCGACGTAGCAATACTTAATGCGTCCTACGAATTATTCAGAGGAGCTTATTGGTATTTCAATGCAGCAACTTATATAAATGAGGACCCTAATTTTATTCTCTACATTTTTTTATCAAAAGTACTGAACGAAAATTTATTCTCCCTTTCAATCGCCATTTTAGAGTATTAATCTATTTCATTTTGATATTTTTTATGTTGTCATTCATGGGCATATAAGTATTAGAGAAATTAAATAAATAAATAAATTCCTTATTTTCGATTTCCTTTCTTTTGGTCTTATGTATTAAATTGTCTTTCATTACGTGTATTAATTCACTTTCATTTTGATTTTCTTTTATTTAGTCTATGTATTAAATTGACATTCATTATAGTTGTTAATTCATCTTCTTTTTTATTTCATTTCATTTAGTACATGTATTAAATTAACATTCATTACGGTTGTTAATTCAAAGCATGTAATATAATAAGGAGAATAATTCATTCCTTTAAAATTATCTCTACAAATGAATTCTTTTAATGTTTGTGACAATATGCTGTCCAAAAGGACCATAACCCTGATGTCCTTCCTGTCTTTTTAATATAAACTATTTGTCAAATAAAATCAACCTGTCTTGATCATCTCCATAATTTCATGATGTCTTCATATCCCAATCCATTGGAGTTTATTTTTGTGCTTCACCCATTGGATTAAAGGAAAAAAAAAAGAGAAGAGAAATCTTGGCTTATAAAAAAGAGAAGAGAAATCTTGGCTTATGGTCTTGAACAAATCTGACCATATAATTGATATGTTATGTAAGCATTAGTGGCTATGTTATTCTTATAGTTAAAATTGGTCTATCTGTTTTTATGGTTCACTTGTTTTTAAGTTTTTTTTTTTTTTTTTTTTCTTCGTTATAAGATTAAGTCTCTACCTTAGCTCAACCCTCAACCAACGTCAAGACCTGGGTTTAGATAATGAAACATCTAGTATAATAATATGTTTCTTGTTAACTCTTGATCTGGTTTGTGCTGAAACTTTTGCCACCACTAACTTTTATCCATTGTGGTATTGATTGTAAACTTTTGTAGAAGAATATTTGTTCGTTGAGGATGCCTTGGTGACAGTCTGCTGAAGTCTTCCTTTTTTCCTAATGATAATTAAAAAATAAAAAAAGAAAAAATTGGCAAAGCATTGTTTTGAATTTTGTTTGACTACCTGCAAGTTGGTTTGATTTATACCTGGTTTATTTGAAATACGGTTCCATTTATATTATTTTTCTTTATGGAACTTTTGAACTTGTTCTGCCCATTTTTTGCGTAATGTGTTGACAAAATTGTAATTCGCAATTTGCAGAGTATCCAAAAATTGAATCAGAAGCAAAACTCGTGGCGGAGGAGCTAGGACTCGATCATCAGTGGAAATCTGTAAAGTACAGGGATGCCTCCGAGCAAGACCAAGAGAAAATTAGGTTAGCCATAGAAGATGAGGATGTTATTCCTTGTAATGGAGATTGGGCAGTGAAATTAGGCATTAATCTCTATTACAGCGTCAGCCTCAGCCAATCTCCATTGTTCAGAAAACAGCTGCCATATAATGAGGTGATATACAAGTCCTTTTCTCAAAAATCACCAGTAGAGCAAAACAGCTCTGGAACGATTTCTCGAAGGCAGAAGAAAATAATCTTTGCTGGAAAGTGGTGTGGAAAGGTGTGGATGTCAAACCAAGTGCATCCTTTTTTAGCTGATCAAAACTTCCCAGATGATGATGATAACATAGATGTGAGTTTGGAGGCTAATAGCTACAGAGAGAATGTGAACCAATTAGTTCTATCTAGAAGGAATTCATTAAATAGCTACACTGTCGATAGGCGGAATTCTGGTAAGAAGAGGACAAAATCAGAGTACCTTTCAAGCGCTAGAAAACATGCACCTGCACCTGCCAGGCTTGACAAAGATTGTAATGCTAAATATGCAGAAGAGAATTCTGGATATGCTGGAAATGCAGATTGTGACCCAAATACAGATAGGTCCGAAGCTGAAACAGATATAGAGGAGGATGATGAACAAGCAATTTTAGGAAGAAGGAACTCCACAAATAACAATGCTGTGGCAAGAAGGAAATCTGATCATAAGAAATATACTGTCCGATCAAGCACTAGGAAGCTTACGCATACCTGGCTTGACAAATCCAATGATGCTAGATGTGCAGAGGAGAATTCTGGAAATGCAGATGGTGAGCAAGATACGGATAGGTCTGAGGCTGATACGGATATGGAGGATGATAAACAAGCAAATGGGTCAAGATGGAACTCAACAAATAACAATGCTTACGCTAGAAGAAAATTTTATAAGAGGAAAAAATCAGCTGTCATATCAAATGCTCTGAAACATGCACATATCAAGTCTGACAATTTCAGCAATTCAAGATATGTGAAGGAGAATTCTGCACATGCTGGAAATTCGGCTTGTGCTCCAGATGCAGATAGGTCTCAATCTAATTCAGACATAGATGATGATATACAGGCAACTATACGAAAACGGCACCTGACAAACAGCAACGGTGCTCCTAAAAAGAAATCTGATGAGAAGATGAAGTGCTCGGTTGTCCGGTCAAGGACTAGGAAAGCTACACATACCCAGCTCGAAGATTCCAGTAATGCTGGATGTGCAGAGGAGAACACTGGAAATGCTAGATATGCTGATGATGACCGACACAGAGATCAGAGTTCTGAAGCTGACGCTGATTCAGAGGGCAAAAAACAAGCGAGTGTGCCTAGAAAGAATTTACCAAACAATAATGCTGCTGCTAGGAAGAAATCTGGCAAGAAGAGGAAAAAATAAATTATAGTTGCAATAGGAAAGCAGCGCAAACTAGGTCAGGCAGCTCTGCAAAAACTGGTTGTGCAGAGGATAATTTCTCTATGAAATGTGGTGGGAGGTTTAGCTGTGTTAGTCCATCTGTTAAAGGAACCAATCAAGATCAACGCAGTATGCAGCTCCGCAAGAGGCGGTTGAATTCTGGTGAGGCAAATGTTATAGTAGCACCTGAGAAGCCTAACAACAGAAAGAAGATTAAGAAGGTCCTTGATTCTGTTCCTGACAAAGAAAATTTCTCATGTGATATTGAGGGCTGCTGCATGAGTTTCAGGACAAAGCATGACCTTTGTTTGCACAAACGGAATGTCTGCCCAGAGAAAGGTTGTGGGAAAAAGTTCTTCTCACACAAGTACCTGTTGCAGCATCGGAAGGTGCATTGTGATGATCGGCCCCTCAAGTGCCCTTGGAAAGGCTGCAAGATGACGTTCAAATGGGCATGGGCTCGCACAGAGCACATAAGAGTGCACACAGGTGAACGGCCTTACTCATGCAGGGAAGCTGGATGTGACCTAACATTTCGCTTTGTCTCAGATTTTAGCCGGCATAGGAGAAAGACAGGTCATTAGTCGGCAATGAAGGATAGAGCATGAGAATTAACTGTTTTTTTGGTTCAGTTGTTGCTGAAAGGTGTGGGAGGCTCCTTGTTAGACCCCCTCTAATTGCGAGGGACAAGTAGGGTATAGCTTAGAATGACACTTTAACTTTTGTTCATCTGCATCTGATTCAAGTTGCAGTATTATTTTTCTGCTTGGGCTCACATTTGGCCATTCATTCTAACTTAATTGAGCAGCCATTTGCATTGTATGGAATTGAATTCTTTCAAATGGGAACTAATTTGAAAACAACTATCATTTATCCAAGGTTTTTTATTCTTAACGATATTGTAGCTTTGCAAGCTTTTGCTGTGCTTGGCATTTGTAACGTTGTGTAATGACTTTCTCTCTTACTCTTTATATATATTGGATTCTATATCAAGTTAGCTTGCAGCCATCAATAGCTTCGAATCAAATTTGGATATCCAACATATCCATTGATAATTGAGAAACATAGTCACTATTGACCTTAGTTAACTATTGGTTGTGGTCCAATCAATTAGATGGGGGTAATGGGTTTTCCTAGGGTTTTCCTAAGCTAATAGGTCCAAGGCTCGAGAAGTCAAGGTAGTCTTAAATAGAGGATTTGATAGGTGTGTTGACTTGGCCTATGTTTTATGTCAAAGTTGACTTGTTTTTTAGCCACTATATGCTAATGAACTTAGGCTGTTGGCTAAAGGATGCTGAATTAGCTTGGTGATGGGCACTAGAACATGATCATTAGATCACCTTCAGCAGGCAACATGGTGGGCTTGGATTGATGTTTTATTACTCCAAGGTTTGGTTTAGGGTCTTAGGACAAGTTCATTGTCTATTCACTTAAAATCGTTATGTCTAGTTTAAGTCCTTTTGGGCCCTTGGCAATTTAGCATTTGAAGATCATTACTTGGGAACATATGGCTTAAGCCCTAGTCCATTGGCTAAGAGTGAAGGTTTAGTCGTCATGTTTATTGATAGGTTATGGATAAGTGTTTAAAGTATTATGTTGTGTTCAGCTTAAAAAGGAGATCAAGAAATGGACTCACATATGTAGTGTATTTTCAAAAGTTTATTGCATGTATTGTTATTCATCAAACTCAATTTTGATATTAAAGATAGGTTTGAGTTTGAAGTTAGAATATTCATTTTGAATAACCTATAATTCGAGCAAAAAACTTTCAATATAAGGAAAAGGAAACCTTAGGAAATGTGAGGGTAATTTTTTTTTTTTTGAAGAAAATGCATCAAATGGCATTAAAGAAAAGAGCTAAGAAATTATTACAACTCTAGTGATCCAAAGCATTAGATTCCTCCTTTAGCACAGACATAAATAGAGGAATCTAAAAAATACTAACATCCTCTCAAATAAAAGTGCTCATAATACCATAGTTAGCACATAAGTCACTAACTTGTTATAATTTCTATCAACACAATTGAAAATAATGTTATTAAACTCATTAAATAGATGAATATCATCATACCTTGTGTCTCCATTTTGTTTAGCCTTCTTCAAGAATTCCATGACATTAAGATTGTCACCTTCAATAATTATTCATTTGTATTTAAACATCCAATCTTTCAACACTTCCTTAATGGATTGAGTTGCCAATAATTCCAAGGAAGATATATTGCAATGGGTGTACGGTTTCCCAAATACTATAAGGAATCTTCCTTTGTGATCACGGAACACTCCTCCAATGCTAGCTTTATATGAGGAAAGTAATGTAGCATCCTCATTTACTTTAAGCCAATCGGGTGGGGAGTGCGGGTGGCGGGCGGGGGGGTGTGCCAATGATTGTAAGACAACTTGGAAGGTTGGTTGACATCCCATATACCCGAGAATCTACTAATCCCTTGAGCAAAAATTGAAGCATAGCTTATTGCATTGGAAGCAATAAACAATGAGCTATCTTCCTTCCCATTGTGTATAAGATTATTTCTAGACTTCCATGTTAAGTACACCACAGTACAATATAGATTAATCAAAAAGGGATTTAGAAGTGATAAGTACTTACAGCAATCTGATAAAGAATCAAATTCCTGAAAAGTGAAGCCCCATTCCTTGATTTGATTAAGAACATCCTTCAGCTTCTCGCATTTTGCTGTTACATGATCTCTGTTTTCAACTGCATTACAGCTTCATGGGCAAAGATTATCACTTTGCAATCCCATTATTGAAAATCCTCCACCATAGTGTCTCCACCTTCGAATTAAGCTTAGCTTTTTTAATCCAGGTCCAGAACAGCTCCGTCTGAGAATGGTTCTTCGAATTCTCAAAAACCATAGATGATATGGATTTTCCATTGTTCTGGAATAATAGTTCCATTTTATCCTCAACCAGGCCACTTGGAATATTGGTTTGTATGATAAGATTTACAAGATCTTCCCCAATTATTCTTTTCATTTGCTCCACATTCCAACTTCCGTTATTTAAGATATTGGAAATAATAAATCTACTGTCTTCTTGAGGAGTAATAAAGGTTGGCCACTTGTTAATGCTTTTGCCTAAGATCCAAGTATCATTGAAAACATCAATGTTATTCCCATTGGCCACCCTCCATCTAATAAATGGCCTTAGTGATTTGCCTCCCACCATCATGATTTTCCAAGCAAGAGATCCTGCAAATTTCTTGTCTACCTTTTCCACCAGATTTCCATATTTTGGGTAGAAGACTTTGTGTAGTAAGGAGTCTTTATCAATCATATATTTCCAAGCAATTTTTGATATCAAAGGACTGACTTTAGTAGAGCAAGAGTGAAGAGCTCTACCTCCCCATTTGGTTGGTAGACACATAGTTAGCCAATTGACATAACTTAAGCCATTTCTGCCATTAGATTTGTTCCAAATGTAGCTTCTATAAATCTTATCTATCTCATCAAGTATACTCTTTGGCACAAGGGAGCTAGTACAATGAAATGTGGTGAAGGAAAGCAAAATGGTTTTAGTTAATAGAATCTTTACTGCCAAAGATATCATCTTGCTTCCACAAATATTAGTCATTTTCAAGGCTTTATCAACAATAAAAAGGAAATCTTGTTTAACTAAGTTTCTCATTGCAAGTTTCACTCCAAGATAGGATAATTGATTATCTGTTTTGAATCCCATCACCCAGCCAATTGCTTTCATTCTCCTTCTTCTAACATGTTTGCTGAAAATCATTGAAGATTTATTGGTGTTAATGGACAAACCCGTCCAACAGCAGAATTTACCCAAAATTGATTTAATCTCTTTGGTTGGCTTCAAGGCTGCTTCCGAGAAGATGATCACACCGTCATACAACAAGTGGGAAATAGAAGGCCCATTTGTACAAAGCCGAACTCCCAAAGAATCACCTCTTTGTTTGAAGGCATTAGAAAGAAATTGTGCACAAAGGATAAAAAAATATGGAGACAAGGGACAACCTTGTCTAAAGCCACATTGTCCCTCTATCCAATTTCTCAAACTACCATTGATTGAAATAGAGAATTTGGAATTTTGAATACATTCTAAAATCAGTTTAGAAAAATATTCAGGAAAACTGAAATAATCCAAAGCCTTTCCCAAGGTTAACCAACACATAGAATCGTAGGCTTGCTCCATATCAATTTTGAAGGATACAAAACCTTTTGAAGATTTGGATATCCTTAACTTGTGCATAACTTCTTGTGCTATCAACAAATGGTCTGATAGAGATATTCCTTTGATGAAAGCAACTTGTTCCTCTGAGATCAATTTAGAGATGATAGGAGCCATTCTATTCATGAGAATTTAAGCCACCAATTTGTAGACCGAATTGCATAAACTAATTGGTCTGTAGTTAGAGGTAATTAACGGATTGCTGACTTTTGGAATCAGCACAACTATAGTCTCCTTCCATTTGGGGTCCATTTCAGAATTTACAAAGAAATCCTTTAAGGCATTCCATAAGTCTGATTTGATAATCTCCCAATAGGCTTTAAAAATAAAAAAGTGATACCATCATTACCCGGGGAGATATTGTTTCCACTTTGTTTGACAACTTCTTCCATCTCTTCCATTGTGACAGCTTTGCTCAATGAACTTTTATCTTCCTCATCAAGGCAGCTCCATGGACTAGGCCAATCCTCTAGTATGCAGCTACGGAATCTCCACTTCTCTTTGAAATGTTCTATGAAAACATTTTCTATGAGAGGTTGTTCCTCTACCACTTCTCCAAATTCATTCTTAATCTTAAAGATGATATTGGAATTCCTTCTAGATGATGCATAAGCTTGAAAGAAATTGGAATTCCGGTCTCCCTCCACCATCCACTTTACCTTAGCCCGTTGTCTCCACCATGTGTCAAGCTTGTCTAGTGTTGAATTGAGCTCTCCCATTTTAGATTTCAGCATCCAGCTTTCTTCTACTGATAGATCTCCTTCATTAGCCTCCTTAAGTTGAAAACTTTCTATTTGAATCAGTAATTCCTTCTTTAATAATAGTAAATTCTGCATATTAGCTTTGCTCCAATAGAAAATGGCCTTTAGAGATTCTTTTATTTTGCAATTCATAATGTTAGCAGCATTTCCTCTATAATTTCTTCCCCAAACTTTGTTCACCACAGCCACAGAAGCCTTGTTGTAGGCCCAAACATCCTCAAACCTTACTAACTTCTTACTATCTTGATGTACCATACGGTTCAAGATGATCAGACAATGATCTGATGCCACACGAGCCAAGTGCCTTACTAATAAGTGATTTGAAGCAGTTATAGCAGCCAGATTTATAAAACATTTATCCAGTATCTCTAGGATTCGGTCCACTCATTGCTTGTTGTTGCACCAAGTGAATTTTAGACCCACAAATCCAATTTCATGGAAGTCATTGTTTGCAAGAAAGGTCTTCATTTCCTTGGATCCAAGGGAAAGTTTGAATATTTTCCCTCCCCTCTTATCATCACATGAACGGATGCAATTGAAATCACCTCCTATTACCATAGGAAGTTCCTTAGAGGCTAAGAATTCCAGCCTTTCCCAAATCCATCTCCTTCTATATACATCCTTGCTACTGGAAATTGAAGCTATCCTCCATGTGCCTTTGTTGATAACCTCCAAATCCCCCTTAAGGAATTGTGACGAAGATTCTAAAACTTGAAATATAGCCATATTTGATCTCCATAACACAAGAATGCCCTCTAATAAGCCTTCAGAAGGAACATAAAAGAAATTCCATGCAGAGCCAATAAGTAGATCCACTTCTTTCCTTTCAAATGAAGTCATTTTGGTTTTCTAACAATATTCCTTCAAGTATAGAGAAGCTCTCCGTTTCCTAGCTCCTCTACAATTCCAAAAAGCTATGGATGAATTCATTGAATAAGAGGGGATGAAGTCCCCATCCTATCTTTGATATCTATTTCGGCCCTCCTACTTCTAGGAGCTAAGTTAATAGGACCTAGTCCTTTTAGCTGTTTATTGCCTTTCTTCTTAATGGTAGAGGATCCTCCTTCCTTGGTGACATTTGTTTTACTCAAAATGTCACTATTGCTGATAAGTTCTTCATCTAAGTTTTTTATTGATCCTCACAATTCTTTACAAGAATAATTCTCAACCTCTTATGTAGGTAAGATTTCCCCTTCCTCAACTAGTTCATTCAATATATTGAATTTGTTAACAGAGATAATGTTAGAGGATTGCACATTCATACCTTTATCAGCCTTGTTCTCAGAAAAGGTTTCACTGTTCTGAATTTGAATGTTATCCTTATTAGGATCTCTAATGACTTCCTCAGTATGAAAAAGCCTGTTCCTCCACATTTTGAATCTTCACTGCTTCAATTTCCTTCTAGACTAGCTTGTTAAAGACAGCTGCAGCTATGTTTCCAGTATTAACTTTTTTTTTCCCGAGAGAATGGCTTTTTGAAGTTAGAACTCTTCTTCCTTCCATAATTAACTTGAAGCCAAGGACCATAACCATTATTTCCTGTATTTTGAGCTACATTGTTTGTTGCATTGCTGAGATTTGAATAGCCTTCTATAACCGCCTTTGAAGATTCCCATGCCTTATTTGAACCATTGGTGTCATTAGAAGAATATTCTAAGCAGTTAATCTCATTGTGACCAATTCTCCCACAACCAAAACAGAAATCTAGGAGTCTCTCATATTCAATCTTTTGGTAGCACTTGCCCGAACTCCCTTCCACCCAAACTCCTTGGGGTAAGGCAATGTCCAAATTAATTCGAACACAAACCCTTCCAAACTCCCTCCTTCCCCATTGAAACAAATTTCCATCAATCATAAGAGGTTTTCCAACTATTGAGGCAATTCTACATATGTTGATTTCATCCCAACATTGGAGTGGGAGATTGGGGAGTAATCTATATCGGGGCACACAACCCTTTTAAAGATGTTGGATCAAATTTTGGAGACCATTTGTCCATCCCAATGATCTTCCCATTTACAAAACAAGGCCCATTAGTGAAGACAGCATTCATGGATTCTTTGTTGTAGAATGAACAGAGCACCCAGTCCATTCCTAACATTGTTAAATGGAACTTCCCATAAGGAGCCCATTATCTTTGAGTTTAGTGCTTACCACTGGAAAGGTATTTTGCTTCCAAAAACCTTGATAACAATTGAGTTTTGGAGCCTCTTAGAGTTTTCCATCTCCTTCTCCTCATTCAGTTTAACAGATAATCCATCTTCTGATCTGAAATCACCCAAGTCCAGATGAGCTACTTTTACATGATCCTTCTTAGTCCATGCATTTTGTTGAATATTTGGTAATGGTCTTTTAGTAATCTCATTAATAGCCTCCTTGCATGCTCCCAAATCTCCATTATTACATTGACAAACTTTATCTAGATCAAAAAAAATCAAATCTAGGATTGCATTGCCTTCAGTATCAACATTCTTTGAGAAATCCATCCTTGATTCATCTATAGCTTGATCAATAACACTTTCTGCACCATTTTGTTTTTCAGCAGCATTTTGGAAAATAGTTTGTTTACCAATATTAATGAACCCTTCTTCAGTCAGGTTAGACATTGTAGATGGAGAAGCTTCACCATCTCCCTGACTCTAGGAAATTCTCTATTCTTCAAATGCCCAGTAGCCAAATTATCGTCAATCACACGACCTTTCCCTGTAACTTTTGTGGCTTTCTTAGGAGGTAAAATCAGACCCCTTCATTGATCACTAACGGCATTCCCGAACGCAATTTCATTTTTGAACCTTGTACAAAACTGGGTAGAATGTCTCCGAAAGCCAGAGGAGACGAAGAAAGTGACCGCGCTAGTCCATGAGAATTACCTATGGTAGTACGACGAGCATCCACTGAACCACCAGTGATGGGTGGTCGGCGACCCTCCGTCGCCATTGCCTATGCAGAAAAATCGCGAATTTGAAATTTGAAAGGACCCCGCAAAAAAGACTTTTTTCCTCAGAACTTCTCTCTCTAAAGAATGTGGAATAGTAACATAATGTGGTTTAAGGGAATTAAAAATACTATATGTTGGAATTAACTCTAATGTACATAATGTGGTTTAAAGGAATTAAAAATAAATCGTAGGATGCGCATGGTCTTTAGAAGGTTGAATTTCTTAAAATATTTGAGGAATTTTGCAAGTGTCTCTAAAAAAATTATGCCGACTTAAGAGGTAAGTTTTTATAAAGAAATAAAATTTATGACATATAAGTTAAAAGAGTTAATAAAAAAAAATTCTAAGGTAACTCTAAAATAAATTACTAATATTTTAAAATTTAACATTTAAAACATAGAATATCTATGTATATTAGTCTACTAAAATATTCATCTACCCTCATATAAATTCACTACAAGACTCGTCCATAAGGCACTTTGGATAAAAGAAATATGCATGATTTCTAATTTGTTTGGATAGACATTAAGGAATTGACTATGATTCAAAATATTACCACCTTATTGTGTGTGGGCTCTAGTGGTATGGCATCATATTATGGTCAATTGCCTGTTTTATACAAGTAGACTCATGCACAGCTTGTTTCTTTATGCAGGAAGCTTATTGTACACTAATGTATCTCTTTCAATGCTTTTGAAGATGCTTGTAGGTGGCTTGTTTTATGCACGATGGTTTTTCCATCGTAACTCGTAGGCATTTTCATTTGATAGTTATTTTGTATTTTTCTTATGGACAAACACGGGGGTAACCCTTCTTCTACTATGTTAACTTGTGAATGCGTTTGCATTTGTTTCATTCTTTATGCATTTTGCTATGATCTTTAGTCTTCATAGTACATCTGTTATTGCTGCAGGTGGCATGTAGTGTGTACATTTATATTAGTAGAGAATATGTATGTTGGGCAGATCTTTTATCCTTGATAACATGTAGATCAGTGTGCTTGTTTGTATCTTGATGTTGATTGCTGGAGTGTTGTAATGTAGTTGTTTCATTTACTAAATGCCCTTCACACCTTGCTCATGAATATGATGTATAATTTATCACATGATGCTTGTGTTTGCAAGCTTTTGGTTATCTTTGGAGGTGATTTGTAGTATGCATGATGAAACCAATGACATTACTAACTAACCTTTGCATTATGATTGGCTTGAAGATCTCCAAAATTCCATTAGAACTATATGCTATTGATTGATTGTAAGCATGTTGTTATCCCTTTAATTTGATCTCTTCTTGTACGAAGGTTACTATGTTCATTACATATCAAATTCTTCTGCTTGAAGAGGACATATGTATCTACTTGCATGACTGATTCATAGGTGAGTTATGTTCACTACAACTCCCTCATTCATCTTTGTTGGTGACTAATTGAATTCATGACACATGAACTTCAATAGTCTAAAAGAGATCAATATGTTTATTTGTAAATTATTATTGATTATCAGGTTGACTACTGTCATTGCTAATCCTTCACATACATTTATCAGCAATCTACTAATCTCATTGTATGCTTCCTTTCAATATTCATGGGGTGTAATTACATTTATCTACAAGATGATTATTAATGATTGGAGGGACTTCATAGCTTTTGTGACATATTCATGATAGACATTATAAACATTTCCTTCTACCTATAGTTTACATATTGCATGCATGGAAGATCTCTTATGATGAATCATAGGAACTCATATGTAGTACTAATATGTTGTATTCTGCTTATAGGTGGCATGTCACATTTGTTTGTGTGCCTTTTAGTGTTTCATACATGAGCATGTCATCACATGTTCCTATTAGCATTTATGGATTGTTCATTGTGTACATTGGAGATCATCTATTGCTTGATGTATTCGCTTGCAAGATTGATACAAGTGTTATACATTGATCACTATCATTTGTATATGATTTGCAACTATTGTTGGGTTGTTTTTAAGAATTTACTTGTAACTAGTTTATATCTCCTTATTGATTATTTTTTGCATGCAAACCATGCATTTCCTTTGGCCGTGTTACTTGCGAGCAAGTTACATTGAAAATTATAAGTCCTTGTAATTGTTCACTGCTGTTCATTTGAATTCTTTGATTCTTTTAATCAACATTTAATATTTCCAATTTCAATGTATGTTTTTTGATTTAGATTTCAGTCTTTTTATTCAAGTCATTCAAGTTTAATTATTTGTTCACTTAAGTCCCATGAGTTCAATTAGCAACAGCCCTTGTCAAATCAAGTTCATGTTTGAGTTCCTTATGATTGTACAAATGTTTTGTCCTCTATATTGTCCAAGTTCAGATTCGAGTCCTTTAAGTTCCTTATGTTCAATTAAGTTTTAAGTCAATTATGTTTGTTCAAGTCATGTCCTCAGTTCACCAAAAGTTTCAGCAGCCTCTCAGCATCTCTCCCATTTAAAGAAAATTCAAGGAATCAAGGCCTCCCCCACCACCACGCATGAGAAAAGTGTGTACGGTTGATGTCGGATGGCACCACATCCATAAATCTTCAATCCCACCATGCTAGATAATGACGTGGATGGGTCTTTGGGGTACTTGTTTGAAATGCATATTTTCTTCCCCCGTAGTCACTTCAGCATCTATAGGTACTTATATTTGTCCCTATCGCATTAGAGAAGAGTGCGCATAGGGCTTACCCGCCTCGCCATGGGCATTGCATTGATTTCTTTTCCCAGCACGCTAAAGAAAAGAATGAATAGGCAGTTATTTGGTGTATCACGAATGTTCAGAGTGGGATTTTAAGTTTTAGAAGTTATACCTGCACGCACACTGGTGAGAATGATGTTGTCAAATGTGCACGTAAACTAAGGCATAAAAATCTCTTTTTTTTCTTTTTTTATTTTCTTTTTATACTTTTTTTTTGTATTTTTCTTCCTCTTCTTTTTTAATATCTTTTCCTTCATTTTTTGAACTCTCATTTCTCCTCTCTCTCTCTCTCTCTATATATATATATATAATACTAATGCTAGTTATAATAAATAATAATAATAATAGTAGTATGATATTAAAATTAATATTTAAATTAATTACAATTAATATCGATGTAAATTTCAAACGTAAGTAATAATAAAAAAATATAACATAGAGGGATTACCTTCAGCTTATTTAATGTGGGCTAATGAGTTGTAACTTGGGTTTTATAGTATATGTTTATGTGGGCTTTTCACACTTGTGGGTTGAGAAAAGGTTGAGTGGAGTGGGTTGATTATAGTGATCTTGGGCTTGATGAGGTATGCAGCCTTAGGCTAATAGTGGGTGATTTGAACAGGGTTTCGATGAGTGAGTATGGGCTTTATAAATAGATTAGCGGGGGGAGAGAAGGGGTAGGCTAAGTAGAGTAGGATATCTTATCTTGAGGGTAAGGATCAGTGGTCGGACAGAGCTCTGCTTGTATAAGAAGAGAAATAAGGAAGAGCAAGAGGTCTTGTGATAGGTCTAGTTTTTTGGTTGAGGAGGATAGAGGCGGCTAGGGCAGGAGTTACAGGAGGAATGAAGGAGATGAGTTCATGAGTTTTATGACTGTTGGTGGTTTCTACACTAGGTTGTATGAGGATCGATGGTTTCAGCATTTAGAAAAATTGGAAGACTAGTAGTTGTAGAGGGTCGATTGCATAATGGGTTCGGCTTTGATAAGTGTGTGGGGGTTGAAGGAAACAGGAATATAATGAAAGTTCGTTAGGTATGTTAGGCCTATAAAACTGGCCCAAGGCTAAGTAAAGAGAGAGAGGTGAATTGGAAAACTTTAAAACCAAAAACACGAACCAAATCACCACAATCAAAGTGCGGAAGAAAAATAAATGCGGAAGCGATAATAAGAAAAGAACACACCGGATTTATAGTGGTTTGGTCAAACCTTGACCTACGTCCACTCTGTTAAGATAGTTGCTATTTGCATGTTTTACATTTTTGCAACTTGTATAGTTTTGATGATTTCAAACATTATTGTTCAAATGTGTAGTTATCTCCTAACAATTTTAGAAGATTTGTATTTGCTCTTGTGTGTACTAACATTTCAGGAAAATCTAGCTCCAGACTACGAAGACTTCAAATCTAAATTCAGCATGAGATACTTTGTGAATTTGAAGCTTGTATTTTTCTTTGAAATAAACTTGAAAGGGAGTGATTGTAATTGAGTGAATAAAAACATGCACACACACATAAGGAGATCATATAAAATTTATACTGATCGTACGGGACGATATCAGTTCGTACGGGACGATCAGACAGTTATCTCCTATTAAGATCACATGGAAAGAATAGGAACTGGGCAGAAAAATTTTCTAAGTCCTATTCGTCCAGGACAAAATTAAATATCGTCCAAGACGATCTGCTCTCTGTAAGATTTTCTTCTATAGGAAATTAAATATCATCCAGGACGATCTGCTCTCTGTAAGATTTTTGTCCAGACGAAATAAATATCGTCCAGGACGATCTTCTCTCTGTAAAATTTTTATACAGAAGAAATTAAATATCGTCAAGGACAATCTGCTCTCTGTAAGAATTTCGTCCAGACGAAATTAAATATCGTCCAGGATGATCTGGTCTATGTAAAATTTTCGTCCGGACGAATCAATTTTTTTCCGGACGAATCAATTTTTGTCCAGACGATACAACTGACTTAGAACAATTTTTCTGCAGTTTTTGGAACCGACCTTGTAATAACCGTTCGTACCAGACGAACTTTGTTCGTACGGGACGATCAGCTTGTACGAAAACATTTCGTACACATATACAAATAGGTTCGTTTCAAGGCTTTTAAGTAATATCGTCCAGGACGATCCACGACTCGTACGGGACAATCAACTGCGTACAGAATTGAAAACTTGCAGTTTTTGGGCAGTTTTTCTTGTCTTTTGTATATATAGTCCAAATTAGACTGCCACCCAATCTTTTTGTCATTTAATCTTCGTGCCTCTTGAGAGAATAGTCAAGGAGAGAGTGTAAGAGTGCATTCAAAGGAGGATTCCTACAACTGGAGCGTGAAGGCTTCGCTTGGAGTTTAAAGGTAAGAATCTCTACTTGTGAATTAGGATTACTTCACTTTTTTCTTTCTTCCTTCTAGATTCTTGTGAGAAGATCTGTCAAGGAGATCCGGTTCACTGCCGACACTTGGAGAGTGTGAACAGCCGAAGGGTTCTCTGCCCACACTAGGAGAGTATGAAAGGATGAAGTGTTCTCTGCCCACACTAGGAGATTGTGAAAGGACAAAGGGTTCTATGCCCACACTAGGAGAGTGTGAAAGGACTAAGGGTTCTCTACCCACACTAGGAGAGTGTGAAAGAACGGACGGTTCTCTGTCAACACTAGGGATTGTGTAAAAGGATGACGGTTCTTTGCCGCACCAGGTAGTGGTGAAAAGAGTGTTTTGTAAAGGCTTCTCCGCCTTGCTGTGGGTGCAAAAGGAGAGTCACTATTGGTATTAGTGCAATACTCAGAGGGTGCCTCTAGGGAGTGGATGTATGTCTGATTTAGACTGAATCACTATAAATGTGGTGTCATTTACTTTATTGTTTTTACTTTTTCGCATTTTATTTTTGTTTAAAAAAAACTCTGTGGTTGAAAAACGTTTTCTATAAAAACTTAATAAAAATTTTCATTTCGGTTCAACACATTTTTAAAGAGGGTTTAAATTTTTAAAATACCAATTCACCCCCCCTCTTGGTAGCCTTGGGACATTAACTTAGGTCTAACAACCCTATTTACTAGACTCAACAAGTGGTATCAGAGCCAGGTTTCAAAATCATAAGTTTAAATTACTTTTTCATTAACATAGATGGCTACATTCGAAAACCGAAATACACCTGAAGGTTACTCTATAACTAGACCTCCACTATTTGATAATATACCTTTTGATTTTTGGAAAACACGCATGTCTACTTTCTTACAGTCACTTGATTATCATATGTGGATCCTAGTCTATGAAGGTTATACAAAACCAACTAGATTAGTTGATGGAGTTAGGGTAGAAACACCTTTTACAGATTGGACTATAGAAGAACGTGACTTAGCACAACTAAATGCCAAATGTTTAAATAGCTTCTTTTGTGCTTTAAAATCTGAAGACTACATGCGGGTTTCCACTTGCAAAAGTGGAAAGGACATATGGGATAGACTTTGTATAACTTTTGAAGGGACTAATGAGGTTAAGCAATCAAGACTCAATATCTTGTTACATGACTATGAATTATTTCGCATGAAACCAAATGAATCTATTTCTGACATGTACACAAGATTCACACAAATTATCACTTATTTGCATGCACTTGGTAGGGAATTAACTAATGCTGAAATGGTTAATAAGATTCTTCGTTGTTTACCTACTTCTTATGATGCTAAAATTACTGCAATTACAGAGTCTAAAGATCTAAACATTTATTCTATTGACAATCTTCTTGGTTCACTCATTGCTTATGAGCAAGGAGTAAGTCAAAGAAAAATTGATGCAGGTGAACCACGAAAGGAGAAAAATATTGCACTAAAAGTGGAAGAGTCAGAGAGTGAACACTCACAACCTGAGGATGAAGATGATATTGCATTGATGACTAGACAATTCAGAAGCTTTTTAAAGAGGAAGCAGAAGAGACGCTAGTAATGGAATAGAGGTAAGTATAACATAAATGACAAGGTTTCTAATGAAGTGATTTGTTATGAATGTAGGAAATCAGGTCATATCAAGACTGAATGCCCAAAACTCAAAGCCACTCCTAGCAAGGAGAAGGTTGAGGAGAAACTAATTGTAAAGAAGGGCAAAAAGAAGTTTCAAAGAGCTTTCTGGGCGGACTCAACTTCAGACTCATCTAAGACTGAAAAAGAAGAAGAAGTCACCAACCTTTGCTTGATGACAGATAATGTTGATCAATCAGATCAAGAAGAGGTATGTGACTTAACCTATGATAAATTATTTGAAGTTTCTGAACACATGCATAATGCATATAGGAAAATAAAAAAGATGCATGCTAGTATAAGTTTTGAATTGGAAGAGCTTAAGAAGGAACATGAAATCCTTAGGAAAGATCATGCATTAATAGATAACAACCACATGAAACTTCTTGACGAATATGATGACTTGAGTAAGAATTTTAAGAATTTAAAATCATCCTATGCTGATCTTGAAAAAGAATTTAAAAATTTTAAGGATGATTCTAAGAGCAAAATATATCAAATCAATTATACAAATCGAATCTTGGAAGATATGAATTCATTTTATAAACTGACAATAAGAGCTCTTGAGGATAATAGGAAACCCCAAAAACTTGAAGATTTTACAAATCCTAAATATTATCCTAAATACATGAAATCCCTTAGAAGACAATCAAATGGAAGAAAACTTAGGAATACTTTTCCTAATGTTAAATGTAATAAATGTGAATTTTTGGGACAAATATCTCACACCTGCACTTTGAAGATGAAAACTAATTTGGTGTGGAGAACTAAGATGCCTAAACTTAGACATATCATGCATGCATCTGATTATAAATTTCAAAAAGGTAAACCCAAACTTGTTTGGATTCCCAGGTCTAACATTTGATATTTTTGCAGGGTTGCTCTCACACAAGACCTCGTGGGAGCACATGGTACCTGGACAACGGATGTTCAAAGCATATGACTGGAGATACTGCTCAATTCATAACGCTGGAAGCCAGGAGTGGAGGCAAGATTACACTTGGAGATAATACTACAAAGAAAGTGATTGGATCAGGTATGATTGGAAATTTGAAAAACTTTTTCATAGAGAATGTGTTATTAATTGAAGGCTTAAAATATAATTTGTTAAGCATAAGTCAGCTATGTGATAAGGGCTATAATGTAAAATTTTTACTTACTAGTTGCATAATAAGCCTAAATGAGGAAAAATGTTTTAAATGAAAAAGGGTAAATAATGTTTACATGCTAGATTTAAATTGTATTCAATCTCCTACTATTTTTTGTTTGAAAACTGTTTCTGATGAATCATGGCTTTGGCATAGGAGACTTTGTCATTCTAGTATGAAAAACCTTAGAAGAATTACCCAAAAGAACTTAGTGAGAGGTATACCAAAACTAGACTTTACTAAGGACCACCATTATGATGCATGTCAATTAGGAAAACAAGTGAAGTCCTCTTTTAAGTCTAATAAGGATCTTAGAACTAGTAAACCGATGGAAATTCTTCACATGGATCTTTTTAGACATGTAGGAACTGTAAGTCTAGGAGGGAAGGTATACGGATTTGTTATAGTGGATGATTTCTCAAGATTCACTTGGGTGATTTCTTTTTCATAAGAGTGAATCATTTGAGGAATTCAGAAATTTTTTGACTTGGATTCAAAGGAAACTAGGGAGTGAAATAATTTCTATACAAAGTGATCATGGAGGAGAATTTGAAAATGAAAGATTTGAAAATTTCTGTAAAGAAAAAGGAATTGATCACAATTTTTCTGCACCTAGAATCCCTCAACAAAATGGGGTAGTTGAGAAGAAAAACAGAACATTAATAGAAGTCGACCGAGCAATATTGGCAGAATACTCACTTCCTAGATATTTTTGGGCTGAGGCGGTTAGCACTGCATGCTATGTTTTGAATAGGGTGAATGTGAGATAAAATTTGAATAAAACACCCTATGAGTTGCTAAAAGGTAGAACACCTAATTTGTCTCATTTGCATGTTTTTGGTTGCAAGGTGTTCATTCATAATAATGGAAAATCTGCCTTAGGAAAATTTGATCCAAAATCAGATGAAGGAATTTTTGTTGGATATTCAAGTGTTAGAAAATCTTATAGGGTATTCAACAAAAGAACTTTATTCTTTGAAGAAATCACACATGTTGTATTTGATGAATCTGGATATTTGGAAGAGCCAAATGATGTTGAAGATGAGATTGAGGAAAACTCCCAAAAGATTGATAGGATAAATTTGGAAGAAAATGTGGAAGAGAATTTGAAAAGAGAAAACCCTTTGCCTAGAGATTTGAGATTTTCTAAAAACCACCTAAGGGAATTGATTATAGGTGAACCGAGTGAGGGTGTTAGAACTAGTCGTGGATTAAATAAGGAAGTCAATCATTCAGCCTTTATTTCAACTATTGAACCCACTAACATTGATCAAGCACTTTCTGATGAATTTTGGATATTGTCCATGCAAGAAGAGTTGAATCAATTTATAAGAAATGAAGTTTGGGAATTAACTTCAAGGCCAAAAGATTAAAGTGTTGTTGGAACCAAGTGGGTGTTCAAAAATAAAATGAATGACTCCGGAGTAGTCATTAGAAATAAGGCTAGATTAGTTGCTAAGGGGTATAATCAAATTGAATGAATTGATTTTGAGGAGACTTTTGCCCTCTGTAGCTAGACTTGAAGCAATTAGGGTTTTACTTGCCTTTGCCTGTTTTAAAGGTTTTAAATTATTTCAAATGGATGTCAAAAGTGTATTTTTAAATGGGGTAATTGAGGAAGATGTTTTTGTAGAATAACCTCCAGGTTTTGAAAATTCTAAATACCCAAATCATGTTTTCAAGTTAAAAAAGGCATTATATGGATTGAAACAGGCACCTAGGGCTTGGTATGAGAGGTTGAGCACCTTCCCACTTGAAGGATCTTTTGAAAAAGGAAGTGTGGATACAACTCTCTTTTTAAAGAAATTTGGAAAGGATATACTCATTGTTCAAATTTATGTGGATGATATCATTTTTGGATCTTCAAATAAAAATCTTTGTGATGATTTTTCTAAAATAATGAGTAGTGAATTTGAAATGAGTCTAATGGGAGATTTAAATTACTTTCTAGGCTTTAGCATTAAGCAACTTGAGGAAGGAACATTTCTTAGTCAAACTAAATATGTTAAGGACATCCTCAAAAAATATGAAATGGACAATGCTAAACCTGTTAGTACACCAATGAGTTCCTCAGTTCAGTCGGATAAGGACCTTAGGGGAAAATCTGTTGATCAAAAGAAATTTAGAGGGATAATTGGATCTTTACTTTACTTGACTGCTAGCCGACCAGATTTTATGTTCCGTGTTTACTTATGTGCTAGATTTCAATCAGATCCAAAAGAATCACATTTGACAGCAGTGAAAAGATTTTAAGATACTTACTAGGAACTCAAAACTTAGGAATTTGATATCCTTAAGTTTAGCTCTTCATTTGAAATTATTGGTTACTCAGATTCTGACTTTGCAGGCTGTAGAGTGGATAGGAAAAGCACTTCTAGAACATGTCAATTCATTGGAAATTCATTAGTTTCATGGTCTAGTAGAAAACAAAATTCAGTGACCCTATCTACTGCAGAAGCAGAATACATTGCATTAGGAAGTTGTTTGACACAAGTACTTTGGTTAAAACAACAGTTGATTGATTTAATATTAACTATAGGCACTATTCCAATTTATTGTGACAATACTAGTGCTATTTGTATTTCCAAAAATCCTATTCAACATTCTAGAACCAAACACATTGACATAAGACTTCATTTCATAAGGGATCATGTATCCAAGGGAGAAATTGACCTTACTCATGTTTCAACTGAAAATCAACTTGCAAACATTTTTACAAAACCTTTAGCCTTTGATATTTTCAGTACATTAAGAACAAGGCTTGGTGTGATTGATTTAAATGCTTAAATAAAAATTTTTTTGCAACATTGATATTTATGTTTTAGTAGTTTATGTTTTTATGATTTTTGTTTTTGTGATTTTATTTTTGTGTGTTTTGAGTGATTTTATTTTTAGAGTATGTGCTTTTGTCATAGTGTAGTGTGATTTGTGTTTTGTTTTAATAAAAATTCAAAAATCCAAAAATATGGAAATCGTCCGGGACAAAATTTTTCGTACTGGACGATGTGTGTAAAATTCAGTTTGCGTGATATGAAATGTCTTGAGAGCAGTTTTTAATGTAGTTCGTCTGTATGATCTGAATGATCGTCCAGGACAAAATTTTATTTTCCTCTCAAACGTCGGGACGATTGAATGCAGCAGTTGAATGGATAAGGCAGTTTTAATTGTGAACTTCATCCGTACGAACTTTTGGTTCGTCCAGACGAACAGACGTTCGATTCATAGCGGGGGACGGTTTTCAACTGACATTAAAACGAATTACTTTTGATCGTATGTACGAAATTTTTTCGTCTGTACGATCGGTCAAGTTAAAAAGTCTGTACGAAAGGACGTATCGTAAATTGTGTTGATTACAAAAAGCCGTTACATTTTGGACGAATTTAATCGTCTGTACAAAATTGTTTCTTCCATTTTAGTTTGTTTTTGTTGTGTTAAAAGTTCAATTTTTTTTTTGTATTGATATTATGAAGTGATCTTGTAATCTTTTTCATTAATATCAATATATGTTGTATTTGCTTTAAATTTGTTTGTTTTTGAAATGTGTTTAGTTTTTATGAATTTTATTAGTATTTTTAATCTTAAATGTGCTTAAATTAGATTGTAATTTAAAATTAATTTCATTAGAAAATCTAGTATTTCTAAATTTAAAATTTGTTTATAACTTGTTATAATTAGAATTTTTAATTTCATGTCTATTCATTTAGACTACATAAAAATTAATATTATTATTGTAATTTAGATGCTTTCTTATTTTTATATTTCTTTGGTCAAGTGATATTTATGCACTTAGAAAAATTTGAAATTTTAGATTATTGATCTTGGAAAGAATTGATTTCAATTACTCTTGAAAGAGTACAAAATAAAAAGGAATGCGCAAAGGTTCGCAAATGTGAAAAAGAGGCACAAAATAAGCCCAATGTAAAAAGATGCACAAAAAATGTGCCAAAAAATAAAAAAGATGCGCAAAGCATCACATGTGCTAATTCTCTTCTTTCCAGATTCTTTCAATCTCTTAATTCAAATTGATCTTATGTTCATTTATATTTCTATTGAACTTTGAAATATAGAATTTTTATTCATCTCTCTTGTAATGATTTTCTATATCTCAAATGTCTAAAATGAATCATGTCTTTGATAAATTCTTCTTACTTACACTGTTATATCACTTCTTAAATTCTATGAATTTCTATGATTTACCTAATGTTATTAGTTTTAGATTGCATACCTTATGTCAATCACTCTTTAGATTAAATTTTCAAATGGATTTCATATAATTACATACATTTATTGTCTATTTCTTCTTCACTTTTTGTTGTTGTCAAAAAGGGGGAGAAGTTATTGTGTTTGTTTGTATTTTGATTTTGTATCATTTAGCTTGTGTTATTGTCTTGTATTTTTTATTTTTTTTATTTTTATTTTTGTTTTTATTAAATTTTTTTTTGGAAAAATAAAAATATAATTCTTTAATTCAAAATGCCTCCTTTTTTTCATGTATTCATCAATTCATGGGGAGCTTAGGAGATTTTTTTTTTAATTTGAGATCATACAAACAATAATTGTTTTGCCATCATCAAAAAGGGGGAGATTGTTAAGACAGTTGCTATTTGCATGTTTTATATTTTTGCAACTTGTATAGTTTTGATGATTCCAAATATTATTGTTCAAATGTGTAGTTATCTCCTAACAATTTTAGAAGATTTGTATTTGCTCTTGTGTGTACTAACATTTCAAGAAAATCTAACTCCAGACTACGAAGACTTCAAATCTAAATTCAGCATGAGATACTTTGTGAATTTGAAGCTTATATTTTTCTTTGAAATAAACTTGAAAGGGAGTGATTGTAATTGAGTGAATAAAAACATGCACACACACATAAGGAGATCATATAAAATTTATACTGATCGTACGGGACGATATCAGTTCATACAGGACGATCCGACAGTTATCTCCTATTAAGATCACAAGGAATAAATAGGAACTGGGCAGAAAAATTTTCTAAGTACTATTCATCCAGGACGAAATTAAATATCGTCCAGGACGAAATTAAATATCGTCCAGGACAATCTGCTCTCTGTAAGAATTTTGTCCAGACGAAATTAAATATCGTCCAGAACAATCTACTCTCAATAAGATTTTCGTCCATACAAAATTAAATATTGTCCAGGATGATCTGCTCTCTATAAACTTTTCGTCCAGACGAAATTAATATCGTCCAGGATGATCTGGTCTATGTAAAAATTTCGTCCGGACGAATCAATTTTTGTCCAGACGAATCAATTTTCGTCCAGACGATACAACTTGATTTAGAACGCGTTTTCTACAGTTTTTGGAACCGACCTTGTAATAACTGTTCGTACCGGACGAACTTTATTCAAACGGGATGATCAGCTTGTACGAAAACATTTCATTCACATATACAAACAGGTTCATTTTAAGGCTTTTAAGTAATGTCGTCCAGGATGATCCACGATCGTGCGGGACGATCAACTGCACACAGAATTGAAAACTTGCTATTTTTGGGCAGTTTTTCTTGTCTTTTGTATATATAGTCCGAATTAGACTGCCACCCAATCTTTTTGTCATTTGATCTTCGTGCCTCTTGAGAGAGTAGTCAAGGAGAGAGTGTAAGAGTGCATTCAAAGGAGGATTCCTACCACTGGAGCGTGAAGGCTTCGCTTGGAGTTTAAAGGTAAGAATCTCTACTTGTGAATTGGGATTACTTCACTCTTTTCTTTCTTCCTTCTAGATTCTATGTGAGAAGATCTGTCAAGGAGATCCGGTTCACTGCTGACACTTGGAGAGTGTGAACAGCCGAAGGGTTCTCTGAAAGTTCGTTAGGAATGTTAAGCCCTATGAACTTAGTCCCAAGCTAACCAAGAGGGGGGGGGGGTGAATTGGTATTTTAAAAAATATTTTCACAAAGAAAGAAAATTGCATAAACCAAATCACACCACAGAAATAAATACGGAATTTAAAAGCGCGGAAGCAAGAAAAAAACATAGAAATTTATAGTGGTTCGGTCGACTCGACCTACATCCACTCCTTGCAGGCACCCTCCAAGTATTGCACTACAAAACGTGACATTCCTTTAGCCCCCACAGCTAGGCGGAGAAGCTCTCACAAGAACCTCATTTTTTCCACCCTGGCAAGACAGAGAACCTTCCTCCTTTTGCTTCCTTCTGAAGCTAGCAGAGAACCAAAACAAAAAGCAAACTCCTTACCTCTACCGAACCTTCTACGGACGAGAAACTCTAGACGAAGACGAAGCAGAGCGATCCTTGAAGCAACCCTTGTGAATCCCCTCACAAGCTCCCCCTCACAAGATCCTCTCTCTCTCCTCTCTCTCTTTCTCTCCTTAAGGTCTTCTCAGGTTAAAGCAGCAGCTAAAAGTCTTTAAAAATTTTGAACAAGAGCTCTTAAATAGAAGAGCTTCAAAGGAGCTCATTAATTGCAAGTTGCTGACAATATCGTGCAGGCCGATATGGACATCGGCCTGGCCGATTAGTACAAATCAATGAAGATCGGCCAGAGCATCACCCTGGATGCAAAGCAGGACGATTGAAAATTGGCTTGATCGTCCAGGCCGATATCACTATCGTCCTGGAGGATCAGTTCAAATCAGAGGAAAATCGTCCTGACAATAGCCCTGGATACGGGCTGGCCGATATTGATCGTCCTGAAGTAACTTAAAGTTTTTTGACTGGATCGTCCGGGCCGATCCTGCGATCGTCCAGGACGATATGATCGTATCAATCATCCTTAATTACTCCCTTGATTTTCTGAATAATTATGACATAATTTATGAATATCGTCCAGGCCGATACTAGGATCGTCCGGGCCGATAATTTAAAAATAAAAGTATACCATAATTGACTATGGCGGCTACTTCTTTCTGTTTTGAGCTTATCGTCCTGGCCAATACACGTATCGTCCAGGATGATCTGTTAATGTCGGCTGCCTTAATCAAGAATCCTTAATTAGACTTTCTGTTTTAAGCTGATCGTCCAGGCCAATCCAAAAATTGTCCTAGCCGATATGAGTAAAAATAGAAATTCTATGTCTCTCAAGTGTGTGTGTTGAAGGGTTACATAGTATCAGTCTCTTTGACCATTACAAGTAGACTCAAGAGATGAAAATCAAGCGAACAGACTAACTCAACCCTAAACCTACGCAATCCTGAACTTGGCTCCTTCTTGATCGTTCGATCTTCGATTCCTAAAAAGTTAGAAGCAACAAGCAGTCTAAGAGAAACAGTGTTTGTCAATCATGAAAACATAAGCCATAAAAAATAGATTTGCAACAATCTCCTCCTTTTTTATGATGGCAAAAACAAGTAGGAAAAAATTAAACAAAAAAAACAGGTTCATTAGAAAATCAAAGTTACAACAGCTTTTTTCTACCACACCTACCTACTCTCCCTTTTGTCATCACAAAAAGAGGGTCCAGAAACAACAGAAAAACATCACAAAAAAACTAACAAGCAAACTACAAAAAAAGACAAGAAACAAACAACACAAAGCACAGACTAAAAGAATGAGGGATCCTGATCATCAGATGTAGGTGGTGGAGGTGGCTGCTGAAAGTAACCGGCAAGTGTGGTAAACTGAGCATTGAACCAGGCGATGTCCTGGTCATGCTGCTGCTGCTGGTGAGTAAGGAAACTGTCAAATCGGGCTAAATCCTCAGCGCGGTGATGCTCGTAACGGGCGATGTCCTCAGAGTGTTGCTGCTCATGTGCAGCAACATAGGCATCAAACCGGATCTCCCATCTATCAAATCTCTCAATCAACTGATTCAACCGATGAGTGCTGGTGGAGAGGAATAGGGTCAGGAGAGGGAGCTTGAGCAGGAGCCTCCTCCTCTCTAGCCCCCTGAGGTTCCTCAGGATGGAGACGAGTACTATGAAGGGTGCTGAAGGAATTGTTTGAGTAGAAGGGAGTTGGGAGGTTTGGTGGAATAGGATACTGAAGTTGGTATTTGGTTTCAAGGACATAGGCTATGATGTGTCATAAGGCTAGATTTGGTTTCCTTTTGTGGCCTGGATCGCGAATTATGGTTAGGTGATCAATGTATCAAAAAATTAGGTTTGCAGTGTTGAATTCCCTATGAGCCATGATGTAGAAGGTAGTGAGGGAGAGTAGAGGGGTGATGTGGACTCGGTCGCCGGCTTTTGGAATGATGGAGGTGCGAAGGACATGTTGGATTGTCCTAGCATCTCTGACTAAAGAGCTAGTCTCTCCAACATGGTAAGGTACATTGGTCTGGCGAAGAAAGTTATTCACCGTGGACCAGTCAAGATCAGGGTCAGAGGCGATTATGTGCAGCTTATCCCCGGTGGTGGATAGCTGTAAAAGATCAACACAATCCTGATATGTGATTTCGATAGGGCGTCGATTCACATAGGAGATCAGGGCTGTGAAGGTTGTGTTGATGCGAAGGTTTGTGAAAAACTCTCAAAGAAACTCTGAATTAAAAGGGAAGGCAAGAGACAGAATGAAGCAGAGAGAGGTGTGAGCAAAAAGATCCATTACGGGGTAAGAGATGTGGACAGGATTGATGATTCTGGAGACAATAATTCCACACTCTTTGTAACGATGATAGGCGGCTTCATCTTCTGCTTCCCAGAAATGAGGGTCAATCCTTGCCCTCGAGGAACTCCCAGAAGTCTGTCGGACACGTTTCCCACCACCCATTGAGAGCACTAAGTAAAGAATACAAGAGGAGAAAGGGTTGGAAGTGAAAAACCATGGCTGGAACGGCCTGAATTTAAAGAAACGACCATATCATCCTGGCCGATTGCAGAATCGTCCAGGCTGATATGGTTCAATAATTACGTACAGGCCTATTGGTCAAAAAGGCGGTCCAATCGCCCGGGTCGATCAGATATCGGCCAGGCCGATTAGACACAGGAGATCGGCCCGAGGAGTCAATCCGGACGACCGTTGAAAAAGCAGATTGTCCGAGTCGATTAGGTGTATTGTCCAGGATGATGTACAATAATTGATCGTACCGGCCAAAGTTAAAACGTTTAAAATGCTTGCCACGTGTATCGTCCAGGACGAACAGTGGATCGGCCCGGCCGATTGTCCAATAATGGATCGTCCGGGGCCGAATTTAGAGATCAAACGTGCTGACACGTGGATCGTCCATGACGATCCAGTGTATCGGCCAGGACGATGCACATAAAATGCATCGGCCAGACAAATATACTATCGGCCAGGACTATCACCAAGAGTTCGATCAAATCATCCAGGATGATATAGGATCGTCCAGAACGATGAGTAATATTAAGCACAGAAAAGTTCAGCAGATGGTTTTTTGAAGAAAATATGTCACATCGTCCAGGACGATAAAAGGATTGGCCAGGCCGATGTGACTTGAAATTGAAATTAAGGGAAGAATGGTGATGATCAAGACCCTCAAAAAATAAAACTAAAGAGAAAAAAGTCAAAGACACAGAAAAATAAAAACAACATAATGAAAACCAAACACCGAATATTTTTGGATTTTAATTTTTCTATTTTTTTTTTATTTTAAGGAGGCATCATATGAGAATTATTTTCAAAAAATTAAACTTTTAAAGTTCCAAGAGATCAAGAAGTTTAACAAATCCCAATCAGAAGAAGGTAGAAAATCTGATTCCGTTAACCTTAGATCAGACATCCTTCAGGGTACAAAATTCTTTTGGAAAACAGAGGCCTAACTCGGAATAACAAAATAGGATAAGAAGATCCATTCAAGCTTGTTTACAACTAAAATATCTCATAAATAATAAACCAAAGTAATTTTTTTCAATCATGGAAATTGAAATCAAGTCTTTGAAAGTATCACATAATGAGTTTTCTAAGTTTTAAGAGTTTTACCAAAGAGATGATAGCTTGCATTTAGTGGGCTCATTTTATGCCTCTTATCACTTTTTTTGGCTCTTTGAGCATCTTTTGATTTTTGATACACTTTTGTGTATATAGCTTTCTTTTCAATTTGGCTTCATTGGCCTCTTTCCTTTTTAATTCTTGCAAGCTAAAAACTCTTTAATATACCTTAAAGAAAAAGACTTAGTTGTGAGTATATGCTCCAAATATTAGAGAATAGGAGCTCTCTCTCTAACATAGGGAAGAACAATCCACAACACAAAATCAAAATCACGTGATAAATGCAATGGCAAGATTTTAAAAGCTTGAATGATATCTAAGAACTTTGGCTATTATGCATAAGATAATTTGATGTAGCAAGATAAGAAAAAGATCTTAGATGAAACGCCATTGGTTAAACTGAGTTTAGACTTTTATTTTAGAGAAGAAAAATCATGCCACTAAATAAAGTCAGAAGAAGGGAAAACATCAATAGTATTACTTCCTTTAACCAATTTAGAAAAGCTAAACCCTATCTCCAAAATTCCTATATTTAAAAGCTTGAAAAGTTTCATCATTTGGAAGGCCAAATTTAAAGAACAATGTGAAAAACAAACCACATAAAATAAAATAATAAAGCAAACTAAAAACAACACAAAGTGAGCACAAAAATAAAGACAAAAAAAAATTTCAAGCAAGTGATAAAGCAGCGAGTTTAAGCAATTTTGAGCTGCGAGCCTCCTTATGTCTAGTTATCCTATGCTCCCACGAGGTCTTTGATGAGAGTACACCTGCAAAACTCAACAATCAGATTTAGGAACCCAAACAGGTTTGGGCTCCTTCTAAGGAAACGTAGAGTGCAATGCAGAAGTGGTATGCTTTGAATCATGCATCTTAGGTCTCCACACCCAATGTGTACTACGGTGAACTGTGCAAATGTGTAAGATGTGTCCTAGCATGCCTCAAGAAAAACATTGAACTCCAGGAAAAGGTTTTCTTAAATGGTTTGGGTAAAAATACCTCTTCCTAGGTTCTGGCTTAAGATCAAAAGTGGAAGTCATCCGATTCTTCTTATACGTATCAAAATCATTTTGAATCCTCAAGTTAGTTCTTTTTAATGCATCATTCTCAATCCTTAAATTTTTCTCAATCTCTTTAGATTTCTTAAGATCATCATTGAGTGAGGTGTGTGAAGCTTTTAATGCATTACTTTCATCAACTAATTCTAAATGTTTTTTGTTCAACTCATCAAATTCATCAAAAAGAGCCATGTGATTTGAATCAATCGTTGCATGATCTTTGAGAAAAACTTCATGCTCTTTTTATAGATTTGAATGTTCTAATTTTAGGTTAGCATGAGTTTTCTTAAGTTTTTTGTATGATGCATGGATTTTTTCACAAATTTTGAACATTTCATCATAGGTTGGTTTACATACCTCTTCCTCATCACTTTGATTTTCTCCCATGAAACACAAGTTTGTAGTCTCTTCCTCTGGTTCAGTTTCAGAGGAATCAGTACCAGATTCTGCCCAAAAACCTCTTTGGATTTTCTTCTTATTGTCCTTCCTAGACTTAGCTTTCTCCTCACCTTTTTCTTTGCTTGATCGATCTCTAAGCGTAGGGCAATCAGTTCTCACATGTCCGGGCTTCCTGCATTCAAAACAAATAACATCAGAAGATCCTTTAGCATGTTTATGATCCTTACCTTTTCTCCAACTTTGATGATGCTTTTGTTTCTTCCTTAGAAAGCTTTTGAATTGCCTTGTGATGAAGGCAATTTCATCACTTTCAGACCCGGAAGATTTAGAATCCGATTTGTGAGCCTTCAATTCAATTGTTTTCTCCTTTTTCTTCTCACCTGCATCTACAATTCTTTGATTCACCCATTGCTCGTAAGCAATGAGTGAGCCAAGTAAGTTATCAATAGAATAGGTGTTTAAATTTTTAGATTCAGTGATGGCAGTAATTTTTGCATCATAAGACGAAGGCAAGCATCTCAAGATCTTATTAACTTTTTCATAATTTGAAAGTTCTTTTCCTAGTGCATGCAATGAAGTAGCAATCTGAGTAAACCTAGTGTACATGTCAGAAATCGATTCATGAGGTTTCATAAGAAAAAGTTCGTAGTCATGCAAAACAATGTTTAAACGGGATTGTTTAAATTCATTAGTACCTTCATAAGTGATGCATAATTTATCCCAAATTTCTTTACCAGTTTTGCAAGTTAAAACACGCATGTAATCTTCAGATTTCAAAGCACAGAAAAAATAGTTCAAACATTTCGCATTTAATTGAGCTAAATCTCGTTCATCAAAAGTTCATTCAGTAAAAGCAACTTCAGTTTTAACACCATTAATTTCACTAGAAGGTGGAGAATAACCTTCTTGAATAAGCATCCACATGCGATAATCAGTAGATTGTAAAAATGTTTACATGCGAGTTTTCCAAAAATCAAAAGGTAGGTTATCGAACAGGGGAGGTCGGGTAATGGAATACCCTTCCGTAGTGTTACGATTCCCAAAGTTATCCATGGATCAAATTCAAAAAATTTTCAAACTTTAATTTTCGAATCCAGCTCTGATACCACTTGAAAGTTCGTTAGGAATGTTAAGCCCTATGAACTTAGTCCCAAGCTAACCAAGAGGGAAGGGGGTGAATTGATATTTTAAAAATTCTTTTCACAAAGAAAGAAAATTACATAAACCAAATCACACCACAGAAATAAATGCGGAATTTAAAAGCGCGGAAGCAAGAAAAAGAACACAACAATTTATAGTGGTTCGGTCGACTCGACCTACATCCACTCCTTGGAGGCACCCTCCAAGTATTGCACTACAAAATGTGACTCTCCTTTAGCCCCCACAGCTAGGCGGAGAAGCCCTCACAAGAACCTCCTTTTTGCCACCCTGGCAAGGCAGAGAACCTTCCTCCTTTTGCTTCCTCCTGAAGCTGGCAGAGAACCAAAACAAAAAGCAAACTCCTTACCTCTACCGACCCTTCTACGGACGAGAAACTCTAGACGAAGATGAAGCAGAGCGATCCTTGAAGCAACCCTTGTGAATCCCCTCACAAGCTCCCCCTCACAAGATCCTCTCTCTCTCCTCTCTCTCTTTCTCTCCTCAATGTCTTCTCAGGTCAAGGCAGCAGCCAAAAGTCTTTAAAAACGTTGAACAAGAGCTCTTAAATAGAAAAGCTTCAAAGAAGCTCATTAATTGCAAGTTGCCGATAATATCATCCAGGCCGATATGGACATCAGCCTGACCGATCAGTACAAATCAATGAAGATCAGCCAGAGCATTGCCCTGGATGCAAAGCAGGATGATTGAAAATTGGCTTGATCATCCAAGCCGATATCACTATCGTCCTGGACGATCAGTTCAAATCAGAGGAAAATCGTCCTGACAATAGCCCTGGATACGGGCTGGCCGATATTGATCGTCCTGAAGTAACTTAAGGTTTTTTGACTAGATCGTCCAGGCCGATCATGCGATCGTCCAGGACGATATGATCGTATCAATCATCCTTAATTACTCCCTTGATTTCCTGAACAATTATGGCATAATTTGTGAATATCCTCCAGGCCGATACTAGGATCGTCCGGGCCGATAATTTAAAAATGCAGTATACCATAATTGACTATGGCGGCTACTTCTTTCTATTTTGAGCTTATCATCCTGGCCGATACACGTATCGTTCAGGACGATCTGTTAATGTCGACTGCCTTAATCAAGAATCCTTAATTAGACTTTCTATTTTAAGCTGATCGTCCAGGCCGATCCAAAAATTGTCCTGGCCGATATGAGTAAAAATAGAAATTCTAAGTCTCTCAAGTGTGTGTGTGTGAAGGGTTACATAGCATCAGTCTCTTTGACCATTACAAGTAGACTCAAGAGATGAAAATCAAATGAACAGACTGACTCAACCCTAAACCTACGCAATCCTGAACTTGGCTCCTTCTTGATCGTCCGATCTTTGATTCCTGAAAAGTTAGAAGCAACAAGCAGTCCAAGAGAAACAGTGTTTGTCAATCATCAAAACTTAAACCATAAAAAATAGATTTGCAACATTCTCTGCCCACACTAGGAGAGTGTGAAAGGATGAAGGGTTCTCTGCCCACACTAGGAGATTGTGAAAGGATGAAGGGTTCTCTGCCCACACCAGGAGAGTGTGAAAGGACCGACAGTTCTCTGCCAACACTAGGGATTGTGTAAAAGGACGATGGTTCTCTGCCGCACCGGGTAGTGGTGAAAAGAGTGTTTTATAAAGGCTTCTCCGCCTTGCTGTGGGTGCAAATGGAGAGTCACTACTGGTATTAATGCAATACTCATAGGGTGCCTCTGGGGAGTGGATGTAGGTCTGGTTTAGACCGAACCACTATAAATCTGGTGTCATTTACTTTACTATTTTCACTTTTTTGCATTTTATTTTTGTTTAAAAAAACTCTGTTGTTGAAAAACGTTTTCTATAAAAACTTAATAAAAATTTTCATTTCGGTTCAACACATTTTCAAGGAGGGTTTAAATTTTTAAAATACCAATTCACCCCCCCTCTTGGTAGCCTTGGGACATTAACTTAGGTCTAACAACCTATTTACTAGGCTCAACACACTCCTTGGAGGCACCCTCCAAGTATTGCACTAAAATCGTGACTCTCCTTTAGCCCCCACAGCTAGGCGAAGAAGCCCTTACAAAATCACTTCCACCTTCCCCGGTGTGGCGGAGTCGCCGGGTCCTTTGACACCAAGGAGATCTTCTTCTTTGGTGAACTTACCTCGAGATAAGCCTTGAATCCGATGGTACTAAGGTGCAAGTTTGTCGGAGCAACCGTGTGGATCCCCCACAACACTCCCTTGAGTTCCTCCCCCTCACAGGATCTTCTCCCTCTCAAACTTCACCCTTTTCTCTCTCCCTTTCAAGCTCTCTCTTCAAGTTTCCCCCACAAGAATGAAGCTACAATGGTTTCCAAGACACTTACAAAGTGCATTGCCATAGCTTAAAAAGAAGCTCTCAAAATGAGCTCATTAATACAAGTTGTCGACATTATCGTCCAGGACGATAGGCATATCATCCTGGCTGATTAGCTCAAATATGAGGAAAATCATCCTGAAATAAAGCTGAACGATGTCTAATCGTCCCGGACGATCTTGCGATCGGCCCAGACGAAGTCCCCATTAATAGCTTTCTAAAACTACCTGAGAAAGTTTGGAAAAATTGCTCTGGATCGTCTGGGATGATATTTTATAGTCCAGGACGATATACCAGGACGATATCCAAAAATAAGTATTTTCTAAGTAAATATGGCGGCAGATTCTTGCTGAATTGAGCCGATCGTCCAGGACGATACAAAATCGTCCAGGACGATGTGTTTTGCATAAAGACGGTTGCTTTAATGAGGATGCCCTTATTAGGGTTTCTACTTTTGTCAGATCATCCAGGACGATATAAATATCGTCCCGGACGATGTTACCAAAAATAGAAATATTTTAGGGCACAATAGAAAATCTTCTAAGTTACAAATCATCAGATGTGACACCAAATACAACAGACTCAAGAAAGGAAAAAGATTACAAACTAACACAGACCTAGTCTACCCAATCTCGAGCTGATTCCAGATTGCAGTCTGATCGTGTGGACCTGAAATGTTAACACATAAGACAATCATAGAGAAATAAGGAATGTTTGCTATCATCAAAATCATAAACCATAGATTCGCAACAATCTCTCCCTTTTTGATGATGGCAAAACATTTTAAATTGAATTTTCAAAAAATCAATTTCTTCTAATCTCCCCCTCACTAGAATAAACCCTTTTAAAAAATAGGGGAGATAAAAATATTTTTATTATTTTAAATTTTTTGAAAAGAAAAAAATGATAGAAATTCAACATTACGTTTTTTGAAAAGAAAAAAAAAAATGATACAAATTCAACATTACATTCTCCCCCTTTGACATTATTAAAAAGAGAGGAGGCACAAACAAAATGAATAGAAGACAAAAAATGTTCCCTGATCTAGTGAAAAAAGAAATATTCTTAAAATGAGAAAGTTACCTCTTGGTTGTAATAAAAAACTTAGTAGAATTGGATTAACAACGTATAGTCCAGAAAAGGTTAGAAATTCATAATTTGATAATCCAAACTCAAGTTCTTTTAAAGGCTAAAAAAATTTTGAATCCAATATCCAAATCAAGGAATAAACGGGAAAAAGAAACATTAATTTTTCAAAACTCCTTTCATAAAACATATCTAATAGAAGATCAATGCACGAATTGATGAATCGGGAACAAAGATTTTCAAGCACAAGTTTCGAGCATATCAAGGATTTTCTTAGGCTTTTAATAGTATAAGAAAAAATAAGCATATATTTTTTTGTGGGCTCATTTTATGCCCTTTTTCACTTGAATGGCTCTTTGAGAATCTATTGATTTTAATACACTTTGTTTATTTTTTTTTTAATTTGGAGTCATTGCGCATCTTTTGGTTTGGCATCATTGGCCACTTTTTTTTTTATTTTTAAAAAATATGCTTTCTTTCTTATATTTTCAAAACTAAAGTAAACCCAAATTATTGACAACACGAATAACTTGATTAAGAAAATTTTATGGTGGATTCAACAATCTTGCAAAAGATTCCTATGCGATAGAAAAAATATAGGGAGAAAAAAATCAGTTTCAAAATCCAATTTAAAATATGATGAAGATTTTGAATCAAAAGTTAAATAACCTGTTTAAGAATAGAGAAAGAGAAACAAAATTATGAGTTCCCTTCCTTTGACTGTTTTAGAGAAGTCAAACACAACTTACCAAAGATTTCAAGAAATAATAGGAAGTAGATTTCTTATTTTTAGAAAAGTGAATGTGTGTGTTGATCAGAGAAAAACTTTAACGAAAACAAAAACACGGAAAGAAAATAAAAGAAAAAAAATGAAAAACAAAAAAGAAAGACACAAATAAGGCATTTAATCATTATCTCTTTCCTGATCCGATGCTTCAGAGACCAGATCTGCCCATGAGATTTTTTTCCTTTCATTATTTCCCCAGTTCAAAGTTTGTTTCGCCTTGCCCTTTTCTTTCGTAGGAAGAATTTTTAAATTAGGGCACTGATTTTTCATATGTCCAGGTTTTATACATCGAAAGCAAATAACGTTAGAAGGAATATGAACATCCTTACCATTTTTACCTTTTTTCCACTTTTGCTTATGCTTTGGTGAGTTTTGTGATTTGCTTGACAAGTCTTTACATTCGTCACCAACTAAGCAATCTTTTTCTGTATCTTCAGCTTTCAGAACAATCGTTTCACCTGCATCCAAAAGTCTTTGACCCAAACTTTGCTCGAAGGCAATGAGTGAGCCAATCAAATTATCAATAGAATAATCATTCAAATCTTTTGATTCACAAATAGAAATTACTTTAGCATCAAACTTATTTAGTAGACAATGAATAATTTTGTTAACTTTTTCAAAATTTGAAAATTCTTTTTCTAAAGCATGCAATGATGTTACAATTTGGATAAATCTAGTATACATGTCTAGGATAGTTTCAAAAGGTTTCATGGAAAACAATTCAAAATCATGCATTAACATATTCAACTTGGATTGTTTGATTTCACTATTGCCTTCGTATATGGTGTGTAGTTTATCCCAAACTTCCTTACCAGTAGTGCACGTGGAGATTAACATAAAATCTTCTGAATTTAAGGCACAGAAAAAATAATTTAAAAATTTTGCTTTTAATTGAGCATTGATTTGTTCTTCCCTATTCAATTGATTAAAAGGAATATAAGTATTAACTCCATTAACAATACGTGATGGTGATGAATAACCAGTTAAAATCATATGCCACATGCGAAAATCAATCAATTACAAGAAAATAGACATGCGAGTTTTCCAAAAATCAAATGACATATTTTCAAATAAAGGAGGTCTGGTGATTGAATAACCTTCCGTAATAGTACGATTAGCCATCACTACTGGAAAACCCCATATTACCGGCGGACAAAATCCGCCGGATAACATAGATATTCTGCCGGAAATATAAGTTTCCGGCGCATGTTGCGGTGAAAATTCATACGCCGGTTTCGGCCGCGTCGATAAATTATTTCCGGCGCCAATTTTGCATCGGAAATTTCTCCGGTGCAGTTTCCGGCGAACCACCGGCAAAAATCCGGATCGTTTTTGACGTTGAAAAACATCTTAATTCCGGCGCCATATCCGCCGGTAATTAGCGTCGCATGATGCGCCGGCCATTACCGACAGATATAACAACGCAAAGTGCCTGTAGGAAACCCACGAACTCGCTTGCGACGCAAAGTATACGCCGATAATTACCGGCGGACTGTGCGCCGGTAATGACGTCGGTAATTTCCATTAGAACAAAGGCGACGGTACATACGATACGATTCATTGTATCGTCATTTCTAGCGAATGTCCGACGCAAATTCCGCCGGAAACCTGTAGCATTGACAAAAAAAAAATTTCTTCCCAGCCAACAATCAAATTTTCACACCTGCAAACCAATACAAATAACAATTCCACAACAATTCAATTGTAACATTACAACATATCAACAATTTCATCACAGTTTCATAACAATTTATAACATTAAAAGAAACAGTTCAGTACTAACAATCAGCTAAACACATCACATTAAAAGAAACTGTTCAATAAAACATGTTCACAGAAATAAACAAGTTCATATAAACTAAATTAAACTACTCTGACTTCGTGGACTCCTCCTCAAGTGGAGCTACATCTTTTCCACTCAGCTGCTCCCTCATCTTGTGCATTTCATCCAACAACTGATTGTGTTGCTGAATACTTATTTGAACCTGTGCTTGCAGCTGAGCTTGAACCTGTGCTTGCAGCTGAGCCTGCCAATCATCTTGTGATTTCCTTACTTGTTCTATCTCAGCTTGAAGGACACTTACATGTTAAGCTTGTAAGGACTCCTGCGAACTGGATGCGAAGCTGGATGCAGTAGAGGATGTCATCCCCTCGTATGCCTGAGCTTGCGCACCTAAGCCATATACTCTACCATGCTGCATTCCTCTGACGGCCTGCGACCAGATGCGATACTCAGAATACTCCACAGAGCCGCCAGAAGAGCCCTCACCTGCTGCGGCATGAGTCTCTCGAAGCCGTGTATAATCCTCCTATGAAAGTATAATATAAATATATATAGTTAAACTAAAACTTAGAAAATATTAAACATATATAAAAATATACTTACATAGGCTTTTCTTGATCTCTCATCAATCCACTATTGATCCTCCTGTCGCTTATGAGTGCGACTATGCAATTCAACAGGAGTTGGTTCTCTACCAAGCATCGCTTTCTGTTTGAATTAAGAGAATTTTATTAATATAGATTAAAGAACAAATTTAAAAAACATTTAAAATTCGTTACCAAACGACGCCTGTGCTCAGTATGTGGAACAGAGCCGCCTGTATGAAGTGAACTTCCCAACCAACCAACATCAGAAGTTCTGTTCTGTCGATTCTGATCCCTCTTCCTACTGTACTCTTTGCTACCCCAAGCTGCATTCAACTCAGCCCATATTACCTCTCCAATCCACAGTGGTCGCTTCCCAGACTTTCTAATATCTGTGAACATGTCGCGCATCCGAGTAGACCCACGTTTCTCAAAATTCTTTCAAATCCTGTCATTGTGTTGGGGTAGCCAACAAAACTCTTTCTGCAATCAAATACATATGATATATAATATATAAGATTATTAACTTAAGTAAGAAAAATAAATCATTTAACATAAATTTTAAAACTCAAAAATATCTCAAACTCTCTGAACCACATCACCCGAACTTCTTTCGGGACTTTCTTCCAAGAAACATAAGGAGCGTCAAACCTACTCCGTATGATGTCCCGTATTTTATGTGACGGTTGTTTTGATGGGTAGAACCTACATAAATAAAGTTATATAAAACAAATATAAAATATAAAATAAAATATTTGTTAGTTTTAAAAAATAAAAGAGAATGTACGTACGTGTCACCCTCAGGTGCTATCAACATTCTACCATCTGTATCCTGCTCTACTGCAGCTGCTGTCAAAGGTCCCGCTGCTATCGAAGGTCCCGCTGCTGTCGAAGGTCCAGCTGCTGTTGAAGGATCAACTATAGCGGGCTGATGGGGTGGTGGGGGATAGTATGGTGGAGCATATGGTGGAAATAGATAAGTAGGAGGGGCACCAGCATACGGTGGGGGTGTGTAGTATGGGTAGAAAGGAGTACTCTGCCCAGGATCTGGTGATGGAAATCGGGGGTCTTGTGAGAAAAACTGTGGGCTACCGCTTCCATGAGTGGGTAAAGGCTGTGTATCAGGCTGAGGCTGTGTAGTAGGAAGAGGCTGTGTAGCAGGCTGAGCCTAGGTGGTCCCCTCAGTACGTACTGGCCTAGATGGTCCAGCTGTAGTGATCTTCTTTGTGCGCCTGTTAAAAATATTTTTTATCAATGCTCTACTAGGCTCCTCACCTGAAGCCATCTGTACATAAATAAAAAAAATATTAGAAATATGAGTTATAACAAAAATTTAATAAAAAATAACGCATTGCAGTAGCTAAAAAAAATACAGTCAAGTAAAATGCAGGGGAGTAAAATAAAAAACAGTACAGTAGCTAAAAAAATGCAGTAAAGTAAAACGCAGGGAAGTAAAATAAAATGTAATGTAGTAGCTAAAAAAAATTTAAGTTGCCTTATGTTGTTAACTCATCATTTGTTGATTCACTTGCATAAGATGATACACTCCCATTACTATCAGATTCATCATTACTTTCCTCTATGGTTAGATCTACCTCCTTTAACTGTAACTCGCTCTCATTAATTCTGATTTGATCATCTACATTGATTGGGAGATTTTTTAAATTAGACATAAACTCTTCTTGATGTGCTGATGGTATTGAGGTAGTTTTCTCAATAACTCCCCTTGGTTTTGTCTTCATAACTACCAGCCAATCTTGTTTGCCTCGTATTCCGCTTGGATAGTTAGCATAATAGACTTGAGTTGCCTGACTAGCAATGATGAAAGGATCAAACTTTGCATATCTCCTAGCCCGCTTTACTTATGTTATACCGTAAATTGGATAAACTTTCGTGCCTCTATTTGGTACTGGATCAAACCATTCACAATTGAAGAGATACACAGTGTTCCTCTGACCGGGATATTCAACCTCTAATATTTCTTGTAATACCCCGTATTATTTAGAATCATCCCCTATATGGGTGTTCCCTCTTACACATACGCCTGAATTTTCTGTCTTCCTTCACACCAATTTTTTATCTGGAATTTATAGCCATTGACCTCAAATATTTGATAACATTTTACTAATCTATTTGGTCCCCAAGCTAACTCAGATAACCTTGAATACTGCTAACTATCTTCAGTGTGTACCTTCAAATGTACAAGATATTATTAATTGAAATAATTCACTCATTAAGTAAGAATAATTATTCAAAATATACTGTATTTTTATACCAAGCAGTGAATTCTTTTTCCACTATCTTCTGGACTTCTCCTTCTTCTGATGTACTAAGACCATCAATGAACCTCCTACAAATTTTTGTCTTGAGTTTAGAACAAAGTCTAAAAGAAAATATAAACAACTTAACTCATACTTACTCGAGATATGGCTCCACGTCATCACAGTTAAGCAAGATGTATAATGTGATAACTGCCATCTCCTTATCGGTCAAATAGCGCACAGTGCTAGCGCCTAAAGGTTCCCTAATTCCGCTGAATACAGATATATTAGATGATTTACCAATATTTTGAGATGTTGAACTTTCACCTGATTGAGATATTGTTTCAAAATAATACGAGCAAAACTGAGTTGTCTCGTATATTAAATATGCTTCACAGATAGAGCCTTCGGGTCGTGATTTGTTCTTAGCGGTCTTCTTAAGTTTATTTAAATATCTCTCAAAAGGATGCATCCACCTATATTGAACGGGTCCACCAACCATAGCCTCATATGGTAAATGAACAGGTAGATGCTCCATAGAGTCAAAAAAGCTTGGAGGAAATATTTTCTCAAGTTGACACAAAATGAATGGAATTTGCTGCTCCATAAGAATCAAATTCTCCACATTTAATTTAGAAGAGCATAAATCTTTGAAGAAGACACTGAGCTCGATCAGGGGCTTTAAAATCTGATATGGAAGATAACTAAAAGCAGTTAATAGTAGACATTGCATGAAGATGTGACAATCATGACTTTTCAATCCGAATAATCTCCCTGATCTTATGTCAACACACCGGCTTAGATTGGAAGAATATCCATCAGGTACTCGTAGAGTCTTCACCCATTCACAAATTGCTCGTTTTTGCTCTAAAATTAATGTGAATGGAGCTTTGGGTTTGAGAAATTTTCCGGCTCCACCATCCTTCAATTCCAAATCTTTCCTTCTACAAATCTCCTTTAAGTCCATCCTTGCTTTTATGTTATCTTTTGATTTCTCTTTGATGTCCATAACTGTATAGAAAATATTATCAAAAATATTTTTCTCTATATGCATAACATCTAAGTTATGTCTAATCAAGTTTGTTCTCTAATATGGCAATGACCAAAAAATACTTTTCTTGGTCCAATTATGGTTGACATCATATTCTGGCAATCTGATCTCAGCTAATGTTGGAGATTCCATTATGGTGGGCAAGAACTCTACTCTTTTAAAAATTTCTTCACTACTGAATCTTGGAGGAGGTTGAAACATCACCATTTTATTTTTAGTAAACGCTTCTTTATTTCGCCTGAAAGGATGACTTTGAGGAAAAAAACATTTGATGACAATCGAACAAAGTGTTCTTCCTACCATACTTTAAAGTGAATGATTTTGTATTTTCCATACAATATGGACAAGCTAACTTGCCTGAAGTGTTCCAACCTGAGAGCATACCATATGCAGGAAAGTCACCAATTGTCCAAAGTAATGCTGCTCTTAGTGTAAAATTCTGTTTGGTGGAGATATCATATGTACTTACTCCCTCTTCCCATAATAAATTTAAATCATTAATCAGAGGTTGTAAGAATACGTCAATCTTCAATTTTGGATTATGTGGCCCTGGAATTATAAGTGATAGAAACATATAAGGAGTAGTCATACATAACTCTGGAGGAAGATTGTAAGGAGTGAGTATCATAGGCCAACATGAGTACGGTGTAGCCGAGTGACTGAATGGAGTAAAACCATCTGCACATAAACCTAATCTGACATTTCTTGGTTCTGCCGTGAATGTGGGATGTGTACAATCAAAGTGCTTCCAAGCCTCTGCTTCAGATGGATGTGTGATAACACCTTCTTGTGGAATGTGATCATTATGCCATCTCATATGTGCAGCAGATCTCATGGATGCATATAGCCGTTGTAGTCTCGGAATAATTGGAAAGTAGAACATCTTACTAATAGACACATCCTTTTGCTTCCTTATATTTCTAGATTTGGGTTTAAATCTTGGTGCATTGCAATGACGGCATACAATTTCTGCGATATCTTCTTTAAAGTATAACATGCATCCATTCATACAATAATCTATCTTTATGTTTGTCAAACCAAGTTTGGAAACTAACTTTTTTGTCCGATATAGATCTGTAGGAATTAAATTATCTGTCGGATTGGTTTCCCTTAGCAGTCCAATAAATTGATTAAAACATTCACGAGCAACATTATATTCAGCCTTGATGCTTAACATCTTCACAGCAACAGATAATTCTGAGTGAGTCGTGCACCCTTTCCAGATTGGTTGCTGGGCAGCATGCAATAAATCATAAAAGTTTTGTGCCTCCGTATTCGGTAACTCTTCTTTATTTTGTTTAGTTTGAATTCAAGTTGCATCATGAACTAATTTCTCATGATTTGGACGGATGTTTTCAGCCTCAGCAACATTACTACTTGTAGAAGGACCGCATTGATAATCAAATTGTGGATCATACTCACCATGAGAAGTCCAATACCAATACCGTGGCATGAATCCTCTACGATACAGTTTAAAAGTTACATCATCTGGTTCTAGGTGTACTAGATTTTTGTGTTTAGAACATGGACATCGAAACTTTCCTTCTGATATAAAGCTGGGCAGCTGTTTCGCTTGCTGAATGAAAAAGTTCACCCCATTGATGAATTCATCTGTTAATGTCTTCCGACCTTGAGATAATTGGTTATACATCCAACTTCTTTGATTTCTAATATCCATAACCTATATATAAGAGTAAAAAATTAATGAATTTATATATATATCTAATTAGTAGATTCAATATATCAACGCCACCAAAACCAAAGAGGCAAGATGTAACTATTAGGTAAATAATATTTCTTTCCTGCTTAATTCCTCCATCCAAACCATAACCAATATAAAGGCATTCCCAAAAGGCTCGTTTGTTAAGTTGATGAACATATAGAAATTGAGCTCGTTCATACCTAGTTAATGCTTATTTGTTTAAAGCTTGATAACCACTAAACGAACCAAATATGAACCAAACATAAACTTAAACTAAACATGAACACCCAATATTTTAAACGAACCAAACATGAACAAAAATAATAAAGCTCGAATCAAACACGAACCGAAATTGAACAAGTTAATACTAAACAAACTCAAACATGAACACTCACAAACTCGGCTTGACTCGATTCATTTGCAGCCCTATCCATGAATAAAGAAAAAAGATATTAACTTAAAACCGTTCATTGATGTAATCCAACTAAATTAGAAAAATATTTGGTCAAACCACCTTGAATTTGAACACAAGTAAAAACTTCTACATACATAACCTTAAAAACTTAAACTTAAATCATAAGAACTTTATCACATGTTTTCTCATCAAACCTCACAAAATATATGTCGCTTCCATAGGTAGTCCTACCCAGCAAGAATCCAAAATGATTTTGAGAACAATATCATCAACAAAAAGCATGCACCAAACTACATCCTCTAGAAAATGTCTAGTGATAACAACCATGACTATAGCAAAAAGATATGGAGTTAAGGCTAATCTATATGTAATCCAACCGAAATCTCAAAAAAATTTGAAAACAAAAACCTTCATTATCTCCTCGGCGGCGCGCGACTAGGAAGGAGAGAGGCGGCGCGCGACTAGAAAGGAGGCTCGGCGACGTCCAGTGACCGTCAACGGTGAAGTCCGGTGACCGTCGGCGACGTCTAACCACGGCGAGCGACAAACGGTGACGGCGGGCGACGGGCGAAGCAGTCGAAGTGAGAGAATAGAAGGAAACAAATGACGGCCAGAGGGATTCGGGTTCGCAAAATAGGGCTTTTACCGGCGGATGTTCTGCCGGTAATGACACTAGTGACGTCGGTATAAATTCCAACGTCTCATCCTTTGGATATATTTCGTTAAGTTTAAATAAGCCGACGCAATATCTGCCGGTAAAATACGCCGGAATACTTCCGCCGTAACATGCGACAGAAATGGTTGAGGCATCCCAATACCGTCGGGGTTCCCGGCGGAACCTGCGTCGGTGAATTTACGGCGTATTTTGCACAAGAAAAGTTGACATAAAATTTACGTCGAACAAATCCGCCGGAAACTGCGCCGTTTATTACCGTCCTTGAATTTCCGCCGGAAAATCTGACAGTATTCGAGTGTTTTCCCGTAGTGCATGGATCAAAATTCAAAAGCTTTTAAAAACTTATTTTATGAAAACTTGCTCTGATACCACTTGAAAGTTCGTTAGGGATGTTAGGCCCTATAGAACTGGCCCAAGGCTAAGTAAAGAGAGAGAGGTGAATTGGAAAACATTAAAACCAAAAACACAAACCAAATCACCACAATCAAAGTGCGGAAGAAAAATAAATGCGGAAGCGATAATAAGAAAAGAACATACCGGATTTATAGTGGTTCGGTCAAACCTTGACCTACGTCCACTCCTTGGAGGCACTCTCCAAGTATTGCACTAAAATCGTGACTCTCCTTTAGCCCCCACAGCTAGGCGGAGAAGCCCTTACAAAATCACTTCCACCTTCCCTGGTGCGGCGGAGTCGCCGGGTCCTTTGACACCAAGGAGACCTTCTTTGGTGAACTTACCTCGAGACAAGCCTTAAAACCGATGGTACTAAGGTACGAGTTCGCCGGAGTAACCGTGTGGATCCCCCACCACACTCCCTTGAGTTCCTCCTCGTCACAGGATCTTCTCCCTCTCAAACTCCACCCTATTCTCTCTCCCTTTCAAGCTCTCTCTTCAAGTTTCCCCCACAAGAACGAAGCTACAATGGCTGCTAAAGAAACTTACAAAGTGTCTTGCCATAGCTTAAAAAGAAGCTCTCAAAATGAGCTAATTAATGCAAGTTGCCGACATTATCATCCAGGATGATAGGCATATCGTCCTGGTTGATTAGCTCAAATCTGAGGAAAATCATCCTGAATATCACCCTGAAATGATGCTGGATAATGTCTAATTGTCACGGACGATCTTGCGATCGGCCCGGACGAAATCCCCATTAATTGCTTTCCAAAACTGCCTGAGAAATTTTGGAAAAATTGCTCTGGATCATCCGGGATAATATTTTAGTCCAGGATGATATACCGGGATGAAGTCCAAATATAAGTATTTCCTAAGTAGATATGGCGGCAGATTCTTACTGAATTGAGCCGATCATCCAGGATGATGTGTTTTGCATAAAGATGACTGCTTTAATGAGGATACCCTAATTAGGGTTTCTACTTTTGCCAGATCATCCAGGATGATATAAATATTGTCCCGGACGATGTTACCAAAAATATAAATCTTTTAGGGCACAACAGAAAATCTTCCAAGTTACAAATCATCAGACGCCACACCAAATACAACAGACTAAAGAAAGGAAAAAGATTACAAACTAACACAGACCTAGTCTACCCAATCTTGAGCTGATTCCAGATTGCAGTCTGATCGTGTGGACCTGAAATGTTAGCACATAAGGCAATCATAGAGAAATAAGGAATGTTTGCTATCATCAAAATCATAAATCATAGATCCACAACATATAAAAGGTTGAAGCTTGTGAGTGGGTTTCGTGCATTGGAGTCGAGTGTGGAAGGAAGCAAAGAAGAGATATCCTCTTTTGTTTTAATAATGGGGAAGGACAATTGCATTGGAATTGAAGAGACATGAGTAAGGATGGGTTAATGCCAAATTATATACTTGGGTACTGCAGCGATGGAGGGATACAATATGATTTGGGCATAGGCAACGATAGGTAATCATTTTAAGTAAATTTTCTCTTTTTTTCTCTCTTAGATGCTTAAGTAGAGGTCAACAAATGCCCACCAATAAATATGGTTTGCGTCTATAGCAAATCACATTTATTGTAACCTGGTTGATCTTATAGGTCTCCAGATATTTTCTTTGGATATAACACTTGGAATTTTTATTTTGTGGATCTCCAAGTGCTTATTTGGATGTCAAGTTGAGATTTGCATTCTATAAATATCCAAGCATCTATCTTGATCTATTTGTAGATCTTTGAAAATGCTCGTAGTCAATAATATGATCCCTTTTATAGTTTTAGTTCTTAACATATTTATAACTGCTCGCATCTTTTTTTACCACATTCATATGTGAATGTAATATTTTTTTGTTATAGAATTATAGGTTTCATTCTGAATTTGCTTGAGTTTTATAGATTATTCAGTCAGCAATATTCTTCTGCCTTAGTTTTTCTATAGTTGTCTTTAGCTCAGGTGCACTTTTAGTAGTTTTGGCAATTCCTTTTCCTTATTTAGCTGATACTTATACCCTTGTTGGCATACAAAGATTTCAGGAGCAGCGGGACACTATTTCATAGGAGACCTTAGCTCAGGTACACCTTTCATTTTGTAGCATTACATACTTTTGCATGATTTTCTCATTTATGTTGCTTTGTGGAGGCCCCATAAGCACAGGAACCTAATTTTTGGAAGGTATAGATTAAGGCTGTGGACTTTCTCTTCAGGCATAACTTTAGGGTGTAGACTTCGGTCCTCTATGAAGAATATTGTATTTTTCTCTTATTTACTGATGTAAGTTTATAAAAAGATGTAGATTATGAAATTATATATGAATTCTAAATTAGTAAAATAGAATAATTTTATTAATTCAGTTGTTGACGAGCTCTGCTTTTCATTTTACTCTTGTGACTTTTATGGTTTTTTATGCTCATAGCTTTAAACACTCATTTGGTTTGCAGTTGCAATCTTTTCATAATTTTAGTCTAATTTTTAAGGCTTGGTTCCTTCTTCCCTATTCTTGGTGGCAGACATTGATGAATGATTATCATATATGTCTTTACTGACTTATCGGGAGATTTATGTATCTTGGGCCCTTTGCTTTTTTGCTATGGCAAGCTTAATGAAGTAGATGTCCGTGACCTAAACCTTTTAGGTTTATATTAGATGGGTGGTGGGGAGTCATAAGTTTAGAAATTTGTGTGTAACAGACTTATTGGTGATGGAATCCTTTTAGTTAAGCCTTAGGCTTTATGTGAAACTTTGAGATAATTTCTTTTGTCCTTTGGTTTGTGCTTTAGTGGACTTGTTGAAGAAGGATTCCTTCGATCCTCACTTTATTCTTTATGGATTTATTTAGGGATCTATAGGTTTTGGGTTTAATGAGTAATACCAAATGTAGGTAATTCTTTGACCTTTAATAAGTCAAAAAGACTTCAATATGGGTTACCTGAACTTATCAGCTTGGGAGAGCTACAATTTAATAGATCTTGCCATCAGACTACTGAAATGAGGGTCCTCTACTATGGCCTTTCTTCTAACTTATTGAGTAGAAGGTGCCGCTAGCGACTAAGCCACATCTTGGTTTGTTGAGTTCGACCTCATATGCTCATTCATGTCTTCGACTTATGATGTAAAGAAATAGGCTCCATAAGTTAGATTTATTGAAGTATACTTATTTGAAGTCATACATTATGGTTTGATATCTTAGAGTTTACACACATTTAATAGCTATTGATTGAGACTCATCCTTCCCAAGATAACTTTGATTCTCCAGTCACTTAGGAGAATTTAGTGGATTACAACTATTTGAACATATCAAGCTAGATAAGCCTTCATGCTTCTTATAGTCCATACTGACAGGTTGATGAAGTGGAGGTTCCTATATTATGGCATTTTTTATGGCTTGTTGAGTAAAAGAAACTGCCAGTGAATCGTCCATAGTTGGGCTTATTGAGCTCGATCTCTTACACCCATTCAAACCTTAAGCTTCAGACTTTTGAAAGGCTTATTCCTCTTTAGCTTAATTGGATAAAAAATGTAGTCATAATTTCTCCTTTTCTAAATTTCAAAGCACCAATATATTGGAGAATGTGATATCTTAAACTTTTTTGAGAAACACCTATGTAAATTTTGAAAAGGCTAGTTGTCATATTCTTTTATATGGGTGAATGTACATCTTTCCAATGTAACATTATCTCTATGATCACTTGGAAAAAATTTTCAAACTATAACCACTTTTACTTATCGAGTCAAATAAACCTTTGTGCTCCTAACAATCTTTTCTAATAGGCTAATGAAGTTGGGGATCCTTTACTATGGTCTTTTTATTACTTGTTGAGTAAATGGAGTTATTAATGATTTATTCATATTTAGGCGTATTGAATCTAGCCTCTTACACCCATTCGAACCTTAAACTTCAGGCTATTGAAGGACTTATTCCATTATAGCTTGATTTATTGGAGCGTGTAGTCATGAAATTTCTCTTTTTTAAACTTTACATTCTTGGTATGTTGGAGAAGGTGGTGTCCCAAACTTTTGGAAGATCACCTACATATGCGTTGATAGAGAAAATTATTGTATCCTTCTTCATGAAGGAGTATTCATAGTTAATGATTTTAAATATTTATTTAGTGATATTCACATGCAGTATGATGTTGACCTGAATATATATTTATAAGGCCTCTATATGGTAGGGGGATTTTTTAATATGTAGATTTAATAGTTTTAGATTTTAAATATTTACTTAGGGATCTCGACGTGTAGTACGATGTCAACCGAATTAAATATTTAAAAAACCCTTTATATTATAAGTGGATTTTAGAAGAATTTTCTATTTTGAGATTTTAAATATTTATTTGGGGATCTTGGTACATAGCATAATGTCGACTCAAATAAATATTAAAAATTACTCCAATATTATTGGGAACTTTGAAATGCCTTCTTGCACACAAGAAAATTTTAAAATATAAATATATGCATGAGCTAACAGATACACACATAATAATTGATCATTATTTAGTACATTAGACATGAAATTTTTATACATGATACTTCTTTAAATATCGGCCATTGATTGATGGCATAGGCCTCTAACCATATAAATTGATTAACTGATAAGCTTCTCCTTGGTACATTTTCTCATTGATAAAAGGACCCTCCCATTTGGATTAAAATTTGCCATCAATTTTCTTGTATAGAATGATTGACCTTCTTAGAACCAAGACCAATTTTGCTTCTTTAAATGCCAGAGGACGCACCATTCAATCAAATGATTTTACCATTCTTGCTCAATAAATTTCTAGGTTTTGTTGGGCTTATAGCTTGATTTCATAGAGTGTGTTTAATTCTTCCATTCTCAGGTGGACATTTTGCTCCTAAGTGAGATTATACTTAATTGCTACTTAAAGTGATGATAGTTCAATCTCCAATGGAAGCACTACTTTAAACCAATGAGTAAGAAGTGGCTTTTGTTGGCTTTTTGTATGTTGTGCGATACACTCATAATGCTTTTGTCATCTTAGATACCACTCTCTTTTTTTCTTTGTTAGGAACTTCTTTAACAACTTCACAAGCATCTTGATTAAGGCCTCCACCAAGAAATTTTCCATTAGGTTAGATATGGTGAGTACCGCCAATTAATTTTGTGTCGATCAACAAACTTGTAAATTCTGGTGCATTTAAATGATGCACCATTATATGGGATTATGCTGCATGGCACGCTAAATCTATAAACAATATTATGTGTGAAGAAGTTGATTACGTGCTCGTGGTCAGATGTGGTTTCTTTGAATGGATCTGCTTCTTCCCACTTTTAAAATTTATCAATTGCTACTAGAATGATGTGGTGTCCGGTTGATGACAATGGATCTATTAGTCCGATTATATCTTTGCCCCAACATTCAAATGGCTAGGATGCGATGATTGGGTGTAGTGGATTATGCGATAGATGTGTAACTTCACCGTAAATCTAATACTCATTGCACCTTTTGGCGTGGTCAATATAAAATATTATTATTATTGGCCAATAATAACCCATCCTCTTAATTTTAGCAGCCATTTTAGGACCTGACAGATGTGCACCACATAGTTCTTCATGGACTTCTATTATCATTCTATTAGCTTCCATGGTCCCTAGACATCTTATCCACATTTGATCAAAGGCTCATCGGTACAACGTGTCATTGACAAACACGTATCATAATGCCCTCTTCTAGATTTATGTGGCTTGAGATTTATCCATCCAGAGTTTATTTTCTTTGAAATAGTCAATAATGGTTGCCTCCAATCATCTCCTTCCTCAATGTTTAAGAAATGTAACAATGATTTTTAGCATCTACTAGTTTTACATCTATAACTACTTGGCATTCTTATGGTTGATTTTCAATAATAATCTGTTATGGAGGTTGAGGATCAATCGTGGTTGCATCCTACTAGCTTGAATCTTATATTCCGTATGTATGAGGGAATTATAAGATTGCTACCTCTAATAATCGACGACTGTGAACCATAATTAGGATAGGCTTTTCCTCAACTATTTTTGCCACATCCTTGGCTAATTTGGCTAGACAAGCTGCTTTGGTATTCTGACCTCAAGGAACTCAAGCTATTCTAACATTTGGTACTTTCTTAAAAAGATCAAGAGTTTGCCATGGGTAGTGAGATAATTCAAGTTTATAAGAACTTTCAAATTATGAAAAAGTAAACAAGATTTTGAGATGCTTGCCTTCCTCTTTTGATGCTAAAATCACTACAATCACTGAATCTAAGGATTTAAACACATATTTGATTGATAACTTACTTGGCTCACTCATTGCTTATGAGCAAGGGGTGAATCAAAGAAATCTTGATGCAGGTGAGAAAAGAAAGGAGAAACCAGTGGCACTGAAGGCCGACAAATCGGACTCTGACTCTTCCGGGTCTGAAAGCAATGACTTTGCCTTAATCACAAGGAAATTCAAAAGCTTTCTATGGAAGAAGCAAATGCATCATAAAAATTAGAGAAAAGGTAAGGATAACAAATATTCTAAAGGATCTTTTGATGTGGTTTGTTATGAATGAAGGAAGCCCAGACACGTGAAAGCTGATTTCCCTACACTTAAGACGCAAACAAGCAAGAAAAAGAGTGAGGAGAAATCAAAGTTTAGAAAGGATAAAAGGAGACTTCAGAAGGCGCTTTGGGCAGATTCTGCATCTGATTCATCGGAGACTGAACCAGAAGATGAAACAACAAACTTGTGCTTAATGGCAGACGATCTTCTTGATCAAGAAGAGGTATGTGAACTTTCCTACGATCAACTCCTTGAAGTTTTCGAAACAATTCATGTATCATATAGGAAACTTAAGAAAACATATGCTAGCTTGAAATTGGAATTTTTGAATTTACAAAAAGAGCATAGAATTTTGACTAAAGATCACTCAACAATTGATTCAAATCATATGGCTCTACTTGATGAATTTGATGAGTTAAATAAAAAGTATTATGAATTAATTGAAGAGCACGATTCACTAAAAACTTCACACACCTTACTTGAATCTGATTTTAAGAAATCTAAAGAAATGGAGAAAAAATTGAGGGTTGAGAATGATGTATTAAAAAGTACAAACTTGAGGATTAAAGATGAACTGAATCCACTTAAGAAAAATTGGATGACACCAACACTTGATCAAAAGCCAAAACCTAGGAAGAGGCATTATAAATTAAACCATTTAAGAAATCCTTTTCCAGGTGTTAGATGCTTTTCATGTGGCATGCTAAGACACATCTCACACACTTGCACTGTTCACCATAGTACACATTTGGTGTGGAGACCCAAGGTGCATGATTCATAGCATACCACACATGCATTGCATTCTACTTTTCATAAGAAGGACTCAAACCTGGTTGGATTCCTATATCTGACATTTGATGATTTTGTAGGTGGGCTCTCACAAAAGGCCTCATAAGAGTATGTGGTACCTGGACAGAGGATGCCCTCGACATATGATTGGTGATGCCAATCAATTTGTTTCACTAGAGTCCAGGACTGGAGGCAAGGTTACTCTTGGAGATAACACCACTAGGAAGGTGATAGACTCATGTATAATTAGTAATTTCAAGAACCTTATGATTAAAAATATTTTGCTTGTAGATGAATTAAAGCACAACCTGCTCAGCATCAGTCAACTCTGTGATAAGGGCTTCATCGTACAATTCTTTGCAAATTCATGCATTGTAAGTTTAAGTAACAACACTATTTTGTAGGGAAAGATGATCAACAACGTGTACATGCTTGATTTAAATAACATAGAATGCGCTGCATCATTTTTCTTAAAAACTATTGTTGATGATTCATGGTTATGGCATCAAAGATTATGCCATGTAAGTATGAAAACCCTTAGGAAAGTGACCCAAAAAGACCTAGTTAGAGGTGTTCCCAAACTCAAGTTTTGAAAAGACCACCTTTGTGATTCCTACCAACTAGGAAAGCAAGTCCACTCCACTTTTCACCCCATTAAGGATATTAGTACCTCTAGACCTTTAGAAGTCCTTCACATGGATTTGTTTGGACCCATTAGCACTGCCAGCTTGGGAGTAAAAGTCTATGGTTTTGTGATTGTTGATGACTACTCGAGGTTCACTTGGACTAGATTTCATTCACATAAAAATGAGTCTTTTGAGGAGTTTAGAACATTTTCTACTTGGATTCAAAAAAAGCCAGGTTGCGAGATCTTGATCATCCATAGTAACCATGGGGGAGAATTTGAGAATGAAAGATTTGGAGATTTTTGTGAGGACACGGGGATTAGCCACAACTTCTCAGCTCTTAGGACCCCTCCACAAAACGGGGTAGCTGAAAGGAAGAACCAGACCTTGGTGGAAGCTGCTAGAGCCATGCTTGCTGAGTATTCACTTCCAAAATACTTTTGGGCTGAAGCGGTTAACACAGCTTGTTATGTGTTTAATAGGGTGAAGGTTAGAGTCAAACTAGATAAGACACCCTATGAGATCCTTAAGGGTAGGACACCCAATCATTCCCACCTTCATGTCTTTGGTTGTAAGGTTTTCATTCACAACAATGGGAAGTATCAGTTTGGCAAATTTGATCCTAAATCTGATGGAGTGTTCTTTGGACATTCTAGTGTTGGGAAGTCTTTTAGGGTGTTTAATAAGAGGACTTTGATGGTGGAAGAGACTACACATATAGTATTTGATGAGTCTGATCCTAAAAAGACTGGAGTTGAGGATAATGATGATGTTGGAGAGATTACCACTGGAGTAGAAAATTTGGAGAAGGGAGTAGGTCATCAAAACATTGAAGGAGTAGGAGAGGTCACCCAAGGAGTAAAAAATATAGATCTGGAGGAAAGGGTTGGACCTTCTCACACCTTGCCTAGAGATTGGAGATACTCTACAAGTCACCCCAAGGATTTGATCTTAAGAAACCCTTCTGATAGAGTTAGGACTAGACATGGACTTAGGAAGGAGGTGAACCACTCTGTCTTTATCTCAATGACTGAACCCACCATCATAAACTAAGCCCTTACTGATGAGTTTTGGATTTTAGCCAAGCAAGAGGAGTTGAAGCAATTTGTTAGGAATGATGTTTGGGAGCTTGTAGAAAGATCTAATGAACAAAGTGTAGTTAGAACAAAGTGGGTCTTTAAGAATAAGGTGAATGATTCTGGAGTGGTGGTTAGGAAAAAAGAAAGATTAGTGGCTAAGGGGTATAATCAAATAGAAGGGATAGACTTTGAGGAAACTTTTGCCCCTGTAGTAAAATTAAAAGTCATTAGAGAGCTATTAGCTTTTACCTGTTATAAATGATTTAAGCTTTTTGAAATGGATGTCAAGAGTGCCTTTCTAAATGGGAAAATAAAAGAGGATGTGTTTGTAGAACAACCCCTGGTTTTGAGAGTTCCCAATTTTCAAATCATGTTTTTAAATTAAAAAAGGCTTTGTATGGGTTAAAGCAGGCACCAAGAGCTTGGTATGAGAGACTTAGTACATTCTAACTAGAAAGGGAGTTTGTTAAGGGGAGCATAGACACCACCCTTTTTCTTAGGAAAGTTGGAGATGATTTGCTCATTGTTCATATTTATGTGGATGATATACTTTTTTAATCTTTTGATAAGAAACTTTGTGATGAGTTCTCTAAAACAATGAGTAGAGAGTTTGAGATGAGTATGATGGGAGAGTTGTCCTACTTTTTGGGGTTTAGCATAAAATAATTTGATGATGGAACCTTTCTAAATCAAACAAAATATATTAAGAATATTTTGAAGAAGTATGAGATGGATAAAGCTAAGCCAATTAATACTCCCATAACTTCTAGTATTCCGTTGGATAAGGACCCAAGTGGTAAGTCTATTGATCAGAAGAAGTACAGAGGTATGATTGGAACCTTACTTTACCTGACTGCTATCCGACCTGATATTATGTTTAGTGTTTGCCTTTATATTAGGTTTCAAGCTGACCCAAGGAATCTCACCTGACTGCAGTTAAGAGAATTTTTAGATACCTTTTGGGGACCCAAAGCTTAGAGATTTGGTATCCAAGGCACAACACTTCTTTTGAGATTATTGGATTTTCTGACTCTGATTTTGTAGGATGCAAGGTGGATAGAAAAAGCACTTCAGGAATTTGTCAATTCATAGGATAATCTTTAGTCTCATGGTCTAGTAAAAAGCAAAACTCTGTTGTACTTTCCACTGCTGAAGTTGAGTACATTTCTCTTGTAAGTTATGTGGCCCAAGTCGTTTGGTTAAAACAATAGGTATTGGATTTAGGATTACCTGTAGGCACCATCTCAATCTTTTGTGACAACACTAGTGCCATATGCATCTCTAAGAATCCTATCCAACATTCAAGGACTAAGCACATTGACATTAGGCATCACTTTATTAGAGATCATGTGACTAAGGGAGACATTGATTTACACCATATGACAACTTAAAATCAACAGACTGACATCTTTACTAAACCACTGGCCTTCGACACTTTCAACTCTTTAAGGACCAGGTTGGGTGTGATTGACAAAAATGCATGAACTTGATCTTTTACTTGTTTTCTTTTGCTTTTGTTCTTTTTATTTCTTTTATTTGCTTTTCTTTTTTCTCTTTATTTTCTTTTCTTCTTTTTGCCTTACTTTTAGTTTTTGTCTTACTTTATTTTTTCTTAAATTTGCTTTTCAAAATTATCACTGAAATAATATCGTATGCCTTGTCCTTGCTTTTGAAAATTTGTAGTCAATGTGTTACATCTCTTATTTGTAGTCAATGTGTTACATCTCTTAATTTATTAGATGGTAAAAATATATCGTTGATTGTGTCTCTTTCTCTAACCTATTTAAGTTGCACAGTTTTTTTTTCTAATAAAAAATCTATTTCAAATTAATGATTGTCTATGAAATTAAGATCTTTTCTAACCATGCTACAGTAAATTTATCTTGTATTTATAATGATCAAAATCTTTTTGTCACATCAAGATTCCTCGTCACCCTTGTCATTGGTTATTGATTCTATTTTGTGGATTTTTCTTCCCTATGTTAGAGAAAGAACTCCTATTCTCTAATATCTAGAAGATATACTCACAACTAAGGTTGTTTTAAAAATCTTTGAAAGAGAATGGAGCTTGAAAAAAAAAAAAGGCCAATGATGCCAACAAAAGATGAGCAATGACGCCAAAATTAAAAAAAATATACACAAAGTATATCAAAAATCAAAAGATGCGCAAAGCGCCATTCAATTGACAAGAGGCATAAAATGAGCCTACCAAAAACAAGCTCTCCTCTCCTTTCAAATCTTTTAAAACTTAGAAGATTTTATATATCAAAGGCTTGATTTTGATTGTTTTGCGATTGTGACATATTCACTTTGGTTCATTATTCTATAAGAGATTTTTTCTGGATACAAGTAATGAATGGATCCTTTTTTCTATCCAATTGAATTCTTTGAGTTAGGTCATTGATTTCCAATGACAATTCTACCCTAAAAGAAAGTCAGAGCTAAGGGTAATCATGATCGGATATTATACCGTTTTATGGATTTTTTGATGTTGATTCATTAGCTCACAAAATTTTTACAAATCAATCACATGGAGTACTACATCATGTTCATGCCTTGGTTAAAAAAAAAGGTCTTTTGATTTATTTCTTAGTTTCCTCCTCCTTTTTGAGATGTCAAAAGGGGGAGAGGGGTTCTTTTGTATGCTTGCACGTTCAATTCCATGTTTTACACTACTATTTTTGGATTAATTGTAAAAGTGTTTGCCATCATCAAAAAGGGGAAGATTGTTGCAGATTCCATGAATTATGTTTTGATGATTAGCAAACACTCTTGCTTCTTTTTTACTGCCTTTTCTACTGACATTTTCAGGATTCAAAGATAGGACAGAAATCAGAATCAGCTCAAGATTAGGTAGATATTGAGTCAGTCTGTAATAGTCTTTTTTCTTTCTTGAGTCAATTGTAATTATTTGAAGTGACTGATGTTAAGTAACCCCACACACACACACTTGAGATATTTAGAACTTGTATTTTTACTCACATCGGCCCGGATGATATTTACATCGTCCTAGACGATCGAGTTCAAAACAGAAGATCTAATTAGGATTTCTTAGTTAAGGAAGCCATAATTATCTGATTGACCTGGACGATACCTGTATCATCCAGGACGATATGCTCAATACAGAAAGAAATTACCGCCATGATCTATTTAGGTATTCTATATTTTTCGAAATCGGTCAGGACGATTCTTATATCATCCAGGACGATATTGTATAATTATGCCTAAATTGATCTGACAATCATGGGAGTAATTAAGGATGATTGATACAATCACATCATCCTGGATGATCGCAAGATCAGCCTGGACAATCCATTCAAAAACCCTTGGTTGCTCCTGGACGATAAATATCGGCCAGTTCAAATTCAGGGCGATGCTCTGGACGATTTTCCTATGATTTGAACTGATCGGCCAGGATGATCGTGAGATCATCTGAGACGACCAAGAAAATTTTCAATCATCCAGTTTGCATTCAGGGTGATGCTCTGGCAGATCTTATGAGATTTGTATTGATCGGCCAAGATGATTTCCATATCGTCCTGGTCGATAAAGTCGGCAACTTATAATTAATGAGCTCCTTTGAATCTCTTCTATTTAAGAGCTCTTGTTCAATATTTTTAAACATCTTTGGCTACTGTCTTGACCTGAGAAAACCTAAAGGAGAGGGAGAGAGAGAGAGAGGATCTTGTGAGGGGAGCCTGTAAGGGGGTTCACAAGGGTTGCTCTAAGCATTATTTCACTTCTTCTTCCCTAGAGTCTCTTGTACTTGGAAGGGTTGGAAGAGGTAAGTTTCATCAAGTGATCGTGGTTCTCTGCCTGCTTCAAAAGGAAGCAAAAGGGGTTGGGTTCTCTGCCTTGCCAGGTGTGGCAAAAAGGAGGTATTTTTGTAAGGGCTTCTCTGCCTGGCTGTGGGGGCTAAAGGAGAGTCACGTTGGTAGTGCAATACTCGGAGGGCGCCTCCGGGGAGTGGACATAGGTCAAGTTGACCGAACCACTATAAACCCTTATATTTTTTTTACTGCTTCCGCACTTTAATTTTTCACACTTGTTTTTTTCGTGGTGACTTTGGTGTGTGATATTTCTTTTTGTTTAAAGATTTTAAAAATACCATTTCACCCCTCCTCTTGGTTAGCCTCGGGACTAGTTCATAGGGCCTAACATCCCTAACGAACTTTCACCAGGTTTTGGGTTGACATGACAAAGTTAACCTAGGTTGACCAGATAACTGTTGAGCCAAATTCACACCTAATCAGGCCTCAAGTCCATATTAAATTTTATCTAAGCTTGTTATTCAATCCTTCTACTAATTTGGGACTTGAGTGGATGCCTTGACCCAGACATGAGTTAACTTGGTCAATTGACTTTATGTCTAGTCAAACCAAATCAATAGGGACCAATGTCTGACATTCAAACATGTCCTAATCATTAGTGACTAAAATCATGACAAAGTTGACCATGCCAACTTTTAGCATTTAGTAAAATCCCTTTTCTTATGGTCAAACCTCCAAGTATTGCAGTCAATCCCTTGGAATTCCATTTAACCAATTCCCACATACTCCCTTACTTGCCAAGTCTTTATCCTTTGAACAGTTGACTAGTCAAACTAGTAAACTCAAGCTTAGAAACTATCATATGTGGTCAACCCTTCATTCATTCATCCATGCCTTAGACTCAAGTCTCTTAAACCTCCCATCTCCAGCATAAACAATAATAACAGCCCCTCCAACTCATCCAATAAAGTGTTTACTAGTTTGACAAGACAAATATGTTGAGTCCAGTAATTAGGTTGTTAAGCCTAAGTAAATGTCCCAAGGCTACCAAGAGGGGGGTGAATTGGTAGTTTAAAAAATTTTAAACCCTCTTTAAAGATTAAGTTGAACAGAAATAAAAATTTCTTTTAAAGTTTGTAGAAAAATATTTTTCAACCACAGAGTTGTTAAAACTGAAATTTAAAGTGCGAAAACGTAAAAAAAATAAAGTAAATGACACCAGATTTATAGTGGTTCGGTCTATAACCAGACCTACATCCACTCCTCAGAGGCACCCTCTGAGTATTGCACTAAAACCAATCGTGACTCTCCTTTAGCACCCACAGCAAGGCGGAGAAGCCTTTACAACACACTCTTTTCACCACTACCCGGTGCAGCAGAGAACCGTCATCCTTTTACACAATCCACAGTGCTGGCAGAGAACCGTCATCCTTTTACACTCTCCTAGTGTGGGCAGAGAACCCTACGGCTGTTCACACTCTCCAAGTATAGGCAGAGAACCTTTCTGCTATTCACACTCTCCAAGTGTAGGCAGAGAACCCTTCGGCTGTTCACACTCTTCAAGTGTAGGCAGAGAACCGGATCTCCTTTACTGATCTTCTCACAAGAATCTAGAAGGAAGAAGGAAAAGAGTGAAGTAATCCAAATTCACAAGTAGAGACTCTTACCTTTGAAATCCAAGTGAAGCTTTCTCGCTCCAGTGGTAGGAATCCTCCTTTGAATGCTCTCTTCCACTCTCTACTTGGCTATTCTCTCAAGAGGCACGAAGATCAAATGACAAAAAGATTGGGTGGCAGTCAAATTTGGACTATTTATATAAAAGACAAGAAAAACCGCCCAAAAACTGCAAGTTTCCAATTCTGGACGCAGTGGATCGTCCTGTACGATCATGGATCGTCCGGGACGATTTTACTTAAACGATCTGAAACGACCCTATTTGAATATGTGTACGAAATGTCTTCGTACAGATGATCGTCCTGTACTAACTAGGTTCGTCCAGTACGAACGGTTATTACTAGGTCTGTTCTAGAAACTGCTGAAAATTGTTCTAAGTCGGTTAATCATTTGGACAAGAATATGTTCGTCTGGACGAAAATTTTCCAGAGACCCGATCGTCCTGGACGATTATTTATTTCGTCTGGACGAAAATATTTCAGAGGACCAATCGCCACGGACGATAATTTATTTTCGTATGGACAAAAATTTTCCAGAGACCTGATCGTCCGGTACGATATTTAATTTCGTCTGGACGAAAATTTTCCAGAGGACCGGTCGCCTCGTACGATAATAAAATTTGTCTGGACGCAAATTTTATAGAGAACCAATCGTCCGGGACGACAATTAATTTCATCCTGGACGAATAGGACTTAGAAAAGTTTTTTCGAGCAAGTTCCTATTCGTTCCGTGTGCTCTATAAGAGATAACTAACGGATCATCCAGTACGATAAAATATCGTCCAGTACGATCAGTATAAAATTTTATGATCTCCTTATGTGTGTGTGTATTTTTTTTTTATTCACTCAATTACAATCACTCCCTTTCAAAATTAATTCAAAGAAAAAATGCAAACTTCAAATTAACAAAGTATCTCATGTTGAATTTGATTTGAAGTTATCGTAGTCTGGAGTCTGATTTTCCTGAAATGTTAGTACACACAAGAGCAAATGCAAATCTTCTAAAATTTTTATGAGATAACTACACATTTTAATAATAATGTTTGGAATCATCAAAACTACATAAGTTGCAAAAATGTAAAGCATTCAAATAGCAATTATTCTAACAATCTCCCCCTTTTTGATGATGGCAAAACAATTATTGTTTGTATGGTTTCAAGTTAAACAAATCTCCTATCTCCTAAACTCCCCCTAAATTGATAAGTACATTAAAATAAGGAGGCATAAAGAACAATATTTTTGTTTTTCAAAAATTTTAACACAAACAACCACAAAGTCAAAAACTTGCAAACAGAATAATCAAAATAGAAACACAATAATTTCTCCCCCTTTTTGACAGCAACAAAAAGTGAAGAAGAAATAGACAAGAAATGTAAGTAATTATATGAAATTCATTTTAAAATTTAATCTAAATGGTGATTGACATAGGGTATGCAATTTTAAACTAAAAATATTAGGTCAATCATAGAAATTCATAAAATTTAAGAAGTGATATAACATTGTAAGTAAGAAGAATTTATCAAAGACATGATTAAATTTAGACATTTGACTATAGAAAATCATTACAAGAGAGATGTATAAAAATTCTATATTTCAAAGTTCAATAGAATATAAATGAACATAAGATCAATTTGAATTAAGAGATTGACAGAATTTGGAAAGAAGAGAATTACCACATGTGGCGCTTTGCGTATCTTTTTCAAAATTTTTGGGGCACATTTTTGTGCAATTTTTCTTTGTTAGGCTTATTTTGTGCCGCTTTTTCACTTTGCAAATCTTTGTGAATTCCTTTTGATTTTTGTACTTTTTGTACAATTTTTAAGAGTAATTGAGACCAATTCTTTCCAAAATCTATAATATAAAATTTCAAATATTTCTAAGTGCATAAATATCACTTGAGCATAGAAATACAAAATTAGAAAACATCTAAATTGCAATAGTAATATTAATTTTTATGTAGTTTAAATGAATAGACATGAATTTTAAAAGTTCTAATTACAACAAGTTATAAACAATTTTTAATTTTAGAAAGACTAGATTTTCTAATATAGATAATCTCAAATTACAATCTAATTTAAGCACTATGAAGATTAAATAATACTAATGAAATTCATAAATATTAACCACATTCCAAAAAAACAAATCAAATTTGAAAAACAGTACAACATCCATTGATATTAATGAACGGATTACATAATATCAAAAAAAAACAAGAGGAAAATACATTGAACTTAAAAAGAAAAACTAACATAAACACAAACACTTAACATTAAAACAGACACAATAAAAACATAAAATATGAATAAAACAAACACACAGAAAATCACCTCTACTGTTCTGGAGGAGGAGGAGGAATGCCGCCAAAAAGGTTGAAGTAGGAGGCCATCAACATTACATTGGTATTAATTTCATGTACTTCATTTCTAATATTACCAATGTCTTGTTGCTGCTGCTTAAGTTGAGCATCAAATTGATCAAACCTTTGATCAATGTGAGTCTCTAATCTATCAAATCTTTCAATCATATTCTAATAATCTGATTGAGGAGCAGAAGTTTGCTCTCCTTCTTCTTCCTCCTCTTCTGAAGCACTGGCATGTGCTTTTCCTTTTTCCTCCTTGAAGAGCAACATGAATGAAGCATCATTATAGTAATCTGGCTCTTCGTATTCTTCATCAGGATGCATTATGTTGTATTTCTTTTCCAAAATGTAAGTAATTAAGTGTCCTAATGAAATGTTCTTCTTCCTCTTCTGATCTGCATGTCCTATTTCTGAAAGCCCATAGATATGGTCTATGATAAGTTGGGCTTCGTCAATAGGATGACCTTCCATAATTAAAAAAGTTAGAGAAGAAAGGAGAGGGGTAATATTAATCCTATCACCAGCTTTAGGAATGATTGAGGATCGAAGGATATGCTGGATGATTCGGGCATTTTTGGTCATACCGGAGACTCTAGCAACATGATTGTCAATACCATTTTCTCTAATTACCCTATTGACATGATACCATTTGAAGGAGGTTTCTAACATTAGGGTGTGAGCTCTATATCCCTCAGTTCTTAAGTTCAAAAATGCACCAAGGTCGTGCTTGGTGATCTCAACTTTTTGCTTAAAGACATAAGAACTAATGGAGGAGTGAGCAGAATTAAAACTCATGTTCGCTAGGAAATAGTGGTAAGTTAGCTTGTTGTAGAAGTGTACGAGAGAAAGAATGAAATGAAATTGGGTTGAGACAAAGATGTGCATTACCCAAAATTTTAACTCAGTTTGAATTAGAATGCGAGAGGGAGTGATTTTGGCGGATGCAAAACGAGGAAATGATTCCTCATTTGCCTTAGAAAGAAAGTTGTCTGAGGCATTCCTATTTGGTTTCTTCCCCAACACCTTTTGTCTCTTGCTTGAGGAGGCCATTGTCGATTTGAAGTAGAAAGGGATTGAAAATGAAGTTTGGAAGTGTGATTGTTAAGTTAGAAAGCCTTCATATTTAAAGAAAAATGATATGTTCGTCCTGGACGAAAATATTCGTCCTGGACGAAAATCATCGTTCGTCTGGAGGAAATTATTTCGTACAGACGATCCAATTCGTCCAAAATGTAACGACTTTTCGTAATCAACACAACTTACGATGTGTCCCTTCGTACAGGCTTTTAGACTTGACCGATCGTACAGACGAAAAATTTTTGTACAGACGATCAAAAAGTAAATCGTTTTAATGTCTCTTGAAAACCGTCCCCTACAATGAACCGACACCTGTTCGTCTGGACGAATGAAAAATTCGTACAGACGAAGTCCATATTAAAAACTGTCTTATCCACTCAACCACTCCATTCAATCATCCCGACGTTTGAGAAAAAAAAATTTTCATCCTGGACGATCGTCCGATCGTACAGACTATCTAATTAAAAACTGCTCTCAAAACGGTTAAAATTCGTGCAAACTGTTCTTTCACATATCGTCCCGTACGAAACCATATTCGTCCCGGACGATTTCCTCCAAAATTTTTAATTTTGATTTTTAAAATAAGAAAAAACAAACTAAACATTCAAAAACACACAAAACAAAAAAAAATTGACCCAAAAACAATTCATTCAAAACACACAAAATTTCACAAAATCAAAAACAAAACAAAACAAATATCAATGTTGCAAAGACATTTTGTTTAAGCATTCAAATCAATAACACCAAGCCTTGTTCTTAAAGTACTGAAAGTATCAAAGGTTAAAGCTTTTGTAAAAATGTCTGCAAGTTGATTTTCAGTTGAAACATGTATGAGTTCAATTTCTCCTTTGGATACATGATCCCTTATGAAATGATGCCTTATATCAATGTGTTTGGTTCTAGAATGTTGAATAGGATTTTTGGAAATGCAAATAGCACTAGTATTGTCACAATAAATTGGAATAGTATCTATAGTTAATCCTAAATCAATCAATTTTAGTTTTAACCAAAGTACTTATGCCACACAACTTCCTAATGTAATGTATTCTGCTTCTGCAGTAGATAGTGCCACTGATATTTGTTTTCTACTAGACCACAAAACTAATGAATTTCCAATGAATTGACATGTTCTAGAAGTACTTTTCCTATCCACTCTACATCCTGCAAAGTCAGAATCTGAGTAACCATTAATTTCAAATGAAGAGCTAAACTTAGGATACCAAATCCCTAAGTTTTGAGTTCCTAGTAGATATCTTAAAATCCTTTTCACTACTGTCAAATGTGATTCTTTTGGATCTGATTGAAATCTAGCACATAAGCAAACACTGAACATAATATCTGGTCGGCTAGCAGTCAAGTAAAGTAAAGATCCAATTATCCCTCTAAATTTCTTTTGATCAATAGATTTTCCCTTAAGGTCCTTATCCAACTGAACTGAGGAACTCATTGGTGTACTAACAGGTTTAGCATTGTCCATTTCATATTTTTTGAGGATGTCCTTAATATATTTAGTTTGACTAAGAAAAGTACCTTCCTCAAATTGCTTAATGCTAAAACCTAGAAAGTAATTTAAATCTCCCATTAGACTTATTTCAAATTCACTACTCATTGTTTTAAAAAAATCATTACAAAGATGTTTATTTGAAGATCCAAAGATGATGTCATCCACATAAATTTGAACAATAAGTTTATCCTTTACAATTTTCCTTAAAAAGAGAGTTGTATCCACACTTCCTTTTTCAAAAGATCTTTCCAGTAGGAAGGTGCTCAACCTCTCATACCAAGCCCTAGGTGCCTGTTTTAATCCATATAATTCCTTTTTTAATTTAAAAACATGATTTAGAAATTTAGAATTTTCAAAACCTGGAGGTTGTTCTACAAAAACATCTTCCTCAATTACCCCATTTAAAAAGGCACTTTTGACATCCATTTGAAACAATTTAAAACCTTTAAAATAGGCAAAGGCTAGTAAAACCCTAATTGCTTCAAGTCTAGCTACAGGGGCAAAAGTTTCCTCAAAATCAATTCCTTCAATTTGATTATATCCCTTAGATAATAATCTAGCCTTATTTCTAATGACTACTCCTGAGTCATTCATTTTATTTTTGAACACCCACTTGGTTCCAACAACACTTTGATCTTTTAGCCTTGTAGTTAATTCCCAAACTTTATTTCTTACAAATTGATTTAACTCTTCTTGCATGGCCAATATCCAAAATTCATCAGAAAGTGCTTGATCAATGTTAGTGGGTTCAATAGTTGAAATAAAGGCTGACTGATTGACTTCCTTGTTTAATCCACGCCTAGTTCTAACACCCTCACTTGGTTCACCTATAATCAATTCCTTTGGGTGGTTTTTAGAAAATCTCAAATCTCTAGGCAAAGGGTCTTCTCTTTCTAAATTTTCTTCCACATTTTCTTCCAAATTTAATCTATCAATCTTTTGGGAGTTTTCTTCAATTTCTTCTTCAACAACATTTGGTTCTTCCATGTTTCTGTTTTCATCAAATACAACATGTGTGGTTTCTTCAATGACTAAAGTTCTTTTGTTGAATACTCTATAAGATTTTCCAACACTTGAATATCCAACAAAAATTCCTTCATCTGATTTTGGATCAAATTTTCCTAAGGAAGATTTTCCATTATTATGTATGAACACCTTGCAACCAAATACATGCAAATGAGACAAATTTGGTGTTCTACCTTTTAGCAACTCATAGGGTGTTTTATTCAAATTTGATCTCACATTCACCCTATTCAGAACATAGCATGCAGTGCTAACCGCCTCAGCCCAAAAATATCTAGGAAGCAAGTATTCTGCTAACTTTGCTCGGGCGGCTTCTATTAATGTTCTGTTCTTTCTTTCAACTACCCCATTTTATTGAGGAGTTCTAGGTGTAGAAAAATTGTGATCAATCCCCTTTTCTTTACAGAAATTTTCAAATCTTTCATTTTCAAATTCTCCTCCATGATCACTTTGTATAGAAATTATTTCACATCCTAGTTTTCTTTGTATCCAAGTTGAAAAATTTCTGAATTCCTCAAATGATTCACTCTTATGAAAAAGAAATTTAACCCAGGTGAATCTTGAAAAATCATCTACTATAACAAATCCATATACCTTCCCTCATAGACTTACAGTGCCTACAGGTCCAAAAAGATCCATGTGTAGAATTTCTAAAGGTTTACTGGTCCTAAGATCTTTATTGGACTTAAAAGAGGACTTCACTTGTTTTCCTAATTGACATGCATCATAGAGATGGTCCTTGGTAAAGTCTAGTTTAGGTATACCTCTTACCAAATTCTTTTGGGTAATTCTTCTAAGATTTTTCATACTAGAATGACAAAGTCTCCTATGCCAAAGCCATGATTCATCAGAAACAGTTTTCAAACAAAAAGCAGTAGGAGATTGAATACAATTTAAATCTAGCATGTAGACATTGTTTACTCTTTTTCCATTTAAAACAATTCTCTCATTTAGGCTAATTATGCAGCTAGTAGGAAAAAATTTTACATTATAGCCCTTATCACATAGCTGACTTATGCTAAGCAAATTATGTTTTAAGCCTTCAACTAATAACACATTGTCTATGAAATTTTTTTTCAAATTTCCAATCATACCTGATCCAACCACTTTCTTTGTGGTATTATCTCCAAGTGTAATCTTGCCTCCACTCATGGCTTCCAGCGTTATGAATTGAGCAGTATCTCCAGTCATGTGCTTTGAACATCCGCTGTCCAGGTACCATATACTCTCACGAGGTCTTGTGTGAGAGTATTCCTGCAAAATTCTCAAATGTTAGACCTGGGAACCCAACCAAGTTTGGGTTCACCTTTATGAAATTTATAATCAGATGCATGTTTGATATGTCTAGGTTTATGCATCTTAGTTCTCCACACCAAATTATTTTTCATCTTTAAAGTGCAGGTGTGAGATATATGTCCCAAAAATCCACAATTATTACATTTAACATTAGGAAAAATATTCCTATGTTTTCTTTCATATGATTGTCTTCTAAGGGATTTCATGAATTTAGGATAATATTTAGGATTTGTAAAATCTTCAAGTTTAGGGGGGTTCCTATTATCCTCGAGAGCTCTTATAATGAGTTTGTAAAATGAATTCATATCTTCCAAGATTCGATTGGTATAATTGATTTTATATGTCTTGCTCTCAGATTCATCCTTAAAATTCTTAAATTCTTTTTCAAGTTCAGTATAGGATGATTTTAAATTCTCAAAATTTTTATACAAGTCATCATATTCATCAAGTAGTTTCATGTGGTTGTTATCAATTAAAGCATGATCTTTCCTAAGGATTTCGTGTTCCTTATTAAGCTCTTTCAATTCTAAAACTAAACTAGCATGCATCTTTTTCATTTTCCTATATGCATCATGCATGTGTTCAGAAACTTCAAACAATTCATTATAGGTTAAATCACATACCTCTTCTTGATCTGATTATTCAGCATTATCTGCCATCAAGCAAAGGTTGGTGACTTCTTCTTCTTTTTCAGTCTCAGATGAGTCTGAAGCTGAGTCCGCCCAAAAAGCCCTTTGAAACTTCTTTTTTGCCCTTCTTTACCATTGGTTTCTCCTCTACCTTCTCCTTACTAGGAGTGGCTTTGAGTTTTGGACATTCAGTCTTTATATGACCTGGTTTCCTGCATTCATAACAAATCACTTCATTAGAAACCTTGCCATTTCTGTTATACTTACCTCTATTCCATTGCTGGCGTCTCTTCTGCTTCCTCTTTAAAAAGCTTCTGAATTGTCTAGTCATCAATGCAATATCGTCTTCATCCTCAGGTTGTGAGTGTTCACTTTCTGACTCTTCCACATTTAGTGCAATATTCTTGTCCTTTCTAGGTTCACCTGCATCAATCTTTCTTTGACTTACTCCTTGCTCATAAGCAATAAGTGAACCAAGAAGATTGTCAATGGAATAAATGTTCAGATCTTTAGACTCTGTAATTGCAGTAATTTTAGCATCGTATGCAGTAGGTAAACAACGAAGAATCTTATTGACCATTTCTGCATTAGTTAATTCCCTACCAAGTGCATGCAAAGAGGTGACAATTTGAGTGAATCTTGTGTACATGTCTGAAATAGATTCATTAGGTTTCATGTGAAATAATTCGTAGTCATGTAACAAGATATTGAGTCTTGATTGCTTAACCTCATTTGTCCCTTCATAAGTTATACAAAATCTATCCCATATGTCCTTTCCACTTTTACAAGTGGAAACTCGCATGTAGTCTTCAGATTTTAAAGCACAAAAGAAGCTATTTAAACATTTCGCATTTAATTGTGCTAAGTCACGTTCTTCAATAGTCCAATCTGCATAGGGTGTTTCTACCCTAATTCCATCAACTAATCTAGTTGGTTTTCAGTAACCTTCCTGGACTAGCATCCAGATGCAAAAAATCAAGTGACTGTAAGAAAGTAGACATGCGTGTTTTCCAAAAATCAAAAGGAATATTGTCAAACAGTAGAGGTCTAGTGATAGAGTAACCCTCAGGTGTGTTTCGATTTCCAAATGTAGCCATCTACGTTAATCAAAAAATAGTTCAAACTTATGATTTTGAAACAACGCTCTGATACCACTTGTTGAGTCCAGTAATTAGGTTGTTAAGCCTAAGTAAATGTCCCAAGGCTACCAAGAGGGGGGTGAATTTGTAGTTTAAAAAATTTTAAACCCTCTTTAAAGATTAAGTTGAACCGAAATAAAAATTTCTTTTAAAGTTTGTAGAAAAATATTTTTCAACCACAGAGTTGTTAAAACTGAAATTTAAAGTGCAGAAACGTAAAAATAATAAAGTAAATGACACCAGATTTATAGTGGTTCGGTCTATAACCAGACCTACATCCACTCCTCAGAGGCACCCTCTAAGTATTGCACTAAAACCAATAGTGACTCTCCTTTAGCACCCACAGCAAGGCGGAGAAGCCTTTACAACACACTCTTTTCACCACTACCCGGTGCGGCAGAGAACCGTCATCCTTTTAGACAATCCACAGTGCTGGCAGAGAACCGTCATCCTTTTACACTCTCCTAGTGTGGGCAGAGAACCCTACGGCTATTCACACTCTCCAAGTGTAGGAAGAGAACCTTTCTGCTGTTCACACTCTCCAAGTGTAGGCAGAGAACCCTTCGGCTGTTCACACTCTCCAAGTGTCGGCAGAGAACCGGATCTCCTTGACTGATCTTCTCACAAGAATCTAGAAGGAAGAAGGAAAAGAGTGAAGTATTCCAAATTCACAAGTAGAGACTCTTACCTTTAAAATCCAAGTGAAGATTTCTCACTCCAGTGGTAGGAATCCTCCTTTGAATGCTCTCTTCCACTCTCTCCTTGGCTATTCTCTCAAGAGGCACGAAGATCAAATGACAAAAAGATTGGGTGGCAGTCTAATTTGGACTATTTATATAAAAGACAAGAAAAACCGCCCAAAAACCGCAAGTTTCCATATCTGGACGCAGTGGATCGTCCTGTACGATCATGGATCGTCCGTGACGATTTTACTTAAACGATCTGAAACGACCCTATTTGAATATGTGTACGAAATGTCTTCGTATAGATGATCGTCCTGTACGAACTAGGTTCGTCCAGTATGAACGGTTATTACTAGGTCGGTTCTAGAAACTGCTGAAAACTGTTCTAAGTCGGTTAATCGTTTGGACGAGAATATGTTCGTCTGGACGAAAATTTTCCAGAGACCCGATCGTTCTGGACGATTATTTATTTTATCTGGACGAAAATATTTCAGAGGACCAATCGCCACGGACGATAATTTATTTTCATATGGACGAAAATTTTCCAGAGACCTGATCGTCCGGTACGATATTTAATTTCGTCTGGACGAAAATTTTCCAGAGGACCGGTTGCCTCGTACGATAATAAAATTTGTCTGGACGCAAATTTTACAGAGAACCAATCGTCCGAGATGACAATTAATTTCGTCTTGGACGAATAGGACTTAGAAATTTTTTTCGAGCAAGTTCCTATTCGTTCCATGTGCTCTATAGGAGATAACTGACGGATCGTCCAGTATGATAAAATATCGTCCAGTACGATCAGTATAAAATTTTATGATCTCCTTATGTGTGTGTGTATTTTTTTTTTATTCACTCAATTACAATCACTCCCTTTCAAAATTAATTCAAAGAAAAAATACAAACTTCAAATTAACAAAGTATCTCATGTTGAATTTGATTTGAAGTTATCGTAGTCTGGAGTCTGATTTTCCTGAAATGTTAGTACACATAAGAGAAAATGTAAATCTTCTAAAATTGTTAGGAGATAACTACACATTTTAACAATAATGTTTGGAATCATCAAAACTACATAAGTTGCAAAAATGTAAAGCATTCAAATAGCAATTATTCTAACAAAATAGTCAACACCTAGCTCAATTGAACTAGAATGGTCAAACTATTGCTTATGTGGCAATCCCTTTTCAATCCTATAATTCATTCTTTTCAATCGAAATCTAAATCTCCCCTCAAGCCACTTTAATCAAGCTTAGGGATTATTTTAACCTGAAATAGAAGGAGTAGTCCCCTCCTTCCAAAAAGCACCAGGGGACCCTTATCCCTCATCAGAGTAAGGTATCTGATGCAATGGGCCATTTATTATAATCCATAAACTTCAAGTGAGCCTAAGGGCTTAATTTTCAATCAATAAACCTTACTCCAGGCTCCGCACTCTCCCAGAGTAAAGTCTCTTTTTGTTCAAATTCTCTAGGCCTCCCTTCACACTCCCGCTTCCAAAAGCTGGCGGTTAGACATCACCGACTGTGAATTTTGAGGTTATCCAAGATCCTAACCCACCCAAGCGTCATAACTAAAGACCTAGAGCTTATCTGACCTTGATTTCTTCAAGGAAAACATACTTAGATAGTCTACTTGCTCAACCGTTTAAAAAATATGCAAATCCATCAATTAAATCGAGGTATATTTTAAAGCCTAGCTAAAAACACAATGCATAAATAAATTTTTGTAAAGACACTTTTAACCCAAACACTCACATTTCCATTGATTTTCTTCATGGGCTGAAGCTTTGGTTCAAATTTTATTTGATTTGGTTGAGTATTTTGCAAAAATGAAATGATTATTTATTTGTAAGGGTTTTCGGTTAACACGTGTATGTACATTTTTTTGGACCCCGTTGATCACATGATCAACGGTCCATATTTAATCGTTCCTCCATTTGATCAAATCGCAGGATTGATTCCATGGTTCAATCCCTCATCTAGCTAGATCTCGACCGCTCAACCAAAACATGCATGGATGAACTGCTCTAATCAAGAGCTAATTCAGATAAGAGATGTACGATGTTGCACCACTACATCCCACAATGATTGTTATTGAATACCATGGTGCAACCATTGGTAATCACTATCTCCTGTTAATGCAGTGTTGATCCCATGGTCCAAATATTGTCGTGTGGCCTTTTCATTACCACAGTATCATTTTGATGCTTCAGATTGCATTGCATGGCCTGTCGATATCACTGTTGCTATTAAATAATTTTAATTTATTTTAATTAATTTTAAATACTTTTTTAACTAATAGAAATTCAAAAAATTATAAAAAATTAAGTACTTAACCGAAAATTATATATAAATACTCATTTTTCTCATAATTTCATTTTCTTTAATTTAAAATTAAGATCAAATAAAAATGATTCAACATTTTTAAATAATTTTTTAATTAATAGAGTTTTATTTTATTTAATATTATATTAATTATAAATCCTTTTTTTACTTTAAAGAAAATTATTTTAAATCATCCTTAACCATATGTTTTTTTAATTATGATTACTTTAATAATATTTTTTAGTCATTTTGAATTTTTAAAATTTAAAGGCCTTTATTTCAAATGTCTATAATCTTTGAAAATTTACGTTCAAATTATTATTTAAAATCTCCTATATGCATTATATGTGAATTTAGAACATTTTAAACAGATTTTTGCTTGTGTGTCATTTGGATTAATCTAGCCTAGTGCAAGGTTAGGATATCCTAGTCTATCTTTTATGTTATTTTGCATATCTATCTATACGCACTTTACTTTGTATTTAGACTTGACCAATTAGTGTTATGGTAAGTGTCCATCTTAACATAACATTAAATAAATAAGCATCATGTGTGGGAAATTTTTCTTTGGATGAATTCCAAATGATTGGGCTATGTGTTAGCCCAAATGTTTGGCAATCCATCTATTTATGAGCACATAGGTCTAGGTCACATTTTGTGGATTATTTGTGTGATGTGATTGTTTATGTATTTTTTGAGGGTTAGAGGACTTTAATTTAATCCCCATACAACCTAGTGACACTTAAGGATAAAAATTTAGGTTTATTTTAGAAAGTTTTTGGTAAATTTTATAAATTATAATGCATTCCCAATAGGGGTGAGACTTACAACATTTGAATATAATGACACCATCAGTCCTAACTTAGGAGTTTTCTAGTTTAAAAACCCATTAGGCCATCAATTTACTTAACCAAAATTAATCCCTTTAATAAGACTAAAACTTTAAAAATTGACAATAAATTCAATTTAAATCTAAAAAGTTCATATAGTGTATCAAAATTCTAAAAATTGAACCCTTAACATATAAATATAAAAGCCACTTGAATGGACCTCAAATTTTACCTAAAGTTAATTTATAGTGAAAATAACTTTTATATAATTTAACTAAATAAAAATATCTAAAAATTACAAAAAAAAAATCTTGGACACTTTAAAATATCTACTTAGATCATATTTAACCTTTTGGGGTGATTTGAAGCTGTTTGGGATTGATTTGGATCAAAACTGTAAAAAACCCTGTAATTAAACAATTAAAAAAAATCACTTAATTAAAAAAATTAAAATTCATAATTAATTTAAAAAATTTTCAAATTAAAAAAAACTCAAATCCATTCAACTCTTTTTAGGGTCTAATATTTATTAAAATGTCAAACCACCAGAAATAAGTCAAAGTCAAAATTAAAAAGTCAACCATTTTGTCAAATATAGGTCAAATCTTCAAAAATTCATAACTTAATGTAAAAAAATTTTAATCTAACAAATTTAAAGTTTAATTATTCATCTTAAGGTCTATCATTTAGGAAAAATATCCAACATCCAAAAATCTTTTTAATTTAGAAAGTCAACTTTTGACCCCTTATATAATACTATTAAATAATTTAAATAATTTCTAAATTTTAATAATTAACTAAAATTTTAGAAAATTTTTTTGTTGATTAATAAAATCAATAAACTAACACATTAACATATAACAAGCACTCCAAAGATAAAGTTTTTGGGATGGACTACTATGAGATGTAGGTCTGACTATCCTAAGTAGGCCTAGTTCATCGATCCCATTGTGACAATGCCACAAATGGATTTAATAGTGTAAAATAATAAAATTAAGTAACTAATAATTAATGAAATAAATTAAAATCCATAATTTAACCACATCAACCTGGTTTATAGGCTGGAGTATCTTGAGCTACGGGGCTAAGTGTCCTAAGGAGGCCTAGTTCCTCAAGCCTGTAATAACAACACTGTTGTAACATGAGCTCATGAGTTTATATTTTTTATGATACCAAATATTATGACTCACATCTTTATGTATACTTGTATTTTCAATATATTTTTATTTTCATATGTATTAACATTTATGGAATATCATATACTATCCAACGAAGATTCAAGGCTCAAGATTTTGTAGAATAGGTTATCACTACAGGAAAAACGTCATTTTCTGGCGGCCATTTTCGTCGGAAAATGACCAAAAATCCGTCAGAAATTTGCATTTCCGGCGGAAATATGTCCGCCGGTTTCACGCGCGTCGTAAAAGGACTTCCGGAGCAAAATAATGCGGCGGAAATATTTCCGGCGTATTTCCGACGGAATTTTCGCTGGAAAAATATTTCCGTCAAAATTTTTATTTGTCGGAAATTTTATGCAAAAAAAAAAAAACATTTACGTACACACAAAAGCAGCTCCTCAATTCCCGCTCCAGCAGCCCCCGCCAGCAATTGCGACCCGACCCTAGACGACCTGACCGACTGAAAGCAGGCCGACAGGCCGAACCCGCCGCGACCCGCCTCCCCCCTCACCCCCGCGCGGATCGCCCAGTGCTCAGCGGGATTCGAACCCTGCCCTCCTCCTCGGGGCTTGAAGGCTTCTACCAACTACTCATAAACTAAAATCTGTTAAGTAAGTTACTTATTTTTTATTTAAACTATTGCCACTTAATTATTAAAATTTATTAATTGAATTTAATAATAAAAATAAAAATTAATTAACTTAAAATAGAAAATATTTAATTTTAAAATAATTAACTTAACTAATTAACTTAATTTTTACCGGCATAAATAAAAAATATTAACTTAATTAATTCAATAATTAACTTAAAATAAAAAATTAAAAATTAAAAATTAAAAAGTAAAAAGTAAAAATTAAAATTAAAAATCCAATAAGTAACTTAATTGATACCGGCAGAAACAAAAAAATTAAAAATTAAAAATTAATTAAATTAATTAATTCAATAATTTAAGTTATATTTTAAAAAAAATATTTAATTTTTAAAATCCGCCGGAAAATCCGCCGGAAATTGCATCGAAAAAAATCCGTCGGGAAAAACAAGCAAAAAATATGTCGGAAATTCGTTGAAAAAAATCCGTCGGAAATCCGCCTGAAAATCCGCCGGAATTTGCGACGAATTTATTTCCGCCGAAAATTCTGTCGGAAAGGAGCTGTTTTCCTGTAGTGTATGTTGTAAAGATTTTTATAGTATTCACTGATGTATTTCTTATTTCTTGAGTCTAGTCCTATCAGGGTGTATGCTAGCTTGGTGATCATGTACACGGACACTCAGAGGGAGTGAGATTGAGTCAAAATAAGATGTTTAATTTTTGAACTAATTATAATGTATAATTTATATCATAATGTATTATCAGCTCATCTAACTAATCATAATAGATGATTTAGATCATCCAATAAAATTAATTACGATCATGAAAAATACCCACCAATCATATTTCAGGAAATATTTTAAAGTTCATATTTTGTTCTAATCATCCATAATGATATACATTAAGTTGGACAATCTATAATAATCATACCTAAATTGATCCAATGATTAGAAGACTAATTATGGTTAAATTATTTAATCTGACCATTCAAGATGATCTGTAAAGATCATACTGGACAACTTGAGAGATATATTGGATGATACTTGATCATCCTAGACAAAATACCATAAATTTTCTTCTAATCATCCAGGATGATCCCCAATATCATATTGGATAATCTGTACAAATTTGAACTAATCATACTGAACTATTAAGAAATCATCCAAGACTATCAGGTCAAATTATGCACATCATATTAGATGATCATGTGATCATACTGAATAATCTTTAACACTATAATTAATTTTTTAGGCTTTTCAAAGCCCTCTATTTAAGCTTTCTTGAAAGACATTATAAGTGTCTTTGACATCCATTGAGTCTTCATTCTTTTTAGAGAAAACTTAAAGATAGAGCCTTAAAAGGGAGAGAGAAAAAGGATGGAATTTGAGAGGGAGAAGATCCTTGTAGGTTTCAAGTGAGTGTTGAGGGGTTACTCTAGCAAGCTTGCATCTTAGTACCATCAGATTCAAGGTTTATCTTGAGGGAAGTTTTGGGAAGAATAAGGTCTCTTTGGTGTCAATGGAGTTAGCTACTCCACCATACCAGGGAAGATGAAAGGGATTCATGGGTTTATGCCATCTCCTATAGGGAGAAAAAGGAGTCAAGGATTTTTGCCTGTGAAAGGAGTTTCAATCCTCTACCGTATCGGGTTGGTGAAAGAGATTTTGTAAGGGCTTCTCCACCTAGCTATTTGGGCTAAAGGAGAATCACTAAAGGTTTAGTGCAATGCTTGGAATGGGAGGTTCAGGGGTGTGGACGTAGGTTAGGTTGACTGAACCACTATAAAATATGGTGTGTTTATTTTTATTTTATTTTTTCACACTTTATTCTTTGCATTTATTTTTATTTCAATTGTGTGGTTAAAAAAATCTTATTTTTTATTATTATGAAATTACTTTTCTTTTGAGTCAAGAGATAAAAGGGATTTATATTTATATTTAAAGAGGTTTTTTTATATCAACAATCTACCCCCCCCCCCCCCCCCCCCCCATCTTGGTTAGCCTTGGGACTAAGCAACCCTCACAAACTTTTAAGTGGTATTAGAGCGATATTCATAAATTAAGTTTTAGAAAAATTAAAAAAAAAAATATCAGTGCCTAAATTTGGAAATCATAACATTACAGAAAGATATTCAATCACACGGCCACCTTTATTCTAAAAATTTTCTTTTGATTTTTGAAAAATTTTCATGTATATTTTCTTACAATCAATTCATTATCGAATGTGGCATATGATTCAAACTGGTTATTTTGTACTATCATGTATTATAAATGGAGTCAAAATTGATATTCCTTTTACTGAATGGAGTAGAATAGAACAAATCAATACTTAATTGAATGCAAAATACTTGAATTATTTTTTTATGCTTTTAATTCTTAAGATTGAATGAGAATCTCTACTTGTACCACTAATAAAGAAATTTGGGATAGATTATGCACCACATATGAAGGTACTAATGAATTCATGTAACCTAAGTTGAATATTCTAATATATGATTATGAACCTTTTTGCATGAAATCGTATGAGATGATCTTAGATATGTATACTAGGTTTACTCAAATTATGATATCATTACATGCTTTATGAAAAAAAATTTAAACTTTAAAATGTTTAATAAAATTTTGCATTATCTACTTGATAAATTTCTTGGTAAAGTTACTGCTATATATGAATCAAAAGACTTGACTGATTATTCTATTGATAATATGATTGTCTCACTCATTGCCCACGAGCAATGTGTGAGTCAAAAGCTTTTAGATGAGATGAAACTATAGTGCTAAAAGTTGAAGATATGGATAGAAGTGACTTAGTAGATAATGAGTGTGAGGAAATAACATCAATAACAAGAAAATTTGAAAATATACTACAACACAAGCAACAACACCAATAAAAGTGGAACAAAGGTAAACATGGTATGAATGTTAAAATTTCTTTTGATATTATTTATTTTAGGTGTAAGAAACCAGGTCATATAAAAAATCAATACCTTAATATAAAAATACTTCATGCAAAGAAAAGGGTAAAAAAAGCTAATTGTAATATGGGCAAATGATAAATAGCAAAAGATCTATTTAGCAAACTTAGCTTCTAAATCATCAGACTAAGAGAAAGATGATGAGGTATAAAGTTTTATTTATGTGTATATCTATGTTATAGTTATTACATGCGTGTATATTTTTTGTTTTGTTTTTTTTTTTCACTGTGAATATTTTTATGTTGTTTTAGTGTTTTCTTTTATATTTATGTTTATAATTTTTATTATATTTTATTTTATTTTCAATGTAAGTTTTTGCGAACACCCTCTTTATCACACTAAAATCGTATCTCACATTATATTTACATAAGAGAATCAATCACTTCTCTCTAATCACATATTTTTTAAAAAATAAATAATTAACCTTCTTTTTTCTTAAAATGTTTTATAAGTGATTATTGACTTCACTGTAAATAGTTAAAGGAAGAAAACTTTGTGATTATCCCTCTTCTTCTAACTCCTTTAGTGGTGTAATTTCTTTTTGAATCAAAAACTATTTCAAATTAAAACATAGACCAAGAAATAGAAATATGTTTCATCTTCCTAAAATAATTTATCTCATATGAATAATGTTCAAAATCAATGAATCACTTTCAAGTTTTCTTAATCTAGTTATTGAATTAATTATGTAGATATGACTCTATTTTGTGGTTTACTCTTTCTTATATTAGAATGTGAGTTTTTCTTCTCTTATATCTAGAAGATAATCTCACAACAGAGAGTCTTTAAAGATTTTGAAAGGAAGCAAGCTCACAAAAATGACAAGAGGCACAAAATGGGACAAAAATAGAAAAGATGCATAATGAATGCCGAATAATTATAAGATACACAAAGTGTATCAAAATTTAAAGGATGTGTAAAGTGAGGAAAACAACTATAAAAGAAAGACACAAAATGAGCCCATAAAGAAATAAGCTTCATTCTCTTTCAAATAATTAAATATTAGAAGAATCTATGTGCCACTTGATATCTTCAAACACTTGAATTTAAAAATCATAATTTTTGATTGATTACTTTTCAATATTATTCTATCAGATATTATTTTTGAAATAAAGTTTGAAATGATCACTTTTTCTAAATAATTTCTTTTCTAAACTAGATTTTTGTTTAAAAAGAATTTTTATCTATAAGGAGCTTGAGCTAGGGTTGATAAAATTCATATCATCAAACATTTCTAAATCTTAGCGTAGTCAATTCATTTCTTACAAAGCTTTTGAAAAAATCAAGTGGCAACTTTATCATTTCAAGAAAATTTACTAAAATTAATTTATTTTTCTTAAATATCACCACCACCTACATCAGATCAGGTTTCATATGATCTTTTGTTTGTCATATGTGTTCTATTTTATTTTTTTATATGCTTCTCTTCTTTTTGATAATATAAAAGGGGGAAGAATGTGTTTAACTGATTGTATTTTTGTTTAAGTTTCATATGTTAATCTTATTTTTGCATTAGTTTATATTTTATTTAGGTTCTAAAAGTTTTTTTTTTGCTTTTATGCTAAAAAAACTTTTTTGATTTCTCCTGTTTTTAATATAATTATTTTTGTGATGGAAAGATTAAGAGAAAATATTTTTAAATTTGTAATTTCAACCAAAAATATTTGTCATCATCAAAAAGGTGGAAATTATCGCAACTCGTGCTCGTGAGTTTATGTTTCTTATGTTATCAAATATTGAGGCTCACATCCTTACATCCTTATGTCAACTTGTATTTATAATATATTTTTATTTATGTGTGTACTAATATTTCAGGAACATCATGAACTATCTAATAAAGATTTATGGTTCAAGATTGGGTAAAATAGATTATACTGTAAATATTTTTGTAATATTCAATGATATATTTTTTATTTCTTGTGTCAAGTCATGTAAGGGTGTATGCAAGCTTAGTGACCATGCACACACACAGTCAGGGTGACTGAGATTGAGTCAAAACCAAATGTTCAAATTTTGAACTAAATATAATGTATAATTTTTATCATATCGTATGATCATCTCATCTAACGAGTTATACTGGATTATTTAGATCATCCTTAATAATTAGTTTGGATTATAAAAAATAGCCTCCAATCATAATTTAGGCAAGATTTTGATTTTCATATTTTGTTTTAATCATTCAGGATAATGTATATCATATAGGAAGAATAATGACAATCATGCTTAAATTAATTATATGATTAGGGGACTAATTATAGTTAATTTGTTCAATTCGATCATCTAGGATGATTAATGAAGATTATACTGGATGACCCGAGAGATATATGGAATGACACTTAATCTTCCCATATAAAATACCATAGTTTTTCTTCTAATCCTCCAGGAAAATCTCCAATATTGTATTGGGTGAGCTGTACAAATTTGAAATGATCATTCTAGAATATTTGGAAATCATTCAGGACTATCATGTTAAATTTTATACATCGTATTAGATGATCATGCGATCGTACTAGATGAGTTTTATTGCCATAATTGAATTTTTAGGTTAGTTTAAATCCCTCTATTTAAACTTTCTCCAAAGACATTGTAAGTATCTTTGGCATGCATTGAGTCTTTATTCTTTTAGAGAAAACTTGAAGAGAGAGCCTTGAAAGGGAGAGAGGAAAGGGTAGAGTTTAAGATGGAGAAGATCCTTTTGGGTTTCGAGGGAGTGTGGAGTGAAAGTTTGAATAGGTTGTTAAACCTATTAAATTTGCTGCAAGGTTAGCTAGGAAGGGGGATGAATTGGTAATTTAAAAATTATTGACCTTGATTTTTACCCTATCAGGGTTAAAGGGGGTTGACCTAGCCGAATTGATTGAGCTTGGCCCCAAGACCTATTCCTTTGAGTTTAGTGGGTAAAGCCTAGTCTATAGAGCCTAGACCCAGGCCTTGGGTCAACCTAGTTGACCAGGTCATCCCAGGTTGACTTAATTAACCAAAATCACCTTTATTTGATTCAAATTAATTCCCAAACCTTTCTTGGCTCAATCCTCCATCTCCCTTGACTTTAGTGGGTCAAACCTGACCTGTTGAGCCCAGACCCATATCCTGTGTCAACCTAGTTGACCAAGTCAACCTAAGTTAACCTAATTAGCCTAAATGACCTTTATTTGAGTCTTGATATATTAAAACCCATCCTTGGGTTAAACCCCTCACTCACTTGGGTCAAATTGAGCTAATTGACCAAGTCAACCATTGACTTTGTCAACCCATGTCTTCCTTGGTCAAATTTGGCCTATTAAAGCCAAATTAAAGACATTTAAGTCCTTTAATACTTTCCTAATGATCCTTGGACTCAAACCATGACTAAATCATCCCTTTTCCCTCCTAATTAACCCTAGGAAAGATCTAGGCCATTGATCATAGGTCTAAGACTTTAAATAGATAAATTAGGGCTCCTTAGAAGGGACTTTTGTAATTGCTATCTCTTCAAGCCCCCTTAGCCCATGAGATTTTGTGTGAGTGGTCTCTTAGACTCCCTCCACCTCACCTAATGAAATTCCATTGGTCAAAGCTGGCAATGATGAGATCTCCAATGACCTAATGCCACAAACATTCCAAGGTTGATTCCTGATGATCCATATCTAGTTTGGTTATGGTTTCAACTAGGGAATTATATATGGATAATTTACAAGCTCAACCATATAAAGATCTTGAAGATCCAATAGTTTAATTACTCAAAAACCCTTACCCTAAGTCACTGCACTTAGGCTTAAATAACTTTTCATTCATCGCATTTTAGGCCATGATTTTGGTCCCCTTTGAATGTTCTTTATGCCTATTACTAGTGTTTAACATTTTGTTGAATTTCATTGAGTCATTTACGAGAATGAAGTGAAAAATATTTTAGGGTTTTGGGTTTACGTTGTTTCGAGCCTTGCGAGATCCAGACCATTGATCTTTTCAATATTGGTGTAAATCCCATTGAATCACTGATGATCCGAACCTGCATAGCGCTTCCATCGCTTAGATCATGGTATAACACTATCTGGACCATCCATCAAAAACTGTGGATGATCCAACAGTGTGGTGACTCAGATAAGTTAAAGCCACATCTATCGCTGCCTCTCTCCAATCATTTCACAATTATTATGCCATCGCTTAGTCATTGCGAATGATTAGAAATCATGTCCATAGTTCGGGGGACCAACCAGAAGGCGACGCGTGCTTGACTGCAGCCATTTTAATCATTTTAATTATTTTTAAATCTTTTTTTAATCAAATTTTTTTAAATAATTATTTATAAAAAATTTAAACCTAAAAATTATATATAATATATCAAATTATTTATAAAAATGCCCTCTTTAATTTAAAAATAAAATTAGCTTAAAATATTAAATATAATTTAAATAATTTTAGTTATTAACTATTTTATATTTTTTATTAATAATTATTTATTAATGATAGAAAAATTTATAAAATTTGAAATCTTATTTTAAAATATATTATATAATTTCAGAGAGCTTTTTAATATATTTTAATTTAAATTTTAATTTAATATTTAAATATTTTCATTAATTATCATGTTTATTAATTAATAATTAATGTTTAAATGATATTTATTAATGAAATTTATTGTTAAATAATAAAAAAGAAAAATATAAGTTTTTTTTCAATTAGAGAATTCTTTTAATTATTTAAATTCAAATTATGTGTGATATATGGAATATTTTATATTTTAAGTAATTTCTAGCTAATTAAATAGTTAAATCCTTAATTAATAATTAATTAAATTAAAATTTAAATATTTTTTAAAATTCCATAAAAAGTATTTTAATCTGTACTTTAAATTTCAGAATACATTTCATGTTTAATTTAATTTAATTTAATAATTATTTTTAAATATTAATTATTTTAAATTTTTAAAAATACCTTATATATTTTTTTTAAATCTAAATATTTGTAATAAATTCATTTTAAATCTTAAAAAATTGTATAATACCTTAAAAGTTTCAAAAACTTATTTTTTTTAATTTAAAATTATTTTCAGATATAAAAACTTAATTTTTCTTAATTATTTAATTACTTAACTACTAAATATTATTTAATAAATATTATATTAAGTATTTTTAAATTAAAAATTATTTTAAAAACTTCTTTTGGGTGACTAGTGAATCTTTCAAAAATAAAAATAACTTAAATATTTTTTAATTAACTTATTTTCCAACCTATATATTGAAATTATATATATTAAATTCCTTTAATTTTTAAAGATCCCCTTTGAAATTTCAAACATAGATTATGTGCATGTGAAAAATATTCATGGGGTAAGGATTAGTAAATAATTGGTCTCCAATCATTCTCTAATCACTTTATTAATCTCATTTAATAAATACTTAGTAATCTTTTTGCATGTGTAGGAGGCTCGAGCACTTATTTTAGGCTCATCTAAATCTATGGAAATGATTTGTTATGTCTTGTTGCATTTCCCTTCATGTTTCCCAAAGAATTAGTCTTAAACACTTGATTTAAACCTACTTAAAGTAGCGACACCCCAAAGATTATAATTAAGGACCCGTTTAGCGAACTTAGAGAAATTTTAGGAGCTAGGGTACACCTCCAATTTAATTGAAACTTGAAAAAACTTAAACTTAGTGACATCCTAAATCCCATGGAATTTTCTAAGAATATTTAGGGCCATTTAAACCCCATTATTGACAACCCCTAATTCACCATTTTAATTAAGCCCCAATATTTTATGAAAATTTTAATAAATCTAAATTAAATAAAAAAATATCCCATATTACATAAAACTCTTCAAAACTTAACCCTTAATCTAAAAAAATTAAAATACCTATAATTGAACTTAAATTTAAACATTAATTTAATTTTATTAAAAATCACTCTTTTAATTAAATTAAATAATTAAAAATTATTTAAAATTCCAAAAAAATTTTCAAACACTTTAAAACACCTCTTTAAGGTATTTCTGACCTTTTGGGATTATTCCAAGAAAATTGGAGCTTATTTGGATCAAAACCCCTAAAATTCCCTTAATTAAGTAATTTTACTAATTCAATATGTGCCCAATCTTTAAAAAATCATAACTAATTCTGGAAAAAGCTAAATTGGGTAAACTAAAAGGCATTCACCTCCAATTTAAATCTAGTATTTATTAAAAAAATTAGTTTTCCTGAAACCAATAAAAATTAAAAATTCAACTCCGCGGTCAATTGTAGTTTAATAACAAGGGCTTCAAACTTCTAAAATTCATAACTTTGCCTAGAAAACACCAAATCTAGTAAACGCAAAGTCCAATTACTCCTTATGAGATATAATTTTTAATAAAAATATCAATATACCTAAACCTAACCTATTTCTAAAAGTTAGCATTTAGATGCCTTAACCTAGCGGTTAGGATGACCCTAGACTTTCTAAAATCTGCTAATCCAACTTAAACTTCAAAGAATATAATACTAAACCTTAAAATTAACCAACCAACTAAATTAAATAAAATGGGACCCTAAAACATTAATACTTAAATCTTAATTAAATTTCCCTTTTTGAACTTAATAAATAAATCACAAATAACTTGAACTAATAACCTAATAAAGGATGTATCCAAAGCTTTGCAGCCTCCTACACACACATAGAAGTTTTTGCTACGGCACCACATGTAGCTCTAGATTAGGTTGGTGTTTTCTTTTTATATTTTTATGATGTGACAATCCTACATATGGCATGTGTGTTGGTTTCTTTTTTTTACTGTGATGATTATGATGATCTTTATTACTGCACCTTTTATTATATTTTATTATGATGTGTTGTGTGATAGATTATCCATAGGTTAGGGGCAATCTTGATACTAATATTGCTTTTTACAGGTAGCAATGCTCATGCAGAGCTAAAATAAAGGGGGCAAAATAACAAATAATAATTATACTTATATAAATTCTTACAACATGTACTATAGATGCTTAGCCCCAAAAATAAATTAGAGCAGGGCTAAGTATGGCTAGCATGAGTATTTTGTTTTCCATATATAACAGCATAGAATGTTTTTTTATTAACTACTTAGGATAACCATGTAAGAAGTCTAGATTTTCTTTTTTTAATGATCAAATTTGTATGTAAAGTATTGAGTTATGAAAGTCTTAAAAAATAAGGCATTTTAACTAAGAGTGATCCAAAGGCAAAAAGAAAGGCCCTTCACAAGAAATTTCATTTTCATTTGGATACCCTTCTAAATGAAGAACCCTATGAAGACTGAAGGAAGGAAATTCATAGAAGGACTCGTAGATGAAGATGAAGATAAAATAATTTAATTTTAAGAGTTGCGTCATTCAGTAGGATTAGAATCTAGGTTTTTATCGGTGGGGCCTGGCCACCATTACTTTTCTACAGACCTTAGGTTGTACTTTTTTGGCACTTACCCTGGAATTTTTTTTTTTACTATAGTGGTTTTATTTATATTGAAGTGTTTATTTTGTTTGTAACGTAGAAATTGCCTGCTTTTCATAAGTTTCTTTCTTGTATGTGTATGCACCTAAATTTGCTAGGCTCTATAAGAACTAAAGAACTCTTTCTGCTCATCATTAAAATTTAATATTTCAGAAATTAAATAATATAAAAACTTAATAATCTAGAGAATAGCCAGAATCATCTGGGTCACATGCATATTAATGCTCTCTTTTTTCTTGCTTTAAGACACATCCTCGCTTGTGGGTAAAGTTCAGATAATCCAAACTATGAGGATGAGGAGCTGGATCTAAGGAAGTCTAGTCTTTCAAAAAAATTATTTTATAAACTTTTTAAATTTCATGCATGCTTGATTTGGAGACTTTCAACTAACATTAATTGCATTAGAAACTAATTACATTAAAATTTTAATTGTATTAGTTTTAGAAGAATTTTACCTTACATAATTATAAGGCCACTTGGAAAACTCTCTTAATGTCCACCTTAATTTCCAAAATCTTAGCCACTCACCCATCATTCATAAGTTTCAAACATCTTGGATTTTATATGACTAGGTGGTTAGCTGACATTACTTTTAAGGCAGGATATAAGTCTAAGAAGCATAAGCTAAGATATAGGTGTTAGTGTTGTGCGTAGAAAACTAAACTCACTCTATATTTATGGTTAAAGGCTACTACTATTGGTGTCTTATAGTATGTCTCATCGTGGGGTAAGTCCTCTATTCTTCAAAGTATGTAAATCCTACCTATCCGTGTAATATGGATGATGCCACCTCCATCCTTCTCTCTTGTATGTTTTGTGTGTATTGTCTATTTTTTTTTCTAGTTTTTTCTAACTACCTTAGTCCCACTGGATGCTGATGTGAGCCCTATATGTTGACTTATCCAAGTTGAACCTTTCCTTCCCCTTGAGTAAGAATTTCCTAGTCTCCTTCCTATATGTCAATCCCGTATGAGAGAATAATGTAGAATCCTTAATCAGGAGTATGCTCAGGCCCTACCTTGAGATATAATTAATCATGGGGGCTTGCACTCATGGGAAACTGAGTCACCCAATCCAATAAACCCCACTCAAGCTAATCTATCAGGTGGGGAAAACCTGATTATTCATATAAGTTATGCATATTATTACCAATCAGGTTGGGTGCATTGGTGAGAGCTGTTATCCTCAATAGTTAATCATATGTATGATCTAATCTACCCTTCTATTGGCCTATTTACAAAGAGCGCAAATGCATGTGATTATCTCTTCCTTCAAAATGGTATAGTTGTATACCCTTTGCATTTTGTCCCCGCTGAGTGGTGCCCTTTCGAAGGTCCATAAAAATCTCTTAAAAATTTTAGAAATCCAATTTTATAGTTTTTAAGAATATTAAAAAATTTTCAAAATAAAATTTTTAACCACAAAATTAACTAGGAAAAAATAAAAATAGTAAAAGATAAAGATAGAAAAAATACATAAATTTATACTAGTTTGATTAAACTAGACATACGTCCACTCCCTGAACACCCCCTCCTCAAGTATTGTACTATACCAAAATGACTCCCCTTTTTATTCCACAGTATGGTGGAGAAGCCCTTAAAATTAACCTTTCTTCCATTAATCCCCAATGTGGTAGAGTACCATCGTCCATTATGACCCTCCTGGTGATGGTAGAGAACTGACATCCTTTCACGCCCTATAAGTGTCACTAAAGTACTATCATCCTTTCTCATCCTCCTAATGATGGCGGAGAACTGATATCCTTTCACACCCTCTAAGTATCAACAGAGTATCATCATTCTTTTACACCCTCCTAGTATCAGCATAGTTTTGGCATCCTTTTACACCCTCCTGGTGTACGTCGGCAGAGTACCGTCACTCCTTTGAAAATCTTCTTCTAAGAGTCTTCAAGAAAGTAGGGAAGAACTTTGAAGAATAAGTAAGAGATACTCACCGTTGGGAATCCTTGTGAATCCCCACATAAATCCCTCTTAAGAAATTTCCCACTCTCCAATCCCAAAAAACTTGCCCAAACACTCTCCAAATACACTCTCAAAAGAAATTCATAGTAGATGATCTCTGACAGAAAATTTTTAGAGCTCTTATATATGAAAGATAGAAAAAACTATCTAAAATTTGGAAATTTCAATTTGACCATCTTGGATTGAATAATATGATTGTACTTTATACGTACAAAAAGTTCAAAAATCTTGGTACCAACTTAGACAAACTTGTTTTTATACTTTGTTAGTTGTATGTATGAACAGTTCAAAAAATGAAAAGTTTGTTAGGTACGATTCTATACAACTTCATTTCATATAGTATGACAGCTTAACCAAATCATGCTGTTTGGTATGAAAATGAATGAATCCATTTCATACTATAGGCATTATTTCTACGAACCCAAGTTTGTATACTACAAATAATTGAAAAAATTTATCTGTTCATATGGATGAACTGGTATGCACCCCTTTCTTACTCCAGATGTCTTCTATATGAAAGTAACTTCATACAATATGATCAGTTCAGATAACGGTGAGTTTATTTGGGACAAATTAGTACGTATCCATTTCTTAATTTAAATGTTGTCTGTATGAATGTAACTTTATACATTATGAATAGTTCAATCAAAAATTTCTAAGGCATGATTTGATTAACTACTTTATGGAGGAGCCCTTAGGTTAAATCATTCCGTATGATTCTATAATCGTATAGTACGATTACTTTTAAAAATATAAGTTTTGACTCTCCCCTATTGTGTGTGTGCACAGTTACCCAATTACAATCACACTCTCTCAGACTCAAGAAAAATAGAAAAAGTATAGGCTTCAATTACAATAAACCCTAATCTAATAAGTCTTAAAGTCATTAGCAGTCTAGAGTATGATATCCCTGAAATATTAGTACACACAAATTAAATTTTTTAATATAGGTTAGGAGAAATAGTAATCAACAAAATAAGATTTTGGTATCATAAAAAAACTCACATGGTATAAAAAAATAGTTTTGAAAACTAATATTGAAATAATCTCTCCAATTTTTATGATGGTAAAATAAATATTATTTGAGTTAATATAGAAAGAAAATTTTCTCCTTAGCTACCCCTAAATGAATGACCAATTTAAAAAAAGGGTTCCCATGAAGATCAAAAGCACAAACCTAAAATTAAAAAGATACAAACCTAGAAACCCTTTAGAAACAAAAACTACTAAAACCAAACACTACTCAAACAAAATATGAACCAAACATACACACATTCACACACATCACATAAAGCCAAACACTACTCAAACAAAGTACGAACAAAACATACACACATTAACACACATTCACAAATACAACACATACATACACATAACACACATACATCAAACAACAGTCAACAATAATAAATAATATTATGACTCCTTTTGATAGAAACAAAAAGGGTTGAAGAATACCTTGAAATGAAAAGTTTCTATGGATAAATCAAAAGAGTTAAAGATGAAAAATATTTTAAACTAATTATAAATACAACATTAACTTCCTAAAGCTAAAAAAAATTCAATGTTTAAATCAAAGAACTACTAATATAAGAAAAGTCAACTAGGTTCACTATTCATTATGGACAAATTAACTAAAAATGATTGTTGCAAAAATGATGAAATAAAGATTAATTAACTTCTAATTCTATAGTGAAGATGATTATCAATTATATGGATTTGGGTTAGAGATAGAATGATAATGGAAAGAATAATATGAATTTTTAATTAGAGATATTACAAATCTTTTAAAATATTTATGACACACTTTATGTATCTTCTCTACTTGGGCTAATTTTGTGCCTCTTTTCACTTTGCAAATATCGTATATTTTTTCTATTTTTGCACGCTTTGTTCCCCCTTTTTTTAAATTTTTTGATCTTTCTAATATCAATAATCTTAATTCATATTCTACTAATAACAAAGATAAACACATTGAAAAAGAAAATAAAATAAATAAGACATCTATTTTATAATAATTACATCTAAATAATACTTGTCCATACATAAAATTGATCTCCTTATCTACATGTAGTCATAATTTTAATTTAAAATTTAAAAGATTAAATTTTGTAAGAAAATTAATTTGTAGAATAAAATAATTCAAAATTCCATTCATAAGATCAACTACAAATGATTTATCTAATTAAAAATAGACATTTTAGGAAGTGAATTTTCAATGCACATCAACATTACAATCCATCATTTAATTTATCATTCAAGGACACATACAAGTATATTTTTCCATTTAACATCATCCCAAATAAAATCATCCTAGAAATGCAAAAGCCACACAAATAATCACTAACACATGAAATCACTGAAATCATAAGAAAAACATCTAAACAATAGACACATAAATTCATAAGTAACTATAGCACAAAGTACAACTAATAATAAGAGGGGCCTTGATCTGGAGGAGGTGGTGGATTGAACACTTAAAAGTAACTATTCATCATAGCTATATTAGTGATCACTGAGATGAATTTCCCTCAGATCCACTCCATATCTTCATTATATCTCAAGCCCTGCTAGTAAAGATGAATCTCAATTTGATCAAAATGTTCATCAAATTGAGATTCCATTTGGTCAAAGCATTGGACCATTTCTTGATAAAAGTTTTGGTCAGGTTCAGGTGTAGGTGCAGGAGTAAGAGCTCGTTCTTCTTCCTAGGAATCTTCTCCATCACAAGTTTAATCTCGCCCAAAGAGTGCCTAGAATGAGTCATCAATAAAGAAAATTTGAAGTTCAGTGGGTGGACCAGGATGGATTAGTTTGTACTTTTTCTCTAAGATATAGGAAACTAGATATCCTAAGGCCACATTTTTCTTCCTTTTATTATGAGGAAGTTCAATATCAGAAAGTTTATAAATATAATCATACAAATGATATGTGATTTCGTACATACTATCTGTAATCAGTAATTAAATTTTTCTAAAAAACTGTCCCCAATCATACAGACCAAACAATAGTGTTTGTACAGATAATGATGACACCGTACTGTATGAAATTCTATAAAAAACTAAGTTTCATGTGCTCAACTCAGAAAATTTTTATGTACAAGCTACAAAATTCATAAAGTATGAAAAAAATTTATACGGTATGAAGAGAACACATAAAACAAGACATGATAAATGGAAAGCCTTTTTAAAACCAATCACTTGAAATTCAATGACATGCAAAAAATTTAAAAACCTGACCAATAATAAATTACTAAAAGAAAAACAAACAAAAACAAACAAAATAAAAACACACAAACATAAATAAAAAGCCTAAAAAATAAACAAACAAACAATTACATAACAAATTTAGTTTGTAGAATTTTAATTTAATCATTTAGATCCATCAAACTAAGTCTAGTTCTTTAAGTGCTAAGCATGTCAAAAGCCAATAGATTTGAGAAAATGTTTGCAAGTTGATTCTTAGTAGCAATGTGAAGCAATTAAATGTCTCTCTTAGCTATATGATCTCTAATGAAGTGATGCCTTGGTTCTAGAATATTGAATAGGATTATTTGAAATACATATGACATTAGTATTATCATAGAAAATTGGAATGGTGCCAATAGAAAATCCTAAGTCAATTAGTTATTATTTTAACCAAAGAACTTGTGTCACACAACTACCTAAGGAAATATATTATATTTTAGTAGTAGAAAGAGCTACTGAATTTTATTTTTTACTAAACCAAGAAACTAAAGAGTTTCCTATGAATTGGCAAGTTCCATATGTACTCTATTGACCAACCCTACATCCTATAAAATATGAATCAAAATAACAATAATTTCAAAAGAAGAGTTGTGCTTAGGATACCAAATCCATAAGTTTTAAGTTCCTAAAAGATATCTCATAATTCTTTTAATTACTGTTAAATGTGATTCTTTAGGATCAGATTGAAATATACACACAAATAACACTGAACATGATATATTGTCATTAATCCAATTATTCCTTTAATTTTTTTTTATCAATAGATTTTTTTCTTAAAGTTCTTATCCAATTGCATTGAGGAACTCATTAGTGTAGTCACTAATTTAGTATCATCCATCTTATATTTCTTAAGGATGTCTTTAATATACTTCGACTAACTAAGAAACGTTCCTTCCTCATTTTACTTTATGCTAAAACCAAGCAAATAATTCAAATCTTCTATCAAACTCATTTCAAATTCACTACTCATTGTTTTTAAAAAATCATCATAATAATTTTTATTTGAAGATCTAAATAAGATATCATCCACATATATTTGAATAGTGAGTATGTTATATGCTATCCTTTTCAAAAAATGAGTGGTGCCCACACTTCCTTTTGCAAATGACCTTTCTAATAAGAAAGTGATTAAGCTCTCATACCAATCCTCAGGTGCATGTTTTAGTCAGTATAATTCATTTCTCAATTTAAACACATGATTTGCGAATTTAGAAATTTCAAAATGTAGAGGTTTCTCAATATAAATATCCTATTATATCACCCATTAAGAAAGGAATTCTAAACATCCATTTGGTATAATTTAAAACCTTTAAAATAGGCAAATGTTAATAAAATCCTAATTACTTCATGTCTAGCTATAGGGGCAAAAGTTTCTTCAAAATTAATCCTTTGTATTTGATTATATCCCTTAGCCACCAATCTTGCTTTATTTTTAATCTCAACTCTGAAATCATTTATTTTATTTTTGAACACCCACTTAGTTCCAACAACACTTTGATCCTTAGGCCTTTCAATTAAGTCCCAAACATCATTTCTAATAAATTGATTCAATTCTTCCTACATGGCCATAATCCAAAATTTATTTGAAAGTGCTTGATTTATATTAATTGGTTTAATCATCAATATAAAGGTAGAATGGTTCACTTCATTGCTAAGTCCATGCCTAGTTTTAACACCCATACTAGATTCACCTAAAATCAATTCCTTTGGGTGATTCTTAGGAAATCTCTATTCTCTAGGCAAAGAGTTTTCAATTCCAACCATCTCTTCCAAATTTATCTTTCAATTCCTTTGGAGATATTTTCAATATGATCTTCTTCCAACCATGGCTCTTCAAAAATGTTACGTTTATCAAAAACAACATGTGTCGTCTCCTCATCTTCTAAAGATCTCTTGTTAAAAGCTCAATAGGATTTGCCAATACTAAAATATCTAAGAAAAATTGTTTCATCAGATTTATGATCAAATTTTCCTAAAGGAGTTTTACCATTATTGTGAATGAACACCTTACACCCAAAAACATGCAAATAGAAAAGATTAGGAGTTCTTCCCTTAAGAAGTTATAGGGTGTCTTATTCAATTTGGATCTAATGTTTATCCTATTTATAATATAACAAGTCGTGCTAACTACTTCAGCCCAAAAATATTTTAGAAGTGAGTATTCTACCAACATGGCTCTAATGGCACTTATTAATGTTATGTTCTTTCTTTTAATAACCCCATTTTATTGAGGGATCCTTGGTGCTGAAAATTTTGATTAATTCCTTGTTCTTTACAAAAATCTTCAAATTCTCCTCCACAATCACTTTGAATTGATACAATCTCTCATCTTAGCTTTCTTTGAATCCATATAGAAAAACTTCTAAATTCTTCAAATGATCCACTCTTATGAAATAAAAATTTAACCCAAGTGAATCTTAAAAAATCATCAATTATTACAAATCCAAACACTTTACCTCCCAGATTTACAGTGCTAACCGGTCCAAAAAGATCCATATGAATGACTTCCAATTTTTTGGTAGTTTGTAGATGTTTAATGGAATGAAAGGACTTCACCTATTTTTCTAATTGACATGCATCACAAAGGTGATTCTTAGTAAAGTCTAGTTTAGGTATTCCTCTAATCAATTCTTTTTTGATAATTTTCCTAAGGTTATTCATTCTTGCATGACAAAGTTTTCTAATTCCATAGCCAAGATTCATTAGAAAATGTTTTGAGATAAAAAGCATTAGAAGATTTAACAAAATTTAAGTCAAGCATATACATGTTATTTATCCTATTTTTATGAAATACATCAATTTAATTTTGGCTTATTATGCAGCTTGTGGGAAATTTTTTTATATTATACCTTTATTATATAAAAAACAAATACTCAATAAGTTATGCTTTATGACTTCTACCAATAAGACATTTTCAATAAAAAATTATTCAAATTTCTATTCATACATATTCCTAGCACTTCTTAGTGATATTATCTATCGGTGTAACCTTGCCTCCATTCCTAGCTTCCAGTGATATAAATTATGTCATATCTCCAGTCATATGATTCAAGAATCTGCTATCCAAGTACCAAATGCTCTCATGAGGTCTTACATGAGAGCATTTTTGTAAGAAAATTAAATGTTAGATTTAGAAACCTAATCAAGTTTGGGTTCTCCTCTTGGCAATAATAATCTAGATGCATGTTTGATATGTATATTTTATGTAGCTTAGGTCTCCACACTCAATGAGTTTTATTATGAATAGTATAAGTGTGTGAGATATGCACAATGAATCCACAAGTAAAACATTTCACTCTAGGAAAATGATTTATCAATCTATAAGGGTTATACTATCTTTGTTTAGGTTTTAACGTTTTAAGCTTCTGATGAGGATTAGAAAAAATTAAAGTTAGGGGGTATCCTATTTTTCTCAAAAGCTTTTATTTTCTATCTAAATGAGTTATCACTTTCTAAAATTAAATTATGAACTTTCAAATAATTCTCTTTACTATCAAATTCATTCATAAATATTTTAAAATCATTTATTACAAACTTGAATTCAAGGATTATAATTTTGATGATAATAAACATTTCTGACATTTTTGCTTTCTTACTACTGTTACTATTGTACATTTATTTTGTTTGCTCTTCTTACTAATGTTTTAGGTCCATAAGGTCCATTCAAGCCAGCTCAAGATTAGGTAGAGTAGGTCTGAGCTAGTCTGTAAGTGTAATTTTAATGTTTTTACCTTTTCTTGAGTCAAATATAATAATGTGGATCCTGATTCTAAGTAACATTGCACACACACACTCAGGGGGAGAAATTCTATAGGCTTAAGAGTTTTTCTATTTTTGATCATATTGTACAGGATGATCCAAAAATCATCCTAGAGAATTAGTTAAAAATAAAAACCCTAATTATGGCATATGTATTAAGATAGCTGAATTAAGCAAATCATCCTGGATGATATTTATATCATCCTAGACGATATGATGAAATCTGAAAGAATCATCTGTCAAACCCTTTTAGGTATGATTTTATTTTTAAAAATTATACATGATGATCCCATATCATTCTTGATGATTTATTACAATCATGCCAAAATTAATTAAGTAATTAAGGAAAGAAATTCAGGTTTGATTGATCGATCATACTGTCCTAGATGATTACATGACAGTCTTGGATGATTAGTTAGAAAAAAATTAGTCTTCTCTTAGATCACCTAGAGAAAAAGAATGATATGTTGGATGATCAATTAAAATTCTTCTTCATCCAAGTGTATCACCTAGACGACCAGAACAATATACTTGATGATAATCCTTGTTTTTGAACTAGTAGTACAAGATGATTAAAGAATCATCCTGGACAACACCTTATGTTTCTTCATAGTCTAATATTTATCTCCTATATGACTAGAATGATGTGCTGGACAAAAATCCTTGATTTTGAACTCATAAAATAAAATGATAGCAAAATCAACCTTAATAATAAGTTATATTTTTTACTCGTCCAACATATATCTTCTCGATAACCAAAATGATATATTGGATGATATGTATAGTTTGACCTAATCGTACAAGATGATGTACATCATCCGGGATGATCATATAAAATAAGGCTTCTAATCGCCTAGCCACCCCATATTATCCTGGCTAAAAGGACTAAAAATACATTTTTCATATAGTATAATTTGTATCGTCCTGGATGATCTTTGATAGGAAGTTGCAAATTAGGGAAAATTTTAAGCCCTTCTTTATAAGATCTCTTATTTATTCAAGAAGAGATCTTTTGCTGGTATCCTTACCTATGAGAGCCAAGAAAAAGAGAGGGAGAGCTTGGGAGAGAGAGGATTTTGTGAGGGGGAGTTTGTGAGGGCTTCACAAAGGTTGCTCCAAGAAAGTATTTCAATCATCTTCTCTAGTCATCATCCCTAGTTCCTTAGTGGATATAGGGTGGTCTTCATCAGTACAATGTCAAGGTTCTCTACCTATTTTAGAAGGAAGAAAAAGGAGTCATGATTCTATGCCTGCTTCAGGAGGAAGCAAATGGAGTCTGGTTTCTCTTCCTACTTCAGGAGGAAGTAAAAGTAGATTATAAAAGCTTCTCCATCTTGGTATGGGAGAAAAAGGAGAGTCATTGTTGTTTTAGTGCAATACCTGTTGGAGAGGCTCTAAAGAGTGGATATAGGTCAAGTTCATCGAACTAATATAAAATATGGTGTGTTCTTTCTTATTACGTTTATGTATTTTAATTTTTGCACTTTGGTTTTATGTGGGAAATTGTATGGTTTATTATTTTAAAATATTTTAAAATGATCAAGCTTTTTATTTAAGGATTCTTAAAACTACCAATTCACCCCTGTCATGGTTAGCCTCGAGCTAGTTTATAAGGGCTTAATAACTCTAATGAACTTTTAAGTGGTATCAGAGTGATATTCATAAAATCAAGTTTTAGACAACTTTTGAATTTAAATCCATGTCTAACTTTGGTAATATAAAAACCATGGAAGGTTATTAATTTACTACATCACCTATTTTTGATAATATACCTTTTGATTTCTAGAAAACTTTCATGTTCACTTTCTTACAATCTATAGATTATCGCATATGGATGCTCGTTAAAGAAGATTATTCTGCACCATCACATGAAATTAATGGCTTCAAAACTAAACTTCCATTTACTAAATGGACTCTTGATGATAGGGATCTAGCACAACTTAATGAAAAATATTTAAACTATTTTTTTTATGTACTGAAATTTGAAGATTATATAGGTATTTCAACTTGTACAACTAGTAAAAAAATTGGGATAAATTATATATCACTTATGAAGGCACAATTAAGGTTAAGCAATCTAGATTGAATATCTTGCTTTACGACTATAATCTCTTTTGCATGGAACCTAGTGAGTCAATATCTAAAATGTATAAAAGGTTTACACAAATTGTCACCTCCATGCATGCTTTACGAAGAGAACTCAGTAACTATGAGAAAGTTAACAAAATCTTTAGATATTTACCCTCTTCCTATGATGCTAAGATAACTGCTATTACTGAATCCAAGGACTTGAATACTTATTCTATTGATAACTCACTTGGATCACTCATTTCTTATGAGCAAGGAGTTAACCAAAGATAACTTGATGTAGGTGAGAAAAAGAAAGAGAAAATTGTATCACTGAAGGCTAATAATAAAGATACTAATTCTTCTAGGTCTATAAGTGATGATGTTGCCTTAATAACTAGGCAAATCAAAATCTTTCTAAGGAAGAAATAAAAGCACCATTAGAAATTGAACAAAGGTAAGAGTAGAAAGATTTCTAAAAGTTCTTCTGATATGATTTGCTTTGAATGCGGGAAATCAGGACTTGTAAAAGCTGATTTTCCTACACTTACGTCTCACCCTAGCAAGGAGAAAGGTGAGGAGAAACCAAAGTTTAGGAAGGATAAGAAGAAAATTTAAAAGGCTTTTTGGGCAAATTATGCATCTAACTCTTCTGAGATTGAAGATGAGAAGGAGACAACAAACTTGTGTCTGATGGAGAACGATTATCTTGGTCTGTTTGACCAAGAAGAGGTATGTGAACTATCATATGATCTATTACTTGAAGTTTCTAAAAAAAATTATTAATCATATAGGAAACTTAAGAAATCACATGTTAGCTTGAAATTAGAATTTTTAAACTTTCAAAAAAATGATGAAGTTTTTCTTAAAGATCATTATACACTTGATAGAAATCATATGTCATTACTTGATGAATTTGATGAGTTAAATAAAAGAATTTTGATTTAATCATTGAGCATGATTCATTAAAAACATCTCACATTGAACTTGAAAATGATTTTAAAACACTTATGGATGAATCTGAGAGTAGGTAGCACTATTTAAAAGTTGATAATGCTATTTTAGAAATTGCTAACTCATTTTTTAAAGTTGAATTAAAAGCACTTGAAAAAAATTGAATTTCACCCACACCTGGATGATTTTTCAATCCAAATTGGAAGCCAAAAGTTTTGAAAGCTAGGAAGAGGCACTATAACCCAAATAGATTAGTAAACCCTTTTCCTGGTGTTAAATATTTTTATGTGACATGCTGGGACACATCTACTGTTCTTGCACAATTCACCATAGTACACATTAGGTGTGGAGACCTAGATTGCATGATTCATAGCATAGTATACATGCATTACATTCTTCTTTCTATTAGAGGGGATCCAAACTTATTTGGATTCCTAAATTTAACATTTGATGAAGTTTTAGGTGTGCTCTCACACACGATTTCATGAGAGCATGTGTTACCTAGATAGTGGATGCTCATGTCACATGACTGGAGATGCTAATCATTTTATTTTGTTGGAGACTAGGGTTGGAGTCAAGGTCACACTTGGAGACAACACCACTAGGAAAGTGGTGGGCAAAGGTATAATCAAAAACTCAAAGAACCTTTTGATTAAAAATGTTTAACTTATTGATGGATTGAGACACAACTAGTTAGCATTAGTTAGCTTTGCGATAAGGGATTTATCATAAAATTTTTGTCAAACACATGCGTCATTAGTTTGAATAATAACACTATTTTATGGGAAAAAAGATCAACAATGTTTTCATTCTTGATTTAAATAATATTAAATGCGATACATCTTTTTGTTTAAAAACTATTACTGATGAGTCATGGCTGTGGCATAGGAGGTTATGTCATGCTAGCATGAAAACTCTTAGGAGAGTAACCAAAAAGGACATAGTTAGTGGTGTCCATAAGCTTAAGTTTACTAAGGACCACTTTCCTGATGCCTTTCAACTAGGGAAACAAGTCCAATCCTTTTTCCATTCCAATAAAGAAATTAGCACCTCTAGACCTTTAGAAGTACTCCACATAGAACATGAGTGCATATAAGGTAAACATGAAGTGCAGCTTCGGTTCTGTTCTAGAGAGAGAAGCTCTGGTTCTGTTCTAGAGAGAGAAACTGTTCTTGGCTATTTTTGATTTCGCGGTCTTTTCCTATTTGAATCACGGGGGGAGGATGTCTTCATCTGACTGTCGGTAGCGGTTTGCCAGCGGTAGTAATCAGTCCGACGTTGTTCGTAATGCAATTCTTAAGCCTCTTGACCAGAGATCTGTCAGCTTTCATGGTGTTCTTGGAAATCAAGAAAGACCCAGATTTTCTTCTAATCTGGTAATCAGAGAAGGATTTAGCAAACAGAAAGGATTGAACCAATTATGGAAGGGAAAGGGAAGGGCGTCTCTGTTGATCGGAATGTTGAAGATGAATCTTTTCCAGGTTTTCAATTGGAGAGGGATTTTGAATCGCTTTCGCCAGAGGTTGATCTGAAAGTTAAAAATCGTGAAGGTCCTTGTATGCCGAAAGTTCAGAATTAGAATGTTTAGAATCTGACGAATGTTATTGATAAAGATGGAGATAGTTTTGATGAGGGTATTAAATCGAATGGTAATGTGAATCAGGGGAACAAATTTGAATCAGCTTGGAAAAGGATACAACACATCAAACTAAATTTCGATTCCAATTCTACACAGCTGACGGAAGACGGTGTAGCAGTGAAGTTAAAAGCTGATAAGGAATTAACTAATTCCCAGGTTTTGAAGAAATCTTTAGTTATTAAGATTCTGGGACAGGAATTGCCATTTTCAATTTGTTGTCAAGAACTCAGAAGGCAGTGGAGTAGTTATGGTAGTTTCCATCTAACGACTTTGGGTAATAATTGGATTATGTGTTTGTTTTCTAATCTGGGATCCATGAAAGATGTTTTGAATGGGGGTCCTTGGTACATTGGTAACCATATAATAGGTATGGACAGATGGTTATCTTCTTTCTCTACTGATTCGCTAAAAGGAATCACATCACCAGTGTGGATTCGTTTCCCGGGACTGCCTTTGAGCTGTTGGGATGAGGAAAATATTCCTATCATTGCCTCAATGATAGAAACTCCATTAATGCTGGATGGGAACTCATTCAAATGGGGAAAGCGGGAGTACACTAGATGTTGTGTTCGCATTGATTTGGAGAAGAAACTCCCTACTGGTGTTTGGATAGAGGGTATTCACGGAAGATCGTTTCAACGTGTGGAATACAAAAAGTTAACATCTCTTTGTTATCAATGTGGTATAGTTGGTCACAGCAAGGATGATTGTCCTGATTCCATTACCGTAGTTGACACTGATATGAGAAATCAGGGCTCTAAAGAAAATGTGAAATAGGTTGATGAAGCGAAGTCTGAGTATGTTAAGAAGAAAGATGAAGAATATGGGTCTTGGATCCATGTTAATTTTAATAGAAGAAGATTCAAAAATGCCAGGAAAAATATTGGAGTTAATACCATTGCTAAACAGGTTTATAAACCTGTTGTTGCTGTGAAACAGGGGATGGTTGCTAAGAAGATGGAAGAAACTATTATTGAAAATTCTGCAGTCCACGTTTAATCAGCAAAGGAGCCTTTCGCAGTTCAAGTTCAGGAAATTCCTGTTGCTGTGAATAAATTCCAAGTTTTGGACTGTGAAATAGAGGAAGGAGAGGTTATTGAAAGGGTTAATGAGAAGAACTTAAGTAAATCCATTGAGTTGGATTCAGTTGAAGATGTTGTTACTCTTGGTTTGCAGAATGCTATTGCTGAACAGAGAGTTGATAAGCAGTTGGTAGCTGTGTTAAACTCTAGGAAATGTAAACTATCAAATAAACTGAGAAGCTAATCAAAGGAAGAGAAGAATGGACAAAGAACATAGCAAAATAGTAGGGGATCATTCCCCTATTATTTCTTAAATGGAGTATATTATTTTTTGGAATTGTAGGGGGGCTAGAAAGAGGGAGGCCTCCTTATACCTTAGAGAAATTGTGAAGGATTATAAGGGTTTCTTTGTGGGGCTTACTGAAACTAAGATTTCTTCTCTTGATAGTAGTGAAGTGAATCAAATCATTTGCAGTGATTGGGATTATTTCTTTCATCCCTCAATTGGCAATTCAGGTGGTATTTTAATCTTGTGGAAGAAGGCTTTTGCTTCTTTTGAAATGGTTGATCATTCCTCCCAAGTGGTTATTGGGAAGCTAATCACTGATGCTTTGGGTAAGTGGAATATTGCAACGGTATATGGTGGAAGAGATGCTCAAACCTGTAGATCTCTTTGGAGCACACTAGAAAATTATTTAAGTGATGAACATCCTTGTATAATAGGAGGGGATTTCAATTGTATCCTTTCTAAAGAGAATAAAAGGGGTGGAAAGAGATTCTGTTTATCTAAGGGCTCCAAAGACTTGAAGAATTTTATGATTAATAATGATTTTCATGATATAGGATTTGTGGGTCCTAGCTACACTTGGTGTAATAACAAGGAAGGAAATTCGAGAATTTGGGAGAGGCTTGATAGGTGTCTCTTGAATTCTAAGGCTATTCACAAGGTTCCTTTTGTTAAGGTATGTCATTTACCAAGAGTAGCATCAGACCATGCTCCTATTTCTATTAATCTTGTTGAAAATCAGAATCCGAAATCGGGTTTCATTAGATTTGAAGATACATGGAAGACTTATCTAGCTACTTGGAACATTGTTCTGAAAGCTTGGAAGAAGATGGATTACGGTTCGAATGCAGAAATTCTCCAGAGAAAGCTGAGGAGAGGTATTAAGGCATTATACTACTGGAATAGGAATAAGTGTCGAGATATGCAATTATTAAGAGATGAGCTGAAAAAAGAAATATTGTTGTTACAAACTGAAGAAGCTAATGAAGGAGGTTTATCGGTGGACAAATTGAAGATGTTGAGGAACAAAGTGCAAGAACTAAATGTTACATTGAGTGGAATTTCTACTTGGTGGAACCAAAGATCCAAAGTTAGATGGCAGCAGGAAGGAGATGTAAACTCTAATTTTTTTCATCAATTTGCTTCGGCAAAGAGGAAGGGAAATATGATTTGGTAGGTCAAAGATGAGAATGGAAGTATGGTAGATGATTTGGAGAATTTTGAAACGGTTTTCTACAAATTTTTTCAGCAAAAATGGTCAGCCAGAAGTTGTAAACTCACGAATTGGCCTCCCTGTCCAGAAATTCTGCAGATTTCCAAAGAGGATGCTATTATGCTAAATATGGATTTCACTAAAGAGGAACTTACAAAAGCTGTATTCATGCAAGGTAACAATAAATCTCCAGGTTTAGCTGGTATTACTTTGTCTTTTTTCAAGTTTTATTGGAAAATTGTTGAGGATGAAACTTGGAAAGCTATTGATGATTTCTTTAAAACTGGTGTCATGTTTGAGGAATGGAAGGATACTCTTCTTATTCTTATTACTAAGATTAAGAAGCCTTTGGTACCATCTAACTATAGACCTATTAGCTTATGCCAGTCTACTTATAAATTTGTGGCTACAATGATATTGAATAGAATGAAGGGCTTCATTGCTAACTGTATTACTGAAGAACTAGCTGCTTTTCTTCATGGTAGATCTATTTCTGATCATTGTCTCTTAGCTCAAGAAGTTATCCACAAACTTAGAATGTCTAAAAGGAAGAAGGGGTTAATGGCAGTTAATCTTGACATGGAACAAGCTTATGATAGTATGAATTGGGAAACTTTATCTAAAGTGTTAAGCATGTTTGGTTTTCCAAGGAAAATGAATTTGCTTATTATGGAATGTGTGAGGAATGTTAGATTCTCCTTTATCATTAATGGGAAAACTTCCAAATGGATATGTGCTGAAAATGGCTTTAGACAAGGTTGTCCTTTGTCTCCTTATTTTTATATTTTGTGCTCACAACTTTTCTCCTTAGCAATGAAGCATCAAGGTCAAGGTTTGGGAATTCAGATCTTACAAAGAGCTAACTTGGTTAGTCATTTATTATTTGCTGATGATATTTTGCTTTTATCTCATGCTTCCAAAGGTCTTGCTATTAAGATGAATAATATCATTATGGATTTCTATTTGTGGACCGGCTTAAGGGTTAATAATGCAAAATCTCAGATTTTATTCAGTAAAGGTGGGGATAGAATGGAGATGATAAAGGTGAAGCAAATTCTGAAATTTAAAACCGTAGAAGAATTTAATTATCTTGGAATCAAATTGATGATGAGAAGACCTGTTTACAATGACTTCAAATTCGTTGTAGATTCTATTATGCTTAAGTTGAACACTTGGGGAAGTAAGTGTCTTTCATTAGCTGGTAAAATGACCCTTGCTAAGACTTCTCTTTTAAGTCTTCCCAATTTCTTCTCGGCACACTCTATGGTTCCTAAAAGAGTACTCCATGAAGTTGATAGGTGCTGTAGAAATTTCATATGGCATAAGAGGGATGGTAAAAAGGGTATGCATTATATTGCTTGGAGAATGTTATGTAAGCCTAAATCTCAAGGTGGATTCAGTTTTCCCTCAGCAGTAAGAATGGCTGGCCCTCTCAAGGCAAGACTTACTTGGAGAGTATTGAAGAATCAGGATTCTTTATTGTTTCAAAATTTAAATGCCAAATATGGAGATAGCTGGTGGCGTGGAGGCTGTAGGCATGGTAAATCGACAACATGGAAAATTCTGAATGAAGGAGCAGTTCACTTAAAACCTATCCTTAGGTGGAGAGTGGTTGATGGAGCTAAAATTAATGTGATTAAGGATATCTGGCTACTTGATAAAAGCTTAAATGAATGGCCTATAACAGTGAATTGTAATGATCTGGATGGGCTTTATTTATGTCATTTTATTACAGATCTTGGCAATTGGAATTTGGAAGAATTGAGAAGATTTTTTACTGAAGAAATTATAGTGCTTATACGACAGTTACCTATCAACAAGGATTTGAATGAAGATTTTATGGAAGAGATCAACTTTCCTTCAGGGAAATCTATTACAGCCCGTGCTGTTTTTGCATCCAGAAAAGAGAATTATTGTGAAGATAATATGAGTTTTTATAATTGGTTGAGAAACCTGAAACTTTCTGCTCGAAGTAAGCTCTTATGGTGGAGGATTAGTAAAACTGCCATTCCTACAAATGAGTTTTTAGAACATAGAAGACTCAGTGATGATGACTGCTGTATAAGAGGATTTCTTGAATGTGAAAACCTGGAACATATAACTGTTAAATGTAAGGAATTGATTAAAATTCTTAAACAGTTACAGAGTTGGGGGTTTTATGTTCCAATCTTTGAATCAATGGATGAGTGCTTAGTTAAATTAAAGATCCTCACAACTATTGCACCTAATAGTGTGAGAATTTACTGTGACACGGTTTATCAGAATTGGAAGAACAGGAATGCAGTCAAGCATGGAAATTCTGCTACTTCGGTGATAGTATTAGCAACTAATGTGCATTTTTCTACAATTAACAATGTTAATCCTGTCATTGATAGCTGGGGTGCTAATCTCCCTAGGGAGTTTCAAAATCTTTGGCACCCTCCACCGTAAGACTGGATTAAAATCAATGTTGATGCTTCTCTTATGACTTCTTATTCGGCTGGAATAGGGGGTTGTTTTAGAGATCATAAAGGAAGATTGTTGTTATCATTTCGGGAAAAAAAACTCACTGGGATATTGCTCATCTTGAAATGGAAGCTATAATGATTCTTAGAAGATTCATTCAACCGTGGATTCTTGAATGTAAAGGAATAATAATCGAAGGAGATAACATCAATTTTATCAACTTCATCAAAACTTCTTTGAAGAAGTCCAATTGGCAAAGGATAGATTGGATTGAGAAAGATTTTATGTTCTTGACCGACTTCAATAAGGTGATTCTTAATCATGTTCATAGGAATTGTAATAAGGTACCCGATTGTTGTGCTACTTTAGCTTTAGATACTAATTTTTTCTTTGATAGTTCTTCTTTTGCTAGCATTCCTCCTTCTCTTTGTTTTCTTTTGAAGAAGGAATGTGAGCCTTTGCTTTAGTTGTATCTTGATTTCCTGCTTAATTGCATATTGCATTTCTCAAAAAAAAAAAAGTAACCTTGCACACACACACACTTAGGGGGAGAAGTTCTATAGGCCTAAGAATTTTGTTTTTGTTTTTGGTCATATCATATAGAATAATCCAAAAATTGTCCTAAAAGATGAGTTAAAAATAGATATCCTAATTAGGGAATCTGTGTTAAAACAGTCAAATTAAGCAAATCATCCTTGATGATATTTACATTATTCTGGATGATATGCTGAAATAAAAAAGAATCAACTACCAAACGCTTTTAGGAATTATTTTATTTTTAGAAATCATACAAGATGATCTCATATCATCCTGGATGATTCATTACAATTATGCCTTAATTAGCTAGGTAATTAAGGAAATCAATTATGATTTGATTGATTAATCATATCATCCTAAACGATCATAAAATCATCCTTAATGATCAGAAGAGCATCCTGAATGATTAGTTATAAAAACCTTAATATTCTACTGGATCACCACAATGACCAAAAAAAATGATAGATGATCAGCTAAAATTTTTCATCATTCAGGCATATCACTTGGATGACCAGAATGATGTGCTAGCTGATAATTCCTAATTTTAAACTAATCATGTTGGACAATTCAAATATCATATTGAATGACAAGTTATGTTTCTTCATCATCCAATATTTATCTCCTAGATGACCAGAATGATGTGTTGGATGAAAATTCCTAATTTTAAACTCATCGTATATGATGATAAGTTATATTTCTTAATCATCCAATATATATATTTTGGATGACTAGAACCATGTGCTGGATGATATGTATGGTTTGAACTAATCGTATAAGATCATGTCTACATCATGTAGATGATCATAACAAATAAGACTTTTAATCATCCAGCCCTCCTAGATCATCTTGGCTGAAAGGGATAAAAATACACTGAACATACAGGATGATCTGTCGATCATCCTAAAAGATATTTGATAGCAAGTTGCAAATTAAGGAAAATTTTATGACCTTCTTTATAATATCTCTTATTTATTCAAGAGTAGATCATTTACTAGTGTCCTGACCAGAGAGAGCCAAGAGAAGAAAAGTGAGAGCTTGGGAGAGAGAGAGAGATAGGATTTTGTGAGTGGGGAGTTTGTGAGGGGTTCACAAAGGTAGCTTGACGCAAGGATCTAAGTTATCTTCTCTAGTCATTGTCCTTGGTTCCTTAGTGGCCCTAGGGAGGTCTTCATCAGTACAAGGTCAAGGTTCTCTTCCTTCTTCTGGAGGAAGCAAAAAGAGGCAAGATTCTCTTCCTGCTTTAGGATTAAGTGAAAGGAGTCTGGGTTCTATGCCTACTTCAGGAGGAGGCAAAAGGAGTCTAGGTTCTATGCCTCATCATGGTAGGTAAAAAGGCGTTTGTAAAGGCTTCTCCTCCTCTCTATGGGGGAAAAGGAGAGTCACTATTATTTTAGTGCAATTCCTGAAGGAGAGGCTCCGAGGAGTCCACGTAGGTCAAGTTGACCGAAACACTATAAAATCTGGTGTGTTCTTTCTTATTATGTTTCCACATTTTAATTTTTGCACTTTATTTTCACGTGGGTTCTTATATGGTTTAATGTTTTAAAATATTTCAAAAAGAATGTGCTTTTTGTTTAAGGATTTTTAAAACTACTAATTCACCCCCCCCCCCCCTCTTAATTAGCCTCGAGTTAGTTCATAAGGCCTTAATAACCCTAAAAACTTTCATCATTTTAATGTTCAATGTGTGATGATTTCAATAATTATGCTTTTTTTTTAATCATCAAACTCTTCCAATAATTTCTTATGGTTACAATCAATCAATGTGTGGTCATTCCTAAGAATTTCATGCTGTTTTTGTATGTTTAAAAGTTCTAAATTCAACTTAGCATGCAATTTTTAAGTTTCATATAAGAAGTATGAATTTTCTTAGAAACATCAAATAACTCATTGTAGGTTAAGTCAAACACCTCTTCTTGATCTAATTGATCAAGCTTGTTGTCCATTAAACACAAGTTCATTACTTTCTCCTCTGCTTCTATTTCTAAGGAATCTAAAGCTGAGACTGCCCAGAATGCTCTTTGGAATTTTTTCTTGCCCTTCCATATATTAGTTTTCTCCTCAACCTTCTTTATTTCTAGGATTAGCATTGATATTTGGGCATTCATATTTAATGTGTTCAGACTTCCTGCATTCATAGCAAATTTCATCATTAGAAGCTTTGCATCTTCTTAAGGAAACTTCTAAATTTTCTTTATCATTAAGGTAATATCATCTTCATCCTCAGGCTAAGATTTATCACTATCCAAGTCATCCACTTTCAACACAATGTTTTTCTCCTTCCGCTTGTCACCTACATCAATCTGTCTTTGAGTCACTCATTACTCATAAGTAATTAGTGATCCAAGAAAATTATCAAGAATAATGGAAGAATTGAGGAGGATCTTGCTTTCATTCAAGACTTTAACCAGGTTCTATTTTCTCATTCTAATAGATTTTGTAACAAATTAGCTAATTTTTGTGCTAATTTGGGTTGCAACAAAAGTTTTATTCTAAATAATATGGAAATCCGCCATTCCTTCTTTATTATTTTGAAGGAGGAATGCGATGGATTAGGGTTGGGTTTAATTTTTCTTTAGCTTGTATTTTATTTGCTTTTTCTAGTAATGCAATTTTGCATTTTTATTCAAAAAAAAAGTCTTCTGATTTCGTTGTGCTGTTATCTTTGCATCATAAGTAGTAGGAAAATAACAAAAAAATTTATTTACTTTTTCAGCATTTATTAGTTCCCTACCTAAAGTATACAATGACGTGATTATTTTTTTGAAATGATTGTATATGTCAGTGATTGATTCATTCAATTTTAATCGGAATAATTAATAATCATGTGGTAGAATATTCAATCAAGATTGTTTCACCTCATTAGTTCCGTCATAACTAACACAAAGCATATCCCAAATTTCTTTTCTAGTTCTATAGGTTAAGACATGCATATATTCTTCAAGTTTAAGTGCATAGAAAAAACTGTTTAAACATTTAGCATTTTCCTGAGCTAAGTCTTTTTCTTCTATATTCCAGTCAGTAAATGGTGGTTCAATTATAATGCCATCTACAAGTCTAGTTTGTCTAGTTTATCTTTCATGTACTAAAATCTAGCGATAATCAAGCAATTTAAGAAAAGTAGACATTCATGTTTTCCGAATGTTGAAAGAGATGTTATCAAACAGTGGTAGTTTAGTGATCGAATACACTTTGGATCTATTGCAGTTTTTAAAATTAGCCATGATCGTTTTTAAAAAATAGTCTAAACCTTAATTTTCAAAAGTAGCCTTTGATACCACTTGAAAGTCCGAATAGGTTGTTAAACCCTATTAAATTTATCCCAAGGCTAACCAAGAGGGGGTGAATTGGTAATTTAAAAATCTCTTAGAAATTTTAGAAATTTAATTTTATAATTTTTAAACACAATAAAAATTTTTCAAAATAAAATTTTGTATAGAAAATAAAAATAGCAAAAACTAAAGATAAAAAAACACAAAAATTTATAATGGTTTGGTCTAACTAGACAAATAAAAATAGCAAAAACTAAAGATAAAAAAACACAAAAATTTATAATGGTTTGGTCTAACTAGACCTATATCCACTTACTGAAGACTCTCTCTTCAATTAATACACTATATCAAAGTGACTCTCCATTTTCTCCCATATCAAGGTGAAGATCCCATATAATTAAACTCTCTTCCACCAATCCTAGTGCGCAGAGTACCATCATCCTTTCTCACCCTTCTATTGATGGCAGAGAACCGACATCCTTTCACATCCTCTAAGTATTAGTAGAGTAATGTCATCCCTTCTCACCATCCTGATAATTGTAGAGGCTTGGTGTCCTTTCATACCCTTCAACTGTCGATAGATTACCATCATCCTTTCACACTCTCCTATTATCAACAGAGTACCGGCATCCTTTTATACTCTCTTGGTGTCAGTAGAGTACCAATGCTTGTTTGAAAATCTTCTTCCAAGAGTCTTTAAGAAAGTAGGGAAGAAATTTGAAGAATAATTAAGAGATACACATCGTTGGGCAACCTTGTGAATCCCCTCACAAATCCCTCTTATAAAATCTCTCACTCTCCAATCCCAAGAAATGCTCCCAAACACTCTCCAAGTGCACTGTCAAAAGAAATTCAATGTAGGAGATCTCTCACAGTCAGTTTTTAGAACTCTTATATATGAAAGATAAGATTCGTGTAGAAAACTAAAAATTTTCAATTTAACCATCTTAGATTGTATAGTATGCTCGTACTTCATATGTATAAATAGTTCAAAAATCCTGGTATATACCTTAGACAAACCTATTTTTTGTACTCTATCAATCGTATGCATGAACTGACATCATATTGTACAAACAGTTAAAAAAAGAGTTCATTAGGTACAATTCTATACCAATGCATTTTATACAATAGTTGGCGTACTATATGAACTTCATTTCATACAGTACAATCTATTTAACCAAATCATGCTTTGTTTGGTATAAAAATGGACTAGTTCATTTTATACTCTAGATATTCTCTATACAAACCCAGGTTTGTATAGTTTGAAAAGTTCAAAATATTTACCTATTCATATGGACGAACTAGTATGTACCCATTTCATACTCTCAACATTGTCTTTATGAATGTAATTTTGTATAGTATAATCAATTTAGAAAATGGTGAGTTCATTCAGGATGAACTGCTACATTGCCATTTCATACTCTAAACATTGTCTGTATGAATATAACTTTGTACAGTACGAATTGTACAATTGAAAAATTTTAAGGCATGATTTGATTAACTACTTTGTAGAGGAACACTCATGTCAAATCATCTAGCATGATTCCATAATCATACAATCAGTTAATTTTAAAAATATAAGTTTTAACTCTCCCCAAGTGTGTGTGTTCACGGTTATCCAATTACAATCACACTCTCTCAGAATCAAGAAAAATAAAAACATACATACTTCAATTATAATAATCTAATCGGTCTTGAAGTGTTCAACAGCCTAGAGGATAATATCCTAGAAATGTTAGTACACACAAATAACATAAACAAATTTTCTAATATATCTTAGGAGAAAAGTAATCAACATAATAAGATTTTGGTGTCATCAAAAACTCACATGGAATAAAAGTATAGCTTTGAAAATTAATGTTGCAATATGGAGGGGGTTTCACAGAGTAGCTCCAATAAGCTTGCATCTTAGTACCATCAGATTCAAGATTTATATTATGGGAAATTTTGGGAAGTAGAAGATATCTTTGGTGTCAAATAACCTGCCTACTCCACCGTATTGGGGAAAGTGAAACGAATTCATGGTTCTCTACCATCTCCTTGAAGGAGAAAAAAGAGCTATGGTTCTTTACTTGTGCAAGGAGTTTCAGTCCTCTATCACACTGGTTTGGTGGAAGATATTTTATAAGGTGTTTCTCCGCCTAGTTGTTGGGGTAAAAGGGGAGTTACGAAAGATTTTGTGTAATATCCAAAACGGGAGGTTCTTTGGATTGGACATAGGCCAGGTTAATCGAACCACTAAAAAATCTAGTGTGATTGTTCTTGGTTTTAATTTTTATACATTGTTTTTTGCATTTATTTCTATGTTAATTTTGTGGTTAAAAATATTTAATTTTCTATTATTGTGAAATTACTTTGTTTCCACATCAAGAGATAAAACTATCCATTTTTAGATATTGAAAAAGCTTTAGAAAGGGGATCTTTTCTTTAAGTTTAAATTAGTTTTTTTAATCACCAATTCACCCCCTCATGGTTATCTTCTGGACTAGTCCTATAGGATTTAACAACTCTCACAAACTTTCAAATGCCATGAATCAGTTGATAAAAATTTAAATTAATTTAATCCTTAAAATAAACAACATATTAAGTTAATAAAAAAATATTAATCCCCTTAACTTCTAATCAATTAAATCAATTAATTCATACCACTTACTATAGGGTAACTTGGGCCTAAGAGGCTATTTACTTAGTCCCAAGGAAGGTGAAATAAACTTCACGGCCCTGGTGTAAACAAAGTTAGTAATCAATTAATACTTAAAATATATTTTAAAATCAACATTAAAATGTTAATACCAAAAATCAAATTCAAAATCCCCGAAAAACCTTCAACATATCAAAGTGTTAGATAACTTTAACAATTTACCCAAACTAGGATATATCCAAGCCAAACAACCATCTAAACACACTTTAGATGGTTTGCTAAGACAACTAACTCTATATCTAAGCGAGGCTGATGTTTAATTTTCTACTACTTGTATGTTAGGTATTTTGTGGTTTTCACTGCATGCTACTTACTAAATTAGCTGATTAATGTGAGTGTTTATTTAATTTTTTAATATATAAATTCATGTGATGGGCATTAGACTACCCTTAGGCAAGAAACAATCTGGTTGCCCACTTGATTTTTTTGAAGGTAACCATGCTCATATATGGCTACAAGTCAAGGGGGCAAAAAATTAAGCTTTAAATTGGCAAATTCCTTGCAGGTGCAAAATGCTATCTAGGAATTTAATTCAATATAATATATATAACTGCTTGGGATATTCATATTTTATTTAATTACCAAGGATAACCCTTTAAGCTATTTTAGAGTCTAGACTTTTTTTTATTTCCCACGTATAATTTTATTAACTCAAGAGTTATGAAAATCTTTGAGTTAGGATACCACATCCAATTTGGATTCTAAAGATGAGAGAACATCTCGGGGGGGGGGGGGGGGGGGGGGGAGGGGGGGAGGCGAGTTCTCTTTCCTTCAGAGATCCAAGTTAGGATGACTTTAATATCAAAAGAGAAAAGAAAACTTCCCTTTGGGTAGGAGTTTCTTTTCATTTGGAAATCTAGAACTAATGGATACATGGAGCTTGCAGAAGGACAAAGAAGTGAAGATAAAGAGATCCCACTTAAACTCACTTGCGATAGTTATAGGTTTAGAATCCAGGTTATTATTAGTTGTACCTGGCCTCTTAAAATTTCTATTGACCATAGGTTATAATTAAATAGCACCTGCCAATGGATACTTGATTTATGTAATTTATTTAAATGATTTATTTACATTGATTTCTTTTTAAAAATTGCCTGCTTTTATAGGTTTCTTTCTTTAGTGCCTGTTGGTGGAAGTTTTGAAAGCAAGTTTTGAAAAGTATTAATTTTTTTTAGAAATTTGGAATTAACTTCATATTCGAATTCTGAGATCAAACATCCAATTAGAAAAGTTGTACCACTTTGGAAAGTGGAAATAAGATTTTAGAATGGGGTTCAAATCTATGATTACAAATCTTGCCTCAAATATTATAACAAGATCAAATTAAGAACTACATATGATCTCAGAAGGTCAAAATTGAGTTTGATCTAATTTTTAACTATGATATTCTTTGTGTATTATTATTAATTTCATGCCCAAATCCTTATTAATAAATAATATATCACCTCTAAGAGAGAAGATATCATAGATTAATAATTATTTGGATATGACAATATTGATTGTTGTTGTTTCATTTTTTTCCAAATAAAATTAATTTGAATTTTGAAATTTTCTTTTTGAAAATTTGGATTTAAATTTCAATTCTGAAATCAAACTAATCATTAAGGGTTATTTATTGCCTCAGAAAGTGGAAAAAAGATTCCATAATAGGTTCAAATATAGAATTGTAGATTTTTTCCTGAATATCATAACCTGATTTAAGTAAAACCAGATATGACCCCAAAAAGTTAAAATAAAGTTTGGTTAAATATCAGTATATGGTAATCGAGGGAAGTTATTGTTGATTTCTTATTTGAATTCATCCAAACAAATGGTATTTCTCCCTGGAGGAAGAAGATATCATTCATTAATAATCGTTCGAACATGACGATGATGATTGTTATAAGTTTTATTTCCCAAAATTAATATCAATTATAATTTAAAAATTGATTTTAAAAATTGATGTGGGTTCTAAATCTCCTACGATCGTAAACCCTCATAATTAAATACATAGTAGAAAACTAAAGTTTCCTATGAAAACTCTCGATTAAAATAATAGTAAAATTTTGTTAAAAGATTTTCTAGAAGTGATATAAAAAAATATAGATTTTAGAATTTCAAGTGAGAAGGGATCAAAATGGAGCACTTACTTTTAGAATCAAGGGAAAAAGAGTAGGGGACACTTTAAGATTATGGAATAATCTAGAAGTGTCCCAACCTAATAAAAGTATTGGGCTTTAAGTTTTAGATTGAAATAAGGTTTAAATTGAGTTGAGTGTTTTATTAGACATTTTAGTTTATATTCATAGAGGTTGGGGTCTTATGATTCAAAATCCATCCCATATCCTAAATATAAATTAGGCACCACATATCTGTCACCCAAACCTAACTAATACAATCTAAGATCTACATATACCCCAGCCGTGATTGGGGAGCCAGCTAGCCACCTAATCTATTTTAAATTTATGTGTCCATTTATTTTAGGAAAGAGTGGTAGGAATATTTTTATTAAGGTTTTAGAGAATAAGAGTAGACATCTAGAGATTGTTCTTAGTGGCTCCATAACTTATGTTGGGTGAAAATGCTAAAGATAAATATAATTAAAATTTAGACTCTTATAAATGTGTTTATAATATAATGCATGCTGGTGAAAATACCCAAATCATGGATGCTTAAAATTTGTTTAGAAAGGTTTAAAAATAATTTTTTGAAGACTAGGCTTCCATAGGCTCATTACCTCATCTTCATAAGTTTGATTATCTAAACTCAAACCCCAAGTGGGGAAGTTCCTTAAAATAAGGAACGAAAGATACCTTAATATGCATGTGACCTTATATGATCCCAGACTTATTCCCTAGATCATATCTTTCTATATTATTTAACTCATAAAATTGTAAACTTTGATTATGGGTAAAAGAATTTTCACACCCTCATGAGTCTCACGTATCCATCCTAAATCAAAAGCAACACCCAATTGCCAAAAATCTAAAAATGCAAGTAAAATCCTAATCACAATCACATCAAATCATGATATTAAAATATAATCAAACTAATTAATAACTGTCAATAGGAAAACTACCTTGCTTATTACAACAAAAAAATGCAAAAATGAGAAGTGGTCGGGCACCACTAACCATAACCTAAATTCTAATCCTTATACAAAACTAAGTGACTTTGAGGGAGATACTCTTTGTCTTCAATTCTTCAGTCTTTTCTCCTTCGGGCTCCATGGATTCATCGTATTCAACTACCCAAATGGAAAAGAGAACTATTCCCTCATGGGGAAGGTTATTCTTTCCACTTTGGGTATAAAAAAGAATGATCCAAATTTAGTCTTCCAAATGGAAAAGGACTATCCCCCAAAGGGGTATCCTTTTTTCTTTGGAATCCAAGCTTTAGATCCATGTATCCCAACTCAAATGTGCACTTTCACAACTCTTAACATCTTAAATGAATTATATTAATAAAAATGAAAATTTAAAACTCTCTTGTATGGTTATCCTAAGCATTTAATAAATTAAATTCATTTCAAAGTAGTTATATATATGAGCAGAAAAATAAACACACTTGGCCATGCACTTTTTTATTTGTGGGCTAAGCAGTTGAAGAACCTGTAGTAATTATATTTATTATTTATTTAGCCACCTTAAATACCCTATATGAGCATGGACACCTATAAAAAACTCTATGAGCTTCCAGATCGTTCTTATCCTAAGGGTAAACTAATCACCAAACACATCATCAATCCACAGAGTGCAGTAAAAGTAAATAGACACACCAAGTAATTTTAATTACAACATGCAATAAATCCCAAAAAAATGACAAATAGCAGAAAAGTAAACACCATATTAGCCTATATCTAAAGTTGATTGTCCCAAAAAAGCCTCTAAAGTGTGTGGGAAAGGTCGTGTAGCTGGGGTAGATCCTAACTAGGTTATTTATTAAGGAATCTAATGTTTTAGTTTGTTAAAAGGATGAAGGAGTACATTTAGTGAGAGTTTAAATTTTAATGTGTTAAAACTTAATTCAGTTGTATTTAAATTATTAAATAATTTCTACCTTTGTTATACTCTGAGGCTGTGAAGTTTATTTCACCTTCCATAGGGCTAAGCTAATAGCCTCGTAGGCCTGGGTTATCTAGTAGAAATCGGGCTTGATTTAGTTAGTTAGAAATTAAGGGTGGATTAATATTAAATAATTGAATTACTTGTTGATTTTAAAATTTAAATTAATTTATTTTTTCCATCAATAGATTTGTCGTCTTGTGCCACTAGGCTCGAGGAACGAGGCCTTCTTAGGACACGTAGCCCCGCAGCCTCGAGTAGTCCATCCTAAAAACCTTATTGATGTTATTGAATTAAGGATTTAAATTTTGGCTAAATAATTAAATATGACTTAATTTTAATGTTTTACACTCCATTGAATTCATTTGTGGTATTGTGCCACAAGGCTCGATGATCCAGGCCTCCTTAGGACACATAGCCCATAGCTAGAAGTAGTCCATCTTAATAAAATTGAAGATTTCTAAGATTTTAATAAATTATTAAATTTTTTAGAAATATTGGAATTATTTTAATTACATTAATTAAGGGTCAAAAAATTGACTTTTAACATTAAAGTTAATTTTGAAATTTAAGATTTCTAATCAATATTAGACCATATGATGAGTAATTATACTATTAATATGCTCAATTTGGAGTTTTCTAAAGAAAGTTATGAAGTTTTGACTTAATTTTGACTTGAGTTAGACCGGATGGTTGACTTTTTGACTTTGACTAAATTTTGAAGGTTTAACATTTTTTAAAAATATTAGAGTTTAATTTGAGTTGAATGCCTTTAAGTTTGACCAATTTGAAATTTTCTAGGATTAGTTATGATTTTAGGAAATTTGGGTTTTTGTCGAATTATCTTAATTATTTTAAATAAAGGCGCTTTTAATTCTTTGAACCCAAACAAACTCCAAACTTCCTGAAATCACCTCCAAATACTAGAAATGATCTAAGGAGGGATTATAAAGTGTATAAAAATATTTTTTTAGGTTTTTAAATTTTTTTAAATTAATTAAATTAATTTAACATTAAATTTTAATTAAAATTAAATTATTCTTGAAATTGATGTCAAATTAAAGTGGTTTTAATTTTATCTGATTAAGGAGTAAATTATGACCATTTAGTATTGTTATATGTATTTTTTAAAATAAATATCAATTTATTAGATTATTTAGAGTTTTGGAAGGTTACTTAAGGATTTAAACCTAATAAAATTAATTAAGAGGCCTAATGACTTCAAAAATAAATGAATAATATTTCTATGGGTAGGCAATGTGTCTATATTTATTTTCTCAAAATTCCAAGTCAAGGGTATATGCATCCTAATTATTATAATTTTCTAAATTCTCTGCACAAGTCCTTAATTATTGTCCTTAATGATGTCACTAAGTTATATATGATTAAATCAGTATTACTAACCCTTGGACTTTAACAAGTATAAATGCACAAACATAACATTACTAAGTCCTTAAATCTTAAAGAACATAGGCTATGCAGTGTGTGTATCCTACATAAGTAAGGGACAAAATTTAACTAAAATGACTAGTAATTAGGTTAATGAATAATTAAATTATTCAATAACCCTCCCCATAAAATCAATCCAAATTATTCAATCTATGCTTAATATTTCAAGGCCCCACTCTAGAAACACAATATATATATATATATAATTTAAAATTATAAATCCTAAGGATTAAAATATGATTCAAAATAATTTTTTTAATTGTTATATAAAAAAAAGTATGAATTAAAATTAATATTTTCCAATATGGAAATAGTTTTGATCAATCTTTAATTAAACAATAATTAGGTATTAAATAATTAATGGTGTTTAATGTTGTTTTAAATATAACAATAATCTCAATAAATTAAGAAAACAAATTAAATTAGGATAATCCAAGTTCTAAAATTTTCAAAATATTTTATCAATTTTAATAAAAAAATTTTAATGATATCAAAGTAAAAAAATTTAAATCCAAAATACTTGAATAAATGTAATAATGGCTTAAAATTTACAAACATTTAAAATAAAGTTCAAATTAGGTTTAATTAAATGTAATTTTATTTTATTTTTTTGAATTATTATTATTAATTTTAATGATTTTTTATTAAATAATAAATATTTAAGCCTTAATTGAAGATTACTTAAAACATTTGAATAAAATATATTAACATTAATTTATTTTCAAAATAATATTAATTTAAAATAATCTTAAACTATTAAAATATTTTAAAATAATTTTTCATTTAATTTAAAATTAAATAAATAATGAAATGTATATAAAATTAAATATTATTTAAAAAAATTAAATAATTTAAATTATTTTAATTATGATAAATATTTCAAAATAAAATATTAAGTTAAAATAATTAACATAATATTTGTATTAGTGATTTAGTAAAAATATTTAAAATAAAATTTATTTTCCATTTTTTTAAAAAATATTAATTAAAAATAGTAATGAAATATGAAAATTTTAAAGGTTTTAGAATTACTTAAAATATATAAATTAATTAATATAATTTTAATTTTAAAATAAAAAAATTATTTCTCTAAATATTTTAATATATTTTATGAATTTTATTTTGTTCGAAATTAATTTTTCATTATTTTAAAATTAATTTTAGATTTAAAAATGATTTAAAACTAATTTAAAATCATTTTTAAATTGAAAGGTTGCAGTGTGTCACATGGAAAACTCTTGTTCGCCAGTCCAAAATGCTACCGGCAACGGTAGTGCACCATGTCCTCCATGCAGTATCTCTTGGGCGAACCACATGTCGTGGTGTGGTTAGTTTCGTAATCACTTCAGCAGGTTACAATAGTCGTAGTATCTATTTAAGTTCTAACGGATGGCTGCAAATGCACTATGTGGTTTAATCTCAGCCAAGTGAGATCAAACGACATATGAATGATCTTGTAATTTGGAATAAAGGGCTTGGATTGAGCTGGACAAACCAATAACTATTGGGATGGATCCTGTTCTATCAGAGCCACGAACATATGCAATCTAGGCCATTAATCATAAGATAAACGGCCCAAAAAATGTACATTCGCAACAGGCCATGATTAATATGCTAAAACAAATTTTTGTCTCATTCTCTTGATCCAGATAATTAATCCTCATAAAATATTAAACCTATGTTGTATTAATGAATAGATTTAATGGGGGATCAACATTGCATTTTTAGATGCAATTAATGAAATGATATTTTACCCTAAACACTATAACCTAGGTCCAAGACTTTTAAGTGATTTTCCTATTAGATCTTCAAGTTCTTGATATGGTTGAGCTTGTAGACTATCCACATAAGTTTTCTAAGTTAAAAACATGGTCTGATATGCTTTAGATTGATTGCTATAGTACCTTGGATGTAAAGCACTTGGGATCACTAGAAAGCTTATCGTCAGGGGGGGTTATGGTGGGTTTTGGTTGAGAGATGGAAAGGGAGATCTCTAGAGCTCAAAGGAAAGCTTGGAATGATCTAGTAGGCTTTGGGATGTGAGAGAGTGAAGGATGATCAATCCATCTCATTTTGGAGAACTTATCCTATTCACATAGCCTGGGGGTAAGTGGAGGGTCCTGATGGATCAGAGCTCTTTCTTGGATACTAGGTATGTGTCTTAGATGATTGGAAGGCTGAGGCAAATGTTAGAATGGCCTTATGGATATTGGATGCCTTTCGAGATGGGGGGGGGGAGGGGGCACTACTTTTATTTTAGGCTAAACTAGTCCCTAAGCTTGATTTAGAGAGCTTAAGGAGAGCTTTATGGCCTAAATGGGATGCCTAGAGTAGATAGGATAGGAGGTGGTGGAATAGAATTAGGAAGTTGACCATTTATAAGGGTTTTAAGCATGGGTTGACTCCTTTGTCCTATCAACCAGTCAATGTAGGTTTAGGTGGTAGGGAAGGAGTGTGAGAAGTAGGTTGGGTGAATCCTAAGCCTAGAGTCAATGCTTTTGAGGTTAAAAGAAAGGGTTGACCACTTCAAAGATGGGTTTAAGTGTCTTATTGACTTGCTATGACTAGTCAATAAAAGTCAAGACTGATGATGTGGCACTTAAAGGGTGTAGAGATTTATTTGGGATAGCTTAAGGAAAGATCAAAGGGGTCAAGGTGAAAGTAAACATAAGAGCATATGAAATAAAGGTTTGACCAAGGATTGAGTGTTGACTTGTTCAACTTAACTTGGGTTTGGTTAATCAAAGACTAAGACATGCTAAGGCTGTGATTAGTAGTTGGTTTGAAGGAGTGATATGTGTAGAAGAGGTCAAATAGGTTTGATTAACATATTTAAACCCTTTAAGGGTAAATGGGTCAACCTAGGTTAACTTGTTCAACCAAGTTGATCCAAGAGTTTATTTTGGGTCCAATGGGCTTGTTTGGATATTTGGAGTTTGAAGGGTCTAGTATCAAGGCTTGGAAAGGTCATTTGGGTCAAATGACTAATTTGGACCATTAATAGGTCATTGGGTAAATCTAGGTTGACTCGATCAACCAAGTTAACCTAGGGGCTATGTCTAGGATCAAAAAATTTGAAATGACATTTTTAATGTGTTCGGTGTGGTACCAAGGCATGGGTAGGTTATTTTAGTAAAAATGACTATTTTGCCCCTTAAGACTCTTTTGGGTCAGCGTAGGTTGACCTTGTCAACTAAGTTGCTCATGGTCTTGGTTTGGGTCTAACATGTCCTAAATGATGTTTGGGGTTAATTGGAAAAGGTTCCTAAGGTTGATGAGATTGAATATATTGAATTTTGGTCGAAAGTCCAAAACATTTTTCTTAAAGACATTTTCGTCATTTTGACTTCTGGTAAATTCTGGGTCAAAGTGAATCCATAAAAATATAGGTTAATATTTGACATATGAATATCAAATGTCTGAAAGTGATCAAAGGGCATGAATGAGACTATAAGGTTAAATTCTATCAGGTGATAGGTCCAGTGGTATGAGCAGCAAATATTTGAAGATTTTATAGCCTTCAAGTTTCAATTTAGTTTATGGGGTTACAAGAGTTAGATTGAGCTAAAAAATGGAGGGTTAACTTTAAATGCATGTATTATTATTATGCAATTAATAGATTCTAAAAGAGAGATTAGTTGACTTGTTTTTGAAGTATTTAAAAAAACATTTGTAAAGGCTCTCTTGACCTAAGCCCTTAGCCTTGGATTTTGGTCTAGATTTTCTGGATTTGAATTAGATTTTGAATTTGAATGATTAGAACTGAATTATCCAAATCATTTATAATCATTTTAGTGATAAAAAAGGTTGGATAAGATTAAGTCCAGATTGGGGATAGGCTCAAGGTTTGAAATCTAGACTTTATTGGAGTTTGAATTGAATTGGCATCTAGGTTGATTTATGGTCAGATTTAATTTGAAGTCAAGATTTATCTTTGATATAAATTGATCCTAGGGCCTAGATTCTAGAAGAATCCTAGGAACTAGAGTCTAGGAGAATTTTAGGGTCTAATAAGTTTTACGGTTTAGAGTCTAGAAAAGGTCTTAGTGACCTTATATAAAAGTGAGGTCAATAATGCCAATCTTTATTATAACATGGATACAATCAGAGGCTCATGAGGGGATTATTAAAACTATTTATACTCTAAATTAAAAATAAAAATTAGGTTAACATAGCACCACTAATGTTCTAAGAAGTAAGTTTGAGACTACTAAGAGCCTGAATAATCATATTAACACTTTAACTTCATTATTAGGCACCTCCCCGCCTAAGAGTTATCTTCCATTTGGGGATCCAAGTTTCGATGAATTTAATATCAAAATATAAAATAAAACACCCCTTCGGGTAGAAGTTTCTTTTTATTTGGATATCCAAAACTAACGGATCTATGGAGCTCACTAAAGAACAAAGAAGTGAAGATAAAGAGTATCCCACTTAAAGTCACTTGCATCAATTCTAGGTTTAGAATATATGTTATAATTAGTGGTATATGGCCACTTTTAATTTCTACAGAACCTCGATTGTAATTAAATAACACTTGCCAAAGGATATTTGATTTATTTAATTTATTTAATTAATTAATTTATATTGATTATATTGTAACTTGAGCTTATGAGTTTATATTTTTGATGATAATAAATATTGCGGCTAACTTTATATTGACTACATGTATTTGCAATATAATCTTTATTCTATGTATAATAACATTTTAGGATTATAGTGCACCATTCAAGGCTCAAGATTTAGTAGAACAAGTTTAATTTGTATTTTTTATTGATGTATTTTTTAGTCATGTCCTATAAGGGTGTATGCTCTCTTGTAACCTTGCACTCACATTTTTGACTATTTTAGGGTTTTTTATTTTTGATCACATCATTTGGGATGATCAAAAAATCTGCCTGGATGATCAGTATAAAATAAAAACCCTAATTAGGGCATCCTGGTTAAGATAGTCGCAATTAAGCGTATTGTCCTGGACGATAATTGTATCGGCCAGGATGATACACACAAATCAGAAAGAATTTGCCGCCAGATCTATTTAGGTATCTTTTATTTTTGGACATCATTCAGGACACCATCCTGGATGATATAATATAATTATGCCAAAATTAATCTGGTAATTAAGGAAAGAAATTAATGTTTGATTGCTCAATTATATCATCCTGGATGATCAGTTAAAAAACCTTAGTTCTTCCTGGATGATTAATAATCTACATGGCTCCATTTAGGGCGATGCTCAGGACAATATGTGCCTTCTTTGTACTAATCAGCCTGGAAGATCAGTTTACTTTTCCATCATCTAGACATGCAATTAGGGTAGCGCTCTAGCCACTCTTTGATTTAAATTAATCGTACAAAATGATAGGAATATCTTCTTGGATGATAATGTCGGTTTGTAATAATTAAGAGCAAATTTGGAGATCTTCTATTTAAACTTTGTCAAATACTTTGAAAGTGTCTTTGGCAGCTATTGAAGCTTTGTTCTTCAAGAGAAAACTTGAAGAAAGAACTTGAAAGGGAGAGAGGAAAGGTTGGAGTTTGAGAGAGGAAGAAGAACCTTAGAGGGGGTTTCAAGGGAGTGTGGAGGGGGTTTTACACGTTTGCTCCGACGAGATTGAACCTTAGTACCATCGAATTCAAGGTTCATCTTGAGGGATGTTTTGGGAAGAAAAATATCTCTTTGGTATCAAAGGACCCGACTACTCTGTCGCACCGGGGAAGGTGGAAGTAATTTTGTAAGGGCTTCTCCACCTAGCTGTGGGGGGATAAAGAAGAGACACTAAAGGTTTAGTGCAATACTCTGAGGGTGCCTCCGAGGAGTGGATATAGGTCAGGTTGGACTGAACCACTATAAATCTGGTGTGTTCTTTCTGATTATCTTTCGCACTTTATTTTTGCTTCTATTAACTGCTTGGGTGAAATCTCTGATTAATCTTTTTGTTGTTGTTTTATTTTATTTTTGCTACACAATATAAAAATATTTTTCTTTTAGTTAAAAGAACTTTCTCATCCCCCTCTTGGTTAGCCTCGGAACTAGTTCATAAGGGCTTAGCATCCTTGTCAAACTTTTAAGTGGTATTAGAGCGGGATTCATAAAATTAAGTTGAAAACTTTTTATATTTTGAACCATGACTAATTTTTGTAATTGTAATTTTTCGGAAGGATATTCAATCACCCGGCCATCTTTATTTGAAAATATTACTTTTAATTTTTAAAAAATTTATATGTCTACTTTCTCGCAATCAATTGATTACCAAATATGACAAATGATTTAACTAATTATTTTGTACCGTCATGTGTTATAGATGGAATTAAAACTGATATTCTTTTTAATCAATGTAGTAGGGAAGAATAATCCAATGCTCAATTAAATGCTAAATCATTAAGCTATTTTTTTATGCTTAAAAATTTTGATGATTGTATGTTTGTTTCCATGTGCACTATTGACAAGGAAATTTGGGATAAATTATACACTATATATGAAGGCACTTATGAAATCAAGCAATCCAAATTGAATACTTTAATGTATGATTATGAAGTATACTGCATGAAACATTAGGAGACGATCTTAGAAATGTATACTAGGTTTATTCAAAATGTGACATCATTACATGCTTTAGGTAAAGAATTTTCAAACTTTGAAAAAATCAACAAAATTCTACATTGACTGCTTGATAAGTTTGATACCAAAGTTGTTACTAGTTGTGAATCAAAAAATTTGAATGAATATTCTATTGATAATTTGATTGGCTCACTTATTGCCTACGAGCAAAGGTTGGGCCTAAGACTTTTGGATGCAGGTTAAATGATAGTGCTAAACACTAAAAACATGGAGAAACGTGGCTTAGTTAATGACGAAAGTAAAAATTTATCAAGCAAATTGGAAAGCTCACTAAAGCATAATCATTAACAAAAGTGGAATAAAGGTAAAATTGGTAAGAATGTTAAAATTTCTTCTGACATTATTTTCTTTGGATGTAGGAAACCTGGATATAAAAAATTCGTGCCTGTTGCAACCCATGACCCCGAGTTTGAGATTTTGATGATGCCAAATAATGAGTGTTTTGGAATAACTTTTCATTGAATATTATTTTATTTGCTATTGTCCTTGAGTACTAACATTTCAAGAAGATCACAAGTGACTCAGGACGAAAGGAAGACTCAATAAAGGGTAGATTAGGAGTATGAGTCAAACATTGTATTTTTCTATTTATTTTATTTTATTTTATTGAGTCTGGCCACAAAATGCAAAATAGTAAGAGCAACCATGCACACACAGGGGGAGAGTTTGTTTTTTTTAATAAAAATTGTCATAGAAATTCATCTCTGGAGATCATACTGTACGATTTTATTTTGTACCGTACGATCAGAGCTATGTTAACGATTCTGTGAATAGATCATACTGTACGAATATATTCATACTGTACGGTATGTTCAGATCCAAAACCCTAGCCGTAGTTTAATTTTAGTAAGTGATTTTTGCGCCGTTCATACTGTATGAACTTGTTCGTACTGTACGATCAATTTTTAATACTTACTTAAATTAACCCGTAATTAGTGCATGTAATCCAGGCCTAATTAATTTTTGAACATCATACTATACGAACCTGATCGTACCATACAATGAACAGAGACGACATCTGATCGTCCAGACCATCGTCCTGTACGAATAGTGTTTTGTGGATCGTACCGTACGATATTATATCGTACAATACAAATTGTTTTTGAACTGTTTGTACATCTTCGTACCAGGATGACGTCTCTTTATACATATCGTACTGTACGATGTTTCATCGTACTGTACGAACAGTAACGACTACTTTTGAAATCAGAGGTTTTTGGAGCCCGTTTTTGATGTCAATCAAGTCCTTTTTCAGTAAGAATCACAGAGGGGGTGAACGTGGTTAGAGAGGGATTCCAAGGGAGAGAGCTCTAGAGAAATTCTTGAGGATTGAGAGAGGAAGGAGGAGGTGAGCGTTGTGAGGGAGAAGAGGTGTGAGGGAGATCACACGGTTGCTCCAAGCTTGCTGCATCTTGCTCCTCCTATGGCCCTAGAAGGATTTGAGGGAGGATCTCCAAGGGAAAGGCTCGTCTACATCCGTTACCTCGAGGTTCTCTGCCTTCTCCAGGAGGGAGAAAAACGAGAAGGTTCTCTGCCGTCGCCAGGAGTGCGAAAACAGAGTTTGGCACTCCGCCACGCTGGGTTGGTGAAAGGGAGGTAAAGGCTTCTCCGCCTTGCCAAGGGGGGGCAAAAGGAGAACTATTTTGATAGTGAAAATCCCGGAGCGGAGGACTCCGAGGAGTGGACGTAGGTCATATTTTGACCGAATCACTATAAAAATTCTTGGTGTGTTTTTTCCTTATCGTCATTTACTTTTTACTTGCATTTAATTTTCATAACTATTGCATGGTGAAATTTGTGGAAGAAAAAATTTCTTAAAATCTTGTTGTAGAATTTCAAAAATAACAAAAAAAAAGTAGAACTCTTGTTTAGGGTTATTTTTATTAAGAAAAAGATTTTCATAATTCACCCCCCCCCCCCCCCCTCTTGTCATTTAGTAATTTCAATGCCCTCATCTGAGAACTCTCCCTACAAAAGAAAATGGTAAATCTAAGCAAATTGTAAATGGGTAAATAATAAAAAGCAAAAAATCTCCTAGGCAGTCCAAGCTTATGAATCATCAGACCATGAGCAAGATGATGCTAAAACCCTTATTTTTTGTGTTTATTTGTTTGTGTATGCATGTTTTTATTCATTGTATTTTTGATTATTTTATGTATCTTTCTTTGAATTTATTCTTTTTCATTTCTTTTTTTTTGTTACGTTAAAATTTTAAATATCCTAACTTTCACTTTTTGTGAAGTTCTCTCTGATCAACACACACGTATCACCTTTTTTTGTTTCATATACATTTTAGAAAACTAAATCTTTTTAAAGTTCATTCTTTTCTAAAAATGAAAAATCTACCTCCTATTTTTCTTGAATTCTTATATAAGTTATCATTGACTTCTCTAAAAATAGTCAAAGGAAGTAAACTCATGATTTTGACTCTCCATCTCTTTTCTTAAATAGGTTATTCTACAATTGATTAAAAATCTTCATCATATTATAAATTGAATTTTAAAATTAAACTTTTTTCATCTCCCTATATTTTTTCTATCACATAGGGATCTTCTACAAGTTGTTGAATCCGCCTCATAATTGTCTTAATCAAGTAGTACATTTTGTCAATAGAATGAGTTTGCTTTAGTTTTAAAATATATTAAAGAAACCATATTTGATTGGAAAAAAAAGTGGCCAATGATGCCAAATCAAAAGATGCACAATGATGACAAATTGAATAAGATGCACAAAATGTATCAAAAATTAAAAGATGCACAAAGTATGCCAAATAACTAATAAGAGGCATAAAATGAGCCCACAAAAAGTAAGCTTACCTTTATCGTATTTCTTAATGCTTAAGAAAACCCTTGATTCCTGATTCAGAAATTTTTGCATTAATCTTCTATTAGATATATTTTATGAATGGAGTTTTGAAAAAATTGGTGTTTCTTTTTCTAATTAGTTCCTTAATTTAGATATTGAATTAAAAGTTTTTCAGCCTTTAAAGGAAAGATGAGCTTGGATTAATAATTTTTTGAATTTCGAAGCTTTCTGGGTTATGCATTATCAATACATTTCCTACTAAGTTTTTGAATAAAATTAAGAGGTAACTTTCTCATTTTAAAAATATTTGACATTTTCACTAGATCAGACATCATTTTTTTTAATCATTTTTTATTATTTGTGTCCCTTCTTTTCTTGATAATGTCAAAGGGGGAGAACGTAATGTTGCATTTGTATTTTTTTGTAATATTTTATTTTTAATATATATATATATATATATATAAACAACAAAAAATTTGATTTCCCCTAATTTTAAATTTTTATTCTAGTAAAGGTGAGATTAGGAGAAAATGTTTTCTTTTTTGCAAACTCAACTAATAATATTTGTCATCATAAAAAAGGGGGAGATTATTACAACTCAAGCTTATGAGTTTATGTTTTAAATGATAACAAATATTATATCTCACTTTCTATTGACTACCTGTATTTGCAATATATTTAGGTTCTATGTATACTAACATTTCAGGATTATAGTGCACCATTCAAGGCTCAAGATTTGGTAGAATAAGTTTTATTTATATTTTTCATTGTTGTATTTTTTAGTCTTATCTAGTAAGGGTGTATGATCTCTTGTAACCTTGCACTCAAATTTTTGACTGTTTTAGAGTTTTCTATTTTTGAGCACATCATCTAGGATGATCCAAAAATTGGCCTGGATGATTAGTTAAAAATAGAAACCATAATTATGGCATCCTAGTTAAGGCATCGACAATTAAGCTCATCATCCTTGATGATAGTTGTATCGGTCAGGATGATAGGCTCAAATTAGAAAGAATCTACCGCTAGACCTATTTAGGTATCTTTTATTTTTGGACATCGTCTAGGACATCATCATGGATAATGCAATACAATTATGCTTAAATTATTTGGTAAATAAGAAAAGTAATTAAGGTTTGATTTCTCGATCATATCATCAAGGACAATCACATGATCCTCCAAGACGATCAGTTAATAAATCTTAGTTCTTCATGGATGATTTATAATAAGCCTGGCTCCATTCAGGGCGATACTCTAGATGATATGTGCCTTCTTTGTACTAATTGGCCAAAACGATCATGAGATCATCTCGGACAATCAGTTTACTTTCCCATCATCTAGACATACAATCAGGGCGATGCTCTGGCTGATGCTCTTCAGTTTAAACTAATCGTATAGGATGATAGCAATATCATCATGGATGATAATATCAGTTTGTTATAATTAAGAGCAAATTTGGAGCTCTTCTATTTAACTTTATCAAAGACTTTGATAGTGTCTTTGGCAGCCATTGAAGCTTCATTCTTCTCTAGGAAACTTGAAGAGAGAACTTGAAATGGAGAGAGGAAAGGGTGGAGTTTGAGAGAGAGAGAAGATCCTTGGAAGGGGTTTCAAGGGAGTATGGAGGGGGTTCCACACCATCACTCCAGTGAGCTTGTACCTTAATACCATCGAATTAATGGTTCATCTTGCTGGAAGTTTTGGGAAGAAGAAGATCTCTTTGGTGTCAAAGGACCCGACTACTCCGCCGCATCGGGGAAGGTCGAAATGATTTTGTAATAGCATCTCCACCTAGCTTTGGGAGCTAAAGGAGAGACACTAAAGGTTTAGTGCAATACTCAGAGGGTGCCTCCGAGGAGTGGATGTAGGCCAGATTGGACCGGACCACTATAAATCTGTTGTGTTCTTTTTAATTATTTTCAGTACTTTATTTTTACTACTAATTACTATCTAGGTGAAATCTCTGATTAATCTTTTTATTGTTATTTTATTTCATTTTTGCTGCAAGATATAAAAATATTTTTCTTTTAGTTAAAAAAACTTTTTCACCCCACTCTTGGTAAGCCTCGGGACTAGTTCATAAGGGTTTAACATCCCTATCGAACTTTTAGATTGCTCTTTAGAAACTTCTTATTTTTTTAGGTTTTTTTTTTCTTACATGGTGATCTTTATTATAGCATAGAAATTATTGGAGGCCCGTGAGGTGATGATTAAAACTATTTATACTCTAAATTAAAAAAAAATTAAGTTAACATAGTAACTCTAATGATCTAAGAAGTAAGTTTGGGACTACTGAGAGTCTATGTAAGTATATTAACACTTTGCTTTCCTTATTAGTTACCTCGCTGCCTGTGGGTTCTAGTAGACCACCTATCTTATTAGGGTAAAGTTCTGTTAAGGGGATGTTGTGAAATCTCTAAGATAAAACTATTTTTAATCCTTGTTTAAAATTGCTTCATTAATTTTATGCATCTAATTAAGTCAATTAGAAAATAATTAAAAGTTTTTCAAATTCTTGTTATACTTTTAAGCATTTTCACCCTACATAAGTCAAGGGGCCAATTAGGATCTACTCTAGATGTTAGTTCCAACTTTTAAAAACATAATTAATAATTTCCCTTCCACTTATTCATTAAAAGATTGCACTCATAATTTTAATCGCCTAGGTTATTAGTTAGCTCCCCAATCCAAACTGGGGTAAGTCCATGTTTTACACTACATAAGTTAGATTTGGGTTGCTATTGTTTAGTTCCCAAAATTGATTTAGGATTCAAGGTAGACTTAAATACTTAAGACCCCACCTTCTAGGAATATAATTCCAACATTCTAATAAACTGATAACTTAAATCAAATTATCTTCAAATTAAAATTTAAAACCCAATACATAGGGTAGATTAGGATATTTCTTATCTATTTTCATAATACCAAATGCCTCCTACTTCTCTTCACATAACTTCTAGAATAAGTGCTCAAACTTTGATCCAATCTCTATTGGATATCTATCCTCTCTTTCTTTGATATCAATCCTTGAGAAATTTTGAATAATTTTTTTATCATTATTCAAATGAAGAGTATTCCTCGGGAATTCAATCTCCCTATAATGTAATTAACTATGAGGGCTTACTCTTGTAAGAAAAGTAAAACTCATATATACTTTCCAAAAATTAATCTTCAAAACCCAATTAGTCTTCTTTTGGAAAATTAAGTCAATAATAATCATTATTGTCTTTTTTTGATGATCTACATGGGTGATATCTTTCTCTCTCGGTGAGATATATCATTTACTGCATTGATTTCTAATATTAAATTAATGATGTTTAATCCAGTTCATAATAGTTAAATATAAGTAGAATGTCATTTTGACCCATCAGTGTCATATATAGTTCTTAATTATATTTGATAATTACAATCAGGATGAAATCCTTTATTTCATTATCTAAACCCCTTAGAGAATGAAATTTTTGACTCCCAGGGGTATATATCATACATAATGACAAGTTTAACTTAGAGACTAAAATTCTAAAATCAAATTTCCCAAAAAAATTAATCTTTTCATAACTCAACTTTTCAACACCAGATAAACTACTGATGTACTTTATTATTTTTATTGGTGCAATCTTTAAAATATAACTCTAAACTTGTATATAATAAAATTTAGAGAATGCATTCATTCTCAAGTGTTTTTGAGACTTCTCTTTTTACTATTTTTCATAATATATGTTATTATTGTTTTCATGAGTTTAATCATTTTTGTAATCAATAGTTACATTTCTCTCACAATTCTATGTATTTGCTAACCTTATTAATGAATGTAAGCTTTCTTAGTTTCTTGAGTGCTAAGTACTAAAATTTGATCCCTTTTAACTCGGTTGATGATAATTTATTGTACCAATAGTGGTTATCAATGATTCAATGCTTTATACTAAATAATTAAGAGGATACGATCATTATTCTACTCCCAAAAGTTGAAAATCCGAACAACCCTTCATAGCAAAATCCCATAAGCTTGTATCAAACAATCTACAAAGTTGTTGCAAAGGTGTTGATGAAAAATTCAAAGGCATTCAGCCTAAGATTTTCTTTGAAGAGCAAGCTACCTTTATGCCCAGCAAGTCCATCTACCCACTGCCTCCTTGAAAAGGAGATGGAAAACAAATTCAAGGTTTCTACTTCTATTAATGGCTTCTTGGTGATAATGGTGGACATGGAAAAAGCATATGATAAATTAGTTGGAAAACTCTTGAATTAGTGATGCAGAGGATTGGGTTTTGACAAGTATTATAATGGGTATATAACTATCATATATAATATGGTAGTTATATAGTGTGATTTTATACTTTGAGGTATCTGATAGGAAAAGGAAATCTAGTCTTATATTACTGCCAAGCTCTATGAGTTATGTTGTTTTGGTTATGGATTAGCTGAGTTAATATAGTGATTTTTAAAAGAAAGCTTCCTCATTTTTTGGTAGTGATATATACTTATTTTAAGGAGTTAGGGTATTTTTTCTTATTTGATATCTACTATATAAAAGGATATTTTGTATAGGAAGGATTGCATTATGTTCTTAGCATATGTTTAAGATTAGAGGAAAGATTTTGAATCTTTAAGAAGCATCTCAATAGTATAGGGATTTTTTAATATTTTTCTTGACAAATTTGTACTTTTATAGCCTGATAGAGGAATTGAATTATGCATTGATGTCTTTTTGGGTACTTCTTTGATATTTAAGACCCCATGTAGGATGATAGCTAAGGAGCTTCAAGAATAGAAGGTGTATCTTTAATAGTTGTTTGATAAAGATTTTGTCTATTCTAGTGTGTCTCTATGGGGAGAACTTATTTTATTTGTAAAGAATAAAAATATTATTTAATGCATGTGTACTTATTATAGAGAATTAAATAGGTTCTAATTAAGAACAAGTGTCCTCTATAAATAAATAAATATGGGTATTATGAATTAAAGGTGAAAGTAGAAAATGTAGTGAAGACTATATTCAGTACCAAATTTGAGCATTGTGAGTTCTTATTCATACCTTTTGGAATGACTAATGTGCATGTAGTCATTTTGGATTTGATGAATAGAATATTGATGAAATATTTAGGTAAGTTTGTAATTATATTTAAAGATGATATTATGATCTATTCAGCTTCTAAGGAAGAATATGTGGATTGCTCTAGAGACCTTAAAGCAACATTAAATATATATAAAATTTTATAAATATTTATTATGAGTAAAAAGTATTTCATTTTTAGGACATGTGGTGAATAGTACAAGTATTTCCCTGGACACCCAAAAAGTTTAGGCTATTTCTAATTAGCCATGTCCTATTACGATATTTGAGGTACACAATTTCTTAGGCATGACTAGTTATTATAGAAAGGTTGTAATAGGATTTTCTTTAATTTTTGTACCTCTAATGATCTTGAACTAAAAGTTGGTAGCATTTTTTTAGACACCTAAATGTGAGGAGAATTCCTATAGTTTGAAGTATTGTTTGACATTTGCTCTAATTTTGACCATGCCATTACGTATAGGGGAATTTGAAGTATTCAAATTGTTAGAAATGGAAGATTGGTTTCTAATGACTATTAAAAAATATCTAAATACCACTAAAATGTGCCTAAAATAATCAAAATGCCTAAAGGATCAGCTAACCTTGGTTCTCACATTAGCCATCAAAAAGAGTTCATGCTTTAAATTTAATAGCAGACCCTCCTCACCTCCAAGAAAAGACAAAAATTCCAGCCTAACAAATCAAAGAATTAAACCAAGGATGACTAACACTTTTTCCCGATCAATCTTCAAAATAAGGGGCAGCTCTAAAGTTTGAGGTACCTCACCTAGAAGCTTACAAAGGAAAGAGTGTCCAACTAATCACTTTGTGACCTTCAAGTCCACGACTTTCCTCTTTGATATAGATGATGCTCTCCAGTGTCACCACCTCTTCACCACTCTTAAAGACTTTGTTTTAAGGTGGTTCACTCTCCTACAAAGTAGGGTGATCACATCATTTTCCAAATTCTAGTGAATATTCGTTGCATAATTTCTTAGAGCCTAGAAACCCCTGAAGAGTTCATAAGTTCTTTTAAAGATGATATATGAACCTGACGAGTCATTGAGGAGCTTCATACTCCAATTCCAAAATGAAATAATTGACGTGAAAGACCTAGAACCAGTATTCATCTAATCATTTTTGACCCATGGATAAATGAAGGTAATTTCTAATACACATTTGGAATACAATAGTCGAATACTTGGCAAAACTTTTATAACTCACCAACAGTCATGATATTGCTAAAAATATACAATTAGTTGACCAAATCCTCCATAATATCTTTATACCATGTGATTTCCATGAGGATAACCTCCCATAACGGAGGCACAAAGAAAGAGCCTAGTCCTTGAGGTATTGTGCCTTTCATAATGATCATGGTCATGACAATAAAGAATGTTATCACTAGTGGAATCTAGTAGAAGAACTCATTAAAATAAGGATGTTCAAAGAATAATTATATAAAAATTAGCCATAAATCACACACTAAAGCAACAGTTATATATAACAGCTCTATGTATTCAGCATGAGCAGAGCATTAATTTAAAAAAACATCATGTCAATTTAATGAGTGGATAAGGAGTAATCAGTATGTTCATCCAATTGATCTCAAAGTTCGCTAAGTAATATTATGGCATATCCTTGACTTACCCTAATTTTTTAGGCTTGTTTGATGAATAAATTTACCTGAATTGTATTGATATGGGAATAAGTTATTTCTTTGCTTACATATTTTGGATTTTGTAAATGACACTTCATAAAGCACTGGTTCATAATTGCAAATAAAATAAAAATGAATCATATGACATATCCAAAATACACAACCTCTACACTTTAGATAATTTGTTAGGACAACCAACACTAGCCTAGGTTAGGTCGTTAATTTATTTATATTTTATTAGAGTATCTTTTCTAGAGGTTATTCTTATTTGATGTGTTTACATTTTGTACTATGGATGACATAAATGTTACACACTTTACTTCACAGTGCACTCTATTTTAGTTGTTTACATATATTTATTATTTAACTTTATTTAAAATTCATTTTTTTCTAGTAAATTGTTAACATAGAATTTACCAAGGATTAAATGTAAAAATAAATGCTAATGTAAAAGATTATATTATAAAACTAGATGGAGTTGTAAAATATAAAGAGTTGTAAAAGATTTAAAAAAGATTGTTTAAATACACTTGTAGGTTCCAAGAGATAATATATTCTCTACCTTTCTAAAACATTCCATTTTGGAATTCTATAAAAGATAGAGGAGCTAGAAGATTTAAGGATTAAAATAAATAAATATGTTTAAATATGCATTATATAGGAGTAAAAATTCAAGCTTATTGTGATGGAGCTTGACCACCTTACTTTTGAGTAGACCTTGGGTTATACTTTGGATTAAAAATATATGAATAAAAGTTTTATTTACATTATTTCATAAATCATACATTAATAAATCATACATCATGCACTATGCTAGATAGGTGTATTTACATATTAAATAATAATGATTAAATCATAAATGAAAAATATTTAATTCCTAAGATATAGAACCTTCCTATATTATATTCATAAAGTGATTGATTACTTTTAGGATATTAGCTAGAAACCCACTCTAGGCAAGAAAAATCCAAATTGTATACACATCTCTCTAATATCTTGCATGGGAGGGTTATCCAAATCTTAATGCATTATAAATATAAATTTAAATATAAATCAATTTTAGGATTTTCAAACTAAAAAACTTGATCAAATCTTTATAATTTTAAAAAAGTCTAGTCTTCACTTTAGTCAAGAGCTTTCTCTTTTGAAGATGTAATTAGCTATAGAGGCTTTACTTAATACAGAGTGAAGATCCTTGTAAAAAATAAACCCTATCTTAGTTCCTTTCTATAGTATGGAAAAATCTGGTGGATGTAAACTATAGCTTTATTCATTGGTTTAGTTTCATAATTAAAACGATAGTGAATTTTTTTTATCCTTTAGGATGAATTGATCATTCCTTATGTTGTGTCTGATTAGAAAAGTAATTTTTATTTCTCTTTTCAATACGAACATGAAACAGTAGTCTACCTCTCAAGGTAGTATAATGTTAAGCTATGCAAAATTGGCTAGAAAAAACATAAAAGTAAATCAAGTGGCACATTAAATTTGTCAACAGTGCTCCATTTTTTTACTTGATCACCTTACTTTGATTATTTTTTATGTTATTTAGTTTAAATTTCTATTAATTAAATTACCTAGTTTGCTTAGCAATTGAAATGTCCTCAATATAATACACTTTGAAAGCTATGTTGACCAAAATAAAAATAGCAATTAAAATTTTTTAAAATTAAGAATTATAAAAAATTATAGATGTTAAATTGAATGAACAAAGAATAATAATTTTTAATTTGAAATTTACAACAATAAAATCATAAAATTTTTTAAGTTAATACTTTAGCTTGAATTTAAGAGCTACACTCTTAAGCACTGACTATTGATGGCGCGATGGAATAACTAAGTTTAGTATTGCTTAACTTTATTTATGAAGATCATTATATAAGAAAATATGGAATTAGTGAACTTATAACAATCCTTATATAATTTAAATTTAGGATAACTTGAACGAATGGGGCAGGAAAAAAATATTCAAAATCAATTTTTTAGTGCTCATAAATGTTTGAAAAGAAATAAATGACAAATAAAAAAGTCAAAAGAAGTAAAAAGAAAAAAATTCAATACTTCAAACATCAAAAATTGATATCGAATGTAGCTGAATTTTAAGAGGATCCTAATACTTCATTCAGAAAGAAGAGTGAAAGTAAGTTAATAAATCTAAGGGTTTGCAAATCAATTTCTAAATAAACTAAAATATAAATAATTACTAAATGATACTTTATTTTATATAAAAGTAGTAGTTGACATTTCACTCACACTTGTAGTAAATGAGATCAAAATTGATATTAATAAGGATGATTTATTAGGATGATTATTCATGATTTGTTAAATTAAAATTTCGTTACTTTGTTTATTCCAATTCACATCCAAATTATATATTGTTGTCTTAAATTTTAATTAATTTTAAACTATTAAAAATTTATTTAGTAAAAAATAAAGCTAATCAAAGGTGTAAACACAATTGCTTGAGGATAACTAGAGTTTAAGCTAGTGGGAATTTATTAAGTAAATATTATGTAGTATTTTTATTTTTTTAGTTCAAATATAGATGTATGTTTTAGTTCATGTTGTGTAGGAGTGTCTCAATAAATATAGAAAAAATTACAAAGTTTAGAACCAGCATCGCATTTTAGAATCTTTAATGCTCTGGTGTTAATTTTGAACATTATAGTGTTGGTGTCTATGGAAAATTTCATTGAAATCAATGCCTAGTAGATAAAAGGTTAGCATTGCATGGCTAATAATCAACATTACAATGCTAGAGTCTTGAGAAAAAAATATAAAAAATTTAATGTTGGAGTGACAACATCAGAAGCATCGCAGTGCTGGATGGTATATGTGAGCACCATAGTGCCCATCTTTTGCAACATCATAGTGAAACACTGAAGGAAAAGAAGCGTCACACTGACTCAACCAAAAGTTGTAGTAATTCAATAAACAGTAATGTTGGGTCATACTAGCACTATAAAGGAGTACATATTATAGTGCCAAGGCAATTGTTTATATTGTAACGTAGTGGTACCATCTAGTTGAGCATTATGGCACGTGAGTTTGTTTATGAAATAAGTATAAATAGATTTTTGACTTTTTGTATGTGTGTTTTTTAGATAAGTCTGTGGGAGAGTTTGATAGAGAGCAGGAAAATAGTGAGATACATCATTTAGAGTAGTTGGTCGATATTGTTGAGAGAAAATAATCAAATAGAGAGGAAAGAAGTGTGGAGAGCGAAGTTCTAAGGGATGATTCACTTAGGGAAGGGTTCATCAATAGGTTCTATTTTAGATTCTTCATTCTAGGTGATATTTCCTTCCTCTTCTCTGCTAGTAAAATGTAATAAATTTGTGTTTTTCAAATTAAATTCAATAACTAGCTAAACTTATAGTTTTGGAATGTTGATGTGAAAACCTTTTGTAATTTCTAATGTAGAGTCTTATGTATTAAAGTATGAAATTGATATTTTTAATATCTCCCACTATTTATTTAATTTATGCAGTGCCATGTGTAAAACTAACATTTAGTGTGATAAATTATCTCAATGGAGGAAGGTTGGAATAATTCAGATAACTTAATTGGAATGCTTGCATGACTAGATAGAGGATGTTTAGTATTTTAGGGTCTATAGAGATTGAATAATTCTAGAAAGGACAAAAACCTTTCTTTATATCCTTACAAACTTGATAGAGATCTAAAGATGAATATGCTCTAATTTATAACTAATGTAGAGGATTCTGCTTAGAAAAACTTAGGATATTTAGGGTCATTTATCCAAAACAGTTTTTTATTAGTATTTTCACTATTATTTTTATTTCTCAATAGAGTTGGAGATGTACTCTAAAGATTGTTAAAAATTTATATTTATCATAACGAAATGTTTGTACTACTATAAAATCATGCCTTTCAAACCAAAAAAAAGTCTAAAAAACTTATTAAAGAATGATAGACAAGGTCTTTAAAGAACAAAATGAAAGAAAATGTTTAGGTTTATGGGGAAGACCTCCTAGTCAAGTGACAATCACTCAATCAACATACCAAGGATCTATTAGAAATAATTCTCCTGTAAAGTATAATATTAAGAGCACCTTTTGGGTGGGTGTAAGAAAATTCTTAGGTTTTATTACACTCCTAATTGAGTCAAAATCAATCTTGATAAGTTATAAACTAAACTTGACATAAAGATGCCTAAAACTGCCAAGGATGTCTAATAACCCACTAACATGATTGCTAAACTCAACCATTTCCTCTCTCATATGCGAGAGAGATGTACCCCCTTCTTCAAAATTCTCTAGAATGCAAATAAATTTTCTTACAATGAAGAATATGAAGTTACCTTCAAATAGCTGAAATTCCGTTCACTTTGCCAACTCTTTTTCAAAACCCCTTAGTTAGGAAAACCTTATTATTATATATTGCAGTTGGTGAAGACATCATTAGTTCAATTCTTGTTAGAGAATAAGGTAAGATGAAATGGACTATCTACTATGTGAGTCGTACACTATGGGCAGGGGGTAATGATACCCCATCATGGAAAAGCTAGCATGAGCACTTGTTAACTTAGCTAGAAGATAACAACCTTACTTTTAAGCCCATTCAATTCAATTAGTAATTGATCATCCTCTCAAGGTAGTTCTCACTAAGCTTGACCACTCAAGCTATTTACTTAAATGATTTGTGTAACTAAGTAAATTCACTATCACCTACTTTCCAAGGATACAAATCAAGGCTTAGGCAGTCATTAAATTTCTTATAAATTATATCAAACATGGTACTAACTCAAAAATGGCAACTTAATCTCATTAGATATTGTACATAGATGGTTTTTTTGGAAAACAAGGAGTAGGTGCATGCATTATTTTTAAAAGACACCTTGGAGTCAACATTACTCAAGCCATAAAATTTGAATTAAAAATCACCAATAACAAGGCCAAGTATGAAGCTTTACTTCTAGACCCTTGATTTTCTCTTAAGATAGACATCACTCACCTAGAATATACTCAAACTCAAAACTCATGGTAAAATAGATCAATGATAATTACTCTCTAAATACTTATTCAATGTAAAAACAATAACAATCAATAAGCTCAAGTACTTCAAAATCTTCAAATCACCAAGAATCGGAATCAACTCACTGACCTCCTTACTAGGCAAGGAAGCATTAACAATCAAAAAGTCATATGGGTCGCAACCCTAATCATCCTAGATGATGAAGTGATATAAGAAGAAATAAATCCTCCAGCATAGTGTCCATAAAGATGGATGGACCCTTACATCAAAAAGCTAAAAAATGGGTCAATCAACCCTGAGGTCAGTGACCCTTCATAATTTAAGATCAAAGTGGGAAACTATATGCTACTAGGTGACCACCTATTTAGAAGATCCACATCATCACTTAACCTCAAATGCATGTATAAAGGAAAAAAAGGAATCTATATTGATGGAAATTTACTCGGCCGAATGCATATGCTACTCCAATAGACGTATGCTCACGCACAAGATCCTTAGGCAAGGTACTTATGGCCAACCCTAAGAAAATATATTGAAGGATTTAAAAAAAAACATATAATCCCAAAAGTTCACTGAAATGCATCTATAAACTTCTCATAAATTGCACTTGATTATAATCCCCAGACCATTTTCCATATGGGGGATGAACTTGGAAGGCTCGTTTACACCATCGATACAACATAAAAAAATTTATCCTAGTTATGATCTTTATATAAAATGGTTTTAGGCCAAAGCACTCTCCCACATAACATTTTATATTGTATGGAATTTTATTTGGATAAACAATATTTTCTAATTGGGGTTTCATTTACAATCATCACAAATAACAGACCATAACTCACTGATCGAAGCCTAAAAGAATTTTGTAGTTTCCAAGGCATTCACCTCAAGTTTTCTTCCATTCACTATCCTTAAAAAAATAGATAAGCCAAAGCTTCCAACATGCTTTTACTTAATGTCCTTAATAAGAAGGTCAAAAGTTCCAAGGGAAAATTGGAAAAACTCCTCCCTTTAGTATTTTTTGGCAGTTAGAATAACCCTTTCAATAATTATGGGGTACACCTCCTTTTCACTCACATACAACATTGAATCCATGTTTTGAATAGAACTTGAATTAATACGCTAAAGGGTGAAAGTCATGACTCACAATGCATGAACCAAATTAAATGAACGGGAAACATCCAATCAAGAATGCCAACAAATAGTTGTCACCTTGTAGAAATGCTCAAAGTGAAATTTATACTTCAATATGCAAAAATAAAGGAAATAACTATGATGGGTACTTGGTGGAGCGTATCTACGTAATGCTTAAAAGTTGCTTGTTATTATGACTTCATATTTTATTTTATCCCAAATAATATAAGTTTACATGCCAATCAAGTAATAAAGTGTATGAGAATGTCGATCCCATAAAAAAAAGTATGAAAAAGCTAACTCTCACTACAAGAAAATGGGTCAATAGCGACAAAAAAAATAGAGACTAAAATAAATTGGTCGCTAAAGATATCTTTTAGCGACCAAAAATAAGTAAGGTCTCAAAATAATAAGAAAAATTGATATTAGCCACAAAAAAAAAAAATGGCTGCTATTTTTGTCGCTAAAAGTCTAGAAATTTTTTTTCAAAAATATATCCATTTCATTTTTGTGACTAATTATTCTTTTCAATTTTGCACAGAATCGCATGTTTCATAGATATGTCATGGGTCCAAGGGGGCAGCTCCCCTTAACGGGGTTCGACCTGCCCGGTCAGGTCGCGGGGTCAAGGGGCAGGGCCCCTGTGGGGGTTTTAGGGGGCAGCGCCCTCGAAATTTTTTTTCATTGTAATACTATTTTTGAAATTAAAATTAATAAATAAAATGATAAGTTCAATTTATTATAAATCTTGAATTAAATTTAATATTTTTATTTTTATGATGATAAATCTAATAATTTAATGATGAAATAAATTACAATATATATTATATAAATTTTAACAATTATTTATTTAAATAAAATTTTATGGCCAAACCTATTCTCGTGATTTTCTCAGGCACGCGAACTACTCGTTTTCGCTATTACCATTTGCCCTACCTCTTTAGCGGCGACCTCAAACTTCCATCGCCAACTGCAATCGCCAACTGCAATTGACGGATTACGCGCACCTTTCGCCGCCACGACCTCTCTTATTCGGGTGTTGATATGAGTTTCTTTACACACAGTTATTCGGACAATCCCGCGAACTCCTCTCCCTCGGACAATCCCGCGAACTCGTCTCCCTCGATTTTTCCTTCTCAGGTTATCCCTGTTACTCTTCTTCTTCTTTTCATTTCAAAATTTATATGATCTTCTTTATATTATGCTTGCCTTTCATTTTTATGATATCATTCAACATTGTTGATTGTTATAGTTGTTTTAAGAGGTTAGGGTTGATTTTCAATGATTGAGTTGAAAAGAACTAATGGTTATTTCTGTGTTAATTTTAACTCTCCTCTCACTATTTTGCATTTAGTATTTTTTTCTTTTTTACTCAGTCCCTGCTAAAGTTTCTCAGAGGCCGGTGATAGCCTGCTAGGCGTTTTGTATTTTAGGACTTAGGAGAATATTTTATCTCTGCATATCTATGTTTTTCAACTTTTTCTTTCTCATATCTTTTCTCAACTCTGTTAACTCTTTATTTCTTATCTTTTTTAGATGTTAGTAGTCTTTCTTACTGAAATTCCCTCATGGGTCCTCCTGACAGCCATGAATCCTTTGTGTTATTGGACTGTTGGAGTATTAAATACCATGGGTTTTTTTTTTTTTTTGAATTAGCATTGTAGTTGAATTTTCCTTGAGCATAATCGTATTTAATAGTGAATTTTCTTCAATGATTTATGGTCTTACTTATTTTCATGATAGCAAATATTTTATTTAGTATTGTTAGATAATCAACTATCTTGACATGATAATTGTCAGATGCTGATTAGTGGCTGAAATAGTCATAGAACTTTGGTTGGATCCTTTTGATATGATTCCCTAATGTGTTAAGTTAGACTGATCTATTAATTTATGTTAATTTGTGTTGACTGAACCCCACAAGTGCATTGTTTCCTTGTGGAACTCTATTTACTCAATTTTATTTCCAAGAATAAACAATGGCGTATTTTGGCCTTTTCTTATTAGAAAACAATGTCTAATTATTACATACTTTTTTGTGTAATGATATTTATGGCTAAATAAGAGAAAAAATAGAGGGACAATGCATTGTTTAAGAGAAACTACACATACAATTTTTAGGCTTTACTTGCATAGCGTGATTCTATAGTGTCACTCTTTTATTCAAATCAAGGTGGAATATATGATCTAATAATTAATATTTTTTGTTATCAATATAAATTCTTCGAACAATATTTTGGAATGAAATATTGATACGGCAAGAAGGTTGAGGAACTTCATTGGTAAGGGTTACATATACATATATAATCAAAATGAGTCATAATGTTAGAATATGAATATACAGGTTCCAGCCTATTCCAACTTCAGATATTAAACTATGTTTAGTTTGAGTCATGTCATGTAGGCCTTAAGTTTTATAAGTGTGGGCACAAGCTGCTTAGTACTCCTATTAATATTATTTCACGCACATACATCATTAAACACTTAGTTGCATTTCTAAGATTGATTTACTTTTTTACAAGCTTGCACCACATGGTGCAAAATAATTTTTTCAATGCTTGAAAATTGCAATATTAGCATTACTCTCTTGTGCACTTTCACGCACCAGCATTTTATGATTCTTCATTTAATTTGACTGATCATAATTTGCATTCTTAATAGGATTGGGTTGGGAAGAATTTTGCAAGAAATTCAAAATTTCACTTATTCTTCATATCCTTTAGGCCATTACCATCGCCAACATTACTGATTTCACAGCACTCCAAGTATATGGCCTATCTTACCACATTTAAAACAAAAAGAATAAATCTTTTCATATTCCACTTTCTGAAAGAACTTTCCGTATCTACCTTCAATCCAAACTCCATGAGAGGAAATAAATCCATGCAAGTTGTAGAATATCTTCCTTTTTTCAATATATTTAGTATTTTACATAGGTTGAAATCATGAATTGTATCATATAATTCTGCTATCTAAATAGAGGGGCAAGACCACCATTGAAATACGCACAAAATTTAAATTATTTAGCCTCTTTTCATGATATTAGAGCGCTAGGAGCAAAGAGCCCTTAATTTTTTTCTATGATTTTCTGTTAGTCCAAATTCTCTATGCAACCTATGGTTCGCAGCCATAGCAAGACATCTACTCCAATGAGAGGAAATAATTTTTTCTTCAGAAGGAAAATATCTTCCATATCATAAGATGTTGACCAATCAATAGTCTGATTTAAACCATGTTAGGTGATTACTAACTTTCTATCTTCATTCATATCAAATGTAGAAATTATCTTATTTTGTCCCAAATTATGAAATTTTTTCTTAAAGGAAAGGGAAAATTGTGCCACCTTATTGGTCCTGCATTAAGTGAAGATGATCTCGGTTTTTCCATATGGGATGTAGAAGATTTCTTGATTATGTCTTGGTTATGTAATTCAATAATAACAGAATTCAACAGAACCTACATTCTCCTAACCACAACCAAGGAGATCTGAGACATGATCAAGCAAATGTTTTTCAAGGTCTATGATGACAACTTAATTTATGAGATGAACACAAACAGTCACTAAACCAAGCAAGATATGATTTAAATTATCAAATACTATAGCAAACATAAATTTTTTTCTCAAACTCAATCACTATATGTGTTTCGAAGTTAGATGCAGTGACGATGTTGTAATTCTACTACCTTTTTTAAAAGATGAAATATTTTATGAATTCTTAGATGTTCTAAATGTTGAATATGATCAATTTTGCATTCAAATATTTGGAAAAACACCTCTTTCCAACCTAAAAAAAGTCTTGACATATACAGTTTTGACCTTTCAATAATGTTCTCGTTTTAGTTATTTTCATTATAACAAATATTGACATATACAGTTTTGACCTTTGAGAGTAATAAATGTTAAAGCAGAGTGTCACTTTTTATTCTTGGTTTAAAATAATAAAAGGGATTCTTAGAAACGATAGAGATCTATTCAATCTACCAATAATCTCATAGAATTTGTCACTAAGGTATGTGTTAAAAAAATAGGGTTAAGTAGTGGGAGTAAGGTTTGTTGTTCGAAGAAGTGATGTATGATGCATTTCACAAGGCCTTTATGGTTGGTTGAGATCATCATCTTGTTGTATTTAATGTAGATGTTAGTTAGATGATCTCCATCTCATTGACTTTTTTGTTAGTGTTTTTATCATCCATGTTGCAAAAAAATTGATGATTATAAATTTCTTTAGGTCATGTAAGTAGATGACCTTTGCATCTTTGATACATCTCATTGACATTTTTATAAGTTATGTTCTAGTTGTTCACAATGAATTTTGTATTGTCTTCACAACAAAATTTCAAATGATAAATGATTTGAAGCATTTTATTTATGAATATTTACCTAAATTTAAATAATTTTTAAAAGGGGTATAAGATTAGTCATGCAATAATTATTTTTTCTTCATAATTTTGTCAGGAAAAAGCAATGGATAAAAGTTGGATTAATCTTAGCGACAGACGTTTGCGACAATATAAAGATGGAGTCACTGCATTTATTAAATTTGCACATCAAAATAATCCTTAAAAGGAGAAGATTCGGTGCCCATGTCGATACTGTGCAAATGTCTTTTTTCAGACTTACAGTGTCGTAGAGAATCATTTACTAATTAATGGAATGCAAACATCATACATTGAGTGGACATGTCATGGGGAAACATCTCAAACTTTCAGTGATGCAGATTTAGGCAGAAAAGATGTGAATGATTTTAATAATACAAATGAAGAGGTTGATGAGATTCAAGAAATCTTAGAGGATATACATAGGGGAAGTTTTATTAACTCTACTCCCAACAATTCACCAGATGAGGAATGTGATAATATTATCGACAAAGATGAAACAACTATAATTGATAGATTACTGAAGGATGCACAACGTGATTTATACCCTGGTTCAGATTTATCAATGTTGTCTGCTCTTGTAAAGTTACTACACATTAAAGTTCTTAATCGTTGGACAAATAAATCATTCAATATGATCCTTGAATTCATAAAATCTATCTTGCCAATGGGTGAAACACTTCCGTCTTCATATTTTGAATCAAGGAAGATTTTATCAGACCTCGGATTAGGCTGTGAAAATATTCATGCTTGTAAAAATGATTGTGCTTTATTTTGGAAAGATTATGAGGATAAAGAAGAATGTCCTGAGTGCATGGAATCAAGATGGAAAGTTAATGATGGAAAAGGAAAGAAAATTCCTCATAAAATTCTACGCTATTTTCTCATTACATCTCTATTACAACGGCTATTTATGTCAAGAAAAACTGCTCATGAAATGAGGTGGCATAAGAAAAATCAGTTTGTGGATGAAAATTTATTAAGGCATCCAGTTGATTCTAAAGTTTGGAAGGATTTTGATATTAGCTTTCCTTGGTTTGCAGAAGATTCTCGTAATGTACGTCTTGCATTAGCTTCAGATGGATTCAATCCTTTTGATAATATGAGCACTTCTTATAGCATGTGGCCCGTCATTCTTATACCATATAATTTACCTCCTTGGAGTTGTATGTCTTCTGAGTTTATGTTTATGACACTATTAATTCCTGGTCCAGTTGCTCCTGGGAAAGAAATAGATGTATATTTAAAGCCCCTTATAGAAGAATTAAATGACTTATGGGTGAATGGTATCAAAACTTATGATTCTTTAAGTAAGAATACCTTTCAAATGCATGCTGCTCTTTTATGGACTATAAATGATTTTCCAGCTTATGGTATATTGACGAGTCATAAAGTACATGGTTATAAAGCTTGCCCAATATGTGACAGTGACACTTCGTCACAATATTCGCGAAACAAAATTTGTTACATGGGCCACAGACGCTTCTTGCCTAAAGAGCACAAATGGAGAAAAAGTTGGAAGTTTAATGGTAAGCATGAAGTTGGGGTGAGACCTCAAGTTTTATCAGGAGATGAAATTTTATCAAAAATGGAATCATTAAAGGATTTGAAGTTTGGAAAGCATCCTAGCTGCAGAAAAAGAAAACGTAACCTTCATGAATCAACCTGGAAAAAAAAAAGTGTATTCTTTGAGTTACCTTATTGGAGAAGTCTCGCCTTACGTCATAATCTTGATGTAATGTACATTGAAAAGAATATTTGTGATAGCATTCTGGGGACCTTATTAAATATAGAAGGAAAGACAAAAGATACAGAGAAAGCTCGTTTGGATCTACAAGATATGGGCATAAGACATGAGCTACATTTGCACAAACAAGGTGAGAAATATCTTAAACCTTCAGCCTCTTACACACTATCTCCAAAAGAGATAGAAGGGTTTCTCAATTTTGTTAAATAAGTAAAGTTTCCAGATGGATATGCAGCAAATATATCTAGATCAGTACATATTCGAAATGGTAAACTTATGGGATTAAAAAGTCATGATTGCCATGTTCTGTTACAACGAATCCTTCCTTTAGGATTGCGTGGATATTTAAATAAGGATGTGCATAATGCTTTAAGTGATTTGTCAAGATTTTTTAGGATACTATGTGCTAAGACATTGAGATTGGATGTCTTGGAGAAATTAGAAGATATGATCATCAATACAATTTGTCGGTTTGAAATGATATTTCCACCTTCTTTCTTTGACATAATGGTTCACTTGGCTATTCATTTGCCGCGTGAGGCTAGGCTTGCTGGACCTGTTCAATATAGGTGGATGTATCCAATTGAAAGGTTACTTCTTGTGCTAATAACTTTTACTTTTTATATATTTTTATTTATTATTTGCACAAATTTTGATTAATTTTTTTATATGCTAGAAAAAAAAGTGTTCATAAGGGGAATGTTAGGAACAAAGCTCGCCCTGAAGGATCAATTGCAGAAGCTTATATTGTTAATGAGGCATTAACATTTTGTTCTAGATACCTCCGTGGAATGAAGAGTAGAAATAATCAAGATGAAGAATATAATGATGAGGTTCATTTGCATGAAAATCAACTTTCAATTTTCTCTAGAAGGATTCATCCTTTTGGTCAACCACTCTTCACTACATTATGTTGGAGTGAGTACAATTTAGTTCGATGCTATGTTCTTAACAATTATGAAGAGCTAAAGTCATACCTTTGGTACGTAATTAACTTAAATATTGATGATATTAAATTTATTTACAAATAATGTTATATGCAATTTAATTTTATAAAAATTGTGTGTCAGTGAACATGAGAATGAGCTTAGAAATGAAGATTCATTTATTCAAGATGTGGCAACAAAGCAAAAAGAACATTTTCCATTATGGTTTGAACAAAAAGTGAGATACTCAATTTCTAAATTTTGTTTACTATTTATATTTATAATTTTTTTTCCTAATGTTCAAAATTTTACAAAACTGGATTCTTTTCTTGCTTAGATGAAGAACTTGAATCTTCATGGATCACTTGAAGGTAAAGAAGATCTTTATTCTTTAGCAATGGGTCCAGACATTCGTGTTAATGTATATTCAGGGTGCATTATTAATGGAATTAAGTTTCTAGTCAACCAACGTGATATTTGGAGGGTAACCCAGAATAGTGGTGTATCAGTTCATGGTTCTCATAAAGATGAAAGTATTGATTTCTACGGAATTTTAACCGATGTTGTTATTTGAGCTATATTGATGGAAATCATGTAGTATTGTTCAAGTGCAAATGGTTTGATCTTGAGCATAAAAAAACCATTATAATTGATGATGATTTCACATCTATAAATATAAGTAAAACTTGGTTTGATAATGATTCGTACGTATTAGCAGGTCGAGTTACTCAAGTATTTTATGTTCAAGATACAAAGTTAAGAGGTGATTGGCATGTTGTACAGAAAGTGCAACATAGGCATTTATTGTATCCCACCCTCATGAATTACTTGAATGAAGATCAACTTAACACTGATCAACAAACTGAAAATATAGCGTATCAACAAGAAGAGCAAAATGATATGAACTTCCAAGATGATTTTGGTGAGATGGGTCCCTTACATAGAGAAGATGTAGAGTCAGAAATTCTAGATTCTGTACAAAATGTGCATGTGCAATCAACTCATATTGCTGATTTTATATGTGATGAAGATGAAGAAGAGGAATATGATGCAACATTAGCTTAATATTGTAGTGAAGATGATGTTAATGCATATATCAACATTGATAGTGATAAAGACTAGGTTGTTCTTTATAACTTATTTATTTCATATATTATAATAACATGATATCATTGCTTTTCAATAATATTTTTTGTTGTTGTTTCATTTTGCAGTTCATTAAGCCATGGCTCCTGGAAAACGGATAAGCTCTCGAATAATTGCAAACTACTCACATTTGTTTGCACCGTCAACTAGTCCTAATATGCAATCTACAATAAAAAATGATGCTTTGAATGTCCTTTCTACTGGTAATAATGATAAGTTGTTATTTTCTTGCTTAGTCGGTTAAAATCCTTTTAATGTTTTTTTCTCTTGTAATCTTAAATGCTATCGTTTGATAAATATAATTTATTTTGTACATTATAAGCTCTTACACTTAATTATTTGCATGTATAAATTGAAGGAGGTTTGTCTACAGGAGAAGCATCTCTAATGGATGATAGCTTAGGTTTACCTAATCCATCAGGACCAGAAAATGAGACAACTATCATTGGTATGATTACTTATGACTTGTTCAAATTTAATAAATATGATAAATATAAATGATTTCCTTATTTAACGTTAAAATAATGTTACTTTTTTTTTTTCAGTTTCAAATTCTAAAAAACAAAGGGGCCCAAATAGAGGTGTAGCATTAGAAGAACATTACAGAACAAAAGGTAAGGTATCAATATTCATTCCAGAGGGCTTGAATAGGCCAGTTGGAGAGCATCACTCAAAGTTGTCTAGAGAAGCGGGTATCATAATTAGAAACTTTGCACCCATGCAAGTCGAAAGATGGGATCAAGTTAGTGATACCGATAAAGATATACTTTTAAAAAAATTGATGGTAAGAACTTTAATGATGGTTTTAGTAATTTGTGATATAAATTCATTTTTGTTTATGAATATCATTTCTCTTTATATTTTGCATTTTGTTACTGTCGGCATAGCAACTAAAAAATTGATAGTTAGAACTATAGTGCTTCTATCTGGCTCTGTAGTTCAGTTGCTTATGCTAAGTGATACTGCTATTTGTCTGTGCTATCCCTTGGTGCTGCAGGAATGCGCAAGAGACTGCTGTTGTTGGCTTTTGTAATATTCATTATCTTGTGCAGCTGCTATTTCTCTCAATCCAAAACCAGGGAAACAGATTGCTGCTTGCAGCAATTAAATAAGCATATTGCTTATTCCCTATTTATCCATATTTTCACGAGCATTTGTTCTTTTTAGTGTGATCTTGGTAACGAGCTGCACTAGTCATTCATCTTATTTGAATTCAAAATCATATCAACTGATCCTTCAATACACCTGTATAAAGTTTTTTTTATCTAACGTCAGAAAATGGGTTAACCCAATATACCAGCTCAGGTGATTCTGAATATATGTATTCCGCCAACATATAGTGCAGTTCAGAACAACCACTTTTTGAAGCCCCGTACTCAACTGACCACCTAAAAGAGAAGTATTCAAAAAATATAAAAACTAATAAAACAGAATGAATGGGAATCGTGATGTAAGGTTTAAAGGTATGTTTTAAGAATTTGAAATGAGTATTATAAGGTTTTTCTATAAGAGCATTAGAAGGATTTGAAAGCATTAGATCATTAGATTTTACTTATTAATCCACTTACAGAAAAAATAAATCCCATTTCCAAAGTTGTTTTCACATGCAAGTCTCTTAGCATCTATAGTCATTGCACCTGCACCTTTAGCTCTTTTTTGAAATGTATTCTTTAAAGGCTTGTTTAATTTTTTCGCTGTATTAGGAGTGTAGAGTAAATTAAACCAAGGATGGCACATCACCTTCCAAAAATTGCTCCATACTCTCTATTTTCTGCTCTAGATAATGCAGCAGCTGGTACCAATAACAGGTGCAAAGGACCATAAAAATCATCTAAGCCGTTCACTGCCTTGAGTCGTTAACGTCTGGATTGACTTGAACTTTACTTTACTATTTGCTGATACTTAAAAATATACTCTAGACAGAAAACTGTAGATGAAGACACTACAGATCTATGATGATTTTCAAAAGCCTTTGCAAGTTTTTTCTGTCTAGCTCTCCGGATGATTCATTGCATTAGTTACTAGTATTTTTTTTTCTATTCCTTCTTTTCTTTTTACGCCACTTTAGCTTCATGATTTGTTTATATATACTTTCCCAAAATGATCTTAACATGCTTGAGCATTTTTTTTCATTTTATCAGAAAGTTTTATATTGCTCCCTGCGGACAAATATTTTTCTAGTATAAATCATGCATAAATGCCTCTTGCCGTTCAATATTTCACTTTATAGTTTGTCTAAATTATACGGAAGAAATGCTCGTTCTTTTTTTTTTTTTTTTTGTAATATGATTGCATGCAAATTTTTTTTGTAGGCAAAGATTAATATATCCATTGAAGAACCACATGTAAAGGACTGTGTGATGCACACAATGAGCAAGAGATTTTCTGATTTTCGTTCGAAGGCCTATATACATTACAAAAAACTTGGAGGTGGAGTGTTAGCAAGAAAGAAGCCTTACAAAGAGCTTATTGAGAGACCAGATGATTGGATTTGGTTGTGTAATTTTTTTGACTCAGAAATATTTAAGGTATTTCTTTAATGTAAAAGAAAGTATAGGTTCGCTAATTTACTTATATTCCCATTAGAGACATATGAAACTTCTTATCATGTAATGAATATGTGTGAAAAAAAAGTAAATACTATTAGCAAAAAGAGATGAACATATACAAAAAAGACATTAATGTAAAAATCTTCTAATTTCAAGTAGACGAAGATTAAATTTTGCCGCTAATTATTTTTTTGTTTGTTATATTATGTTGAATCAAATATTTTTAAATACAGAAAAAATCGGAATCAAACTCTCGAAATCGTTCGATGTTCAAGGTCATTCACCGAATGGGCACAAAGTCCCTCGTAGCTCATTTATATGACCAGGTATTTATAATTTTTTAGTTGTTTAGATTTTGAAAACTATTAATTTATGATATATATTTTATTACGGTGTAGAAATTAAGCAGGATTGAGTTATATAAGGAGGAGTTTACTGACAAAGAAAAGAAATGGGTTTCTGAAGATTGTCAGGCAAAATATGTTAGTATAAATTTAATTTTTTAGAATTGATTTATTAGTAATATTTCATCTTTTTTATGTGTTGATTTTTCTTAAAACATATAGGACAAGATGATGGAAATTCGTGAGAAAATTATTGACGATGGAGGAATAGTTGATGAGACAATAATTTGTGCTGAAGTTTTAGGTGAAACATCGTCATATATTCGTGGCCTTGGTTATGGGCCAAAGCCTATAAAGAAAACTAAAATTGTCAGATCAAATGCATCGTCGGAGAGAGAGACCGAGCTTGAAACCAGTTTAAAAGATATACAAGAGAAATATGAGGAACAGAGTAAGATCATTAAATCTCAACAAAAACTATAGATTGGTTACAAATGGTAGCAGAAAGATTGGGTATGCAACCACCTAATGATGATGGTAAGTATTTAGAACAAGCACAGTAAAGTTTATTAAATCATACAAAAAAATTGTTTGACTAATACTATAAATTTCTTCTTGTAGGGCCAGACTTGACAAATGAAGAAAATGATGATTAGAGTCTGATTTATTTCAGTGTTTTCATACTATATTATTTCAAGTATTTTTTTATTGGTCTTTGTACAAGTTTTTGTCTAGTAATATAACTTACAAGTTTGAATTGCTAGTTTCAATAATCACTTCTAAGTTATGGAATGCAGACATTAATTTCTTGCATTATGCTTGCATTTTCAATATATATTTCATTTGTGGAATTTTTTTAGAAGATAAAAATTTTTTTGGAACATATATATTTCATTTGTGGAATTTTTCTTGCATTATGCTTGCATTTTCATATAGTAATTAGAACCAAAAAGTATGCCAAGTAAATGTTTATGATCAGACAACCAATTTGGTTTTGGAAGAAAACTCTTATTTCATTTGTGGAATTTTTTTTGGAAGATAAAAATTTTTTTCATAAAAAATGGTTCATTTGATGTCCTTGCGCCAAGTTGAAGTTCTTTGCGGTTTATATGGGTCGTCATATCTGCACTGTTAATTTTGAGTTAACACTTGCAGGCCTGAGAAGCAGTAATATTTATTTAATTACTTTCAAAACTTCATCATTATCTTTCAATCGGCTGTCTTGGTGTATAGGACAACAAACCTTTCACAGCCATTGCAATCCAGGCCATTGGTGTTGTTCAGATTCAGATCTTGGCTGCCTTGTTCTGTTTTACCACACACAGCAGGAATGGCCTCCAACATGGATATCTAAGCCAAGCGTGACCTTCTATATGCAGAATTGTATCAACTAGGGAAGTATTCGGTCCAGAATAGGAAAAAACTTTATGTTTTTTTGGTCTTCTTGCCCTATAGGAATAACCATTTTACTACCAAACGTTCAAACAATAATCAACAAAGTCCAAGCTGAGTTGCAAGAGGCACTATCAGGTTCTGTCCAGGTAGAAAGCTTCAGGTTGAACACAAACAGAGAACTAGTTAACAACAATAAGAAAGACTTGTGTTCGATTAACTTTCTGTTTGCAATTCCAAGTATACAGAACCTGATAGTGCCTAATGGCATGTAAAATTTGTTGCATTTCAGGAACATGCTCTATTTGTTTCCTTTTTATTTAATTATCATTTTTTGGTTAGTTTTCGGTTCACCTGATTTTTATTATATATTGATATTGTATTGTGCTAGATCTGCTTTGCTATTTTCTTTGAGAATTTCATTTATATGTAATTCTATATGGAACAAGATTGATAAATATGCATGCAAAGCTTCACTAGCATATTATAGACTTGGATTTTCAGATGGAAGTTCTTACCATCATGCTGGCAATTGTTTTCTATTATACTTCGTAGCAGGATATAGCTACGCCTGGTCTCATCAAGATGGAATGTTGGTTTTTATTGGAGCAGATCTGCAACGTTGAGTATATGCCACTCACACACAAAATACTCCAAGTGTCCCACCCGCTCTTGCATATAAAACCTGCTTCTAGAACCACTGAGGCTTCAGAGCAGGTAGACCATTGTCGCATCAAAATTGACAATTTATCAGTTATTCGATTGTAGACCTGTGAATGAATTGCTGCCTAAGCAGTAAGAGCTTTAAGTTGTGGTTTGCCTGCTTAAATGTTTTCTCTCTATGTGTTTCTGCAGAATAATTACTACCGACCTAAACAGAACATGAATCAGTTATTTTTAATTCAATTGCTTCTGCTAAAAAATTTCTAAGTTAGGTTGCTTTAATTATTTTTCCACCCATTCATGTATTTGTAATTATACTTCTAAATGTCTTTATTTCCTAAACTCTTCATTATTATTTAGAAATCTGTTTTTTTTTTTTTTACCTGCTACAAGGGGTAAAAAGTTCTTTAATTTAGTTAATCTGCCTTTTATTTCCTTTCTCATATTTGATATTGTAGGATTTGTTTTTTGCTGCAGGTGAATCAAAATCTGTGTACGTTGGAAATCTTCCTGCAACCATATCCACTTCTGACCTTGAGCAAGAGTTCAGGAACTTTGGTAGAATCAAACCTGACGGTGTTACTATCAGAAGCCGGAAGGTGACTTGCGTGGAACTTTAATTCATCAGTAATCATCATCATCTCTTGATCTACTTAGGCTGGTTTTATGAATCTTCATTTTACATTCATTCTTGTGAAGTGCTATATTGAGGTGTCTACTATTTTGCACATTTATTTTTGCATAATTTTTTCTAGTTATATATCTTTGACATATTTTTCAGTATTGCTAATCCTTCTTTATAAATTTTGTCTCAACTTACTGGTGCATATGCTGTCCTATATTTTCCTTGGTACATCTTTCTTTGGAAATAAGCGTAGTTATTATATACCTACTTTATTTTTGTTATTTGTAGGAGGCTGGTGTTTTATATGCCTTCATAGAATTTGAAGATGTTGTTGGTGTTTAGAATGCATTGATGGTTTGTTAAGTTTTGCTTATTTTCCCTAATCAGAGTAGATTTGGAATAACTTTGCAAAATACTATCATTGAATATTACTACAAGGTTGCTTTAAACAATTTCACACAGAAACTTAATGAATTTGTTTTGGAAATTGGTTTTATATGCCATTAAATTTTAGAAGCTATATGTTCCCTTCTTTGGTTGGCATGCAACTTATGGATAGCGAGAAATTAATTTAGCTTGCTTTTCAAGTGTATGTGCATGTGTCTGCATATTTAATTGCTTATGATAGCTATTTGTTTTTTAAATTATCGATGGTGTCAACTTTTCTAGTCTTTTAATCGGTTCTTGTTATCTGTAGGCTAGTCTAGTGCTGCTGAATGGCAGGATCATTCATGTAGAGGGCAGGAGACCTAACAGTGGTGTTCACGAGGCAAAAGTAAGTTCCTTACTTTCATAGAATTTATTCCTAGCTTTCTTTCCAGTGAAATGGCTTTCTTGATATCTGTTATTACTCTATGGCCATGTAGTTTAGTACTAGTGTTCAAGATTTAGATTAGCCATAAAGATTAGATTTCTAGCTGTTTAAGATTCTTGCTATTCATACCTGTGATTTAGGCCTCCTTTGGGGCGGCTTTCGTATTGCTTATTAAAACAAATTTTTAGTATTAAAATTAAAATTTTTGTACTAAAAAGTTACTACATGAACAAGGAAAAAACAGCCCAAAAACAAGGCGATTCTTCTCAATGGCTCCATTAGCAACATCGATGGTTCACTTATATTGAGATTGCTGAGTATGAGATGACAATTATTAGTTGTCTTCACTTCTTGATGCCTTCCGAGAGGATCAGATTGGGGTAATTTTTAATTTTGAAGTATCTATGCTCCGTAATTCTTGATATTTCATCAGCTAGAGGAAGAGTTGCTACAGGAGGTCTTGAAGAAAAATATTGTTTTATTTTTAGCTTGAATTGAAGTCAATTTTGTGTAAAAATACAGTGGATTAACTATATTCACTTGAAGAGCGGACTTACTACTAGTTTTTATTGTTTCTTTTAAATTTGTTCTTTTGTTGAATGGAAGAATGAAAAATGTAAAAAAAATTATTTTTGATGTAATAGTTTTTTGCATTATATATATATTTTAACTTGTGTTATCCTTTAGCAGTGGTTTTAACACTTCCTAAAAGCACTGTTGTAGCCTTCCTGAAGTTGCATTCATGAAACCTTTGCTAAAGCCTTTGTAGCAAACGCAAATACATCAGAAAGCTTATTTTTTTACTAGTGATATATGCTTTTTATTATTGTTACCTCAAGTTAATAAGATGTGTTATTTCTCTATTATGAAATTTATCTAACTAGTTGCAATATAAAGGAGTAATGGATTGATCTTAATTGCTATAGCCAAAGTATAATAATTGGATAATATTTTTTTTTACTAAATGTCATAACTTTTATATCTAAAACTATATGTCAAAACTTCATGAAATTATAGGGGAATGTGATTTATTAGGTTGATCATTTTGCGACCAATTTTTATTTTGGTCGCTAAAGGGAAAATGTAATAAATAAAATTAATTATTAAAATTACTAAATAGCATCCAAATATATATTATTAGCGTTTAAAAAAATGGTCGCTAATAAGTCCAATTTTAGCGACCAATACTAATTAGTGGTCGCTAATTTAGCAACCTAAAAATTTTTTTGGTTGCTAAAAGCCTCAGCGACGAGGCTACTGCGACAAATCAGCGACCTAAATATTTTTTGTCGCTATTTGCTTTAGCGTCCAAATTAACATTTTTAGCGACAAATTTTGTTGGTCGCTAATTACCTATTTTCTTGTAGTGTCTAGTAGTATCCACTCTAGCTACAAAATTTGTCCTATGCAATAAAATATAGGGGAGATGCTATAATTATTAAGAAATACAAAAATAGTGAACATACACAAAACTAAAGTTGTCCTGGCCTAATGATCATAAATGAACCTATTTTTTTAATAGTAAATCATCTATAGTAGTCGTGAATCAGAGCATATGTACCCTTAGATCTATTTTGAGCTTTTAAGGGTGTAAAGAAAGGTTTATGACCTCTCCATAATGATTATATCTCTATATAACCAAAATCCTACTATTCCTTTGTCTAGGTATGAAAGCATTGCACACAAAAAAAGGTAAGAAAGCATTCCATTTAAAATATCCTAATTATTCAAGCATTCTTCTATTAAGGTGATCAATCACACTAGTTTTTAACTTCAAACATAGCCATTGTATATTTTAAATTAAGTATGAGTGATATTGAGAACAACCATTCACATTTAAATACAAGAGTCTACATTAGGATATACATATATTATTCACATCATCAAACCAGAACAAGGAATTTTAGCCAACCATAAAAATAAGTTGGAATACACAACTTTTCATTTCTTTCTTAAGAAAAAGTACAAAAATAGAAGAAGAATAAAATATCACTCAGGTTGTAAACTCTCAAATAGATCCTATAGATGGACTCTTCCTAGAGTAAACCCCTCCATACATATTTTCTTTCACACTCTTTTCTATTACTAAGTATTATTTTGCTCACTACAAAGACGACTAACCACTCCACCAAACATAACTCACTATCACGTGGTCACTCCCAAAAATGAAAACACAAAAACTTTTTATATATTTTTTACATAAACTAATTCAAGCTCATCAACACTCATTAAGGTGGACCCACAACAGTAAAAATTGAACTACCACCTATATGTTACATAATTAGATTTGATGCGGTTTTGGCCTGACTTGGTACGATGCGTAGCAATGGAGCTGCCAGTTGCCCTTTGACTCTAAGAGGTCAAGAATTTGATACATGGATGAAGAGAATGGATGTTGGCTAGAGCAACTTTGTATTGAGTCCCTTTCTCACACACCCTTAATCATACAAGGCAATTCTCTCTCTCTCTCTCTCTCTCTCTCTCTCTCTCTCTCTCTATCTCTCTCTCTCTCTCTCTCTCTTAACATACTTCTATATCTCCCCTTTGCTCAAACCCTCTCTTTAAACTCTCACAAAATAATCACTCCCCTTAACTGCCAATGACTATTCGAAACAAAATAAGAGTTGTTTAAATATCAAGGTCTGAGAAAAAATCATTAAATTTAATTTAGCTCTCGTAGTTCGTACAGTATAATTTGTGGGTTGTATAGACTAGTAGGTAATGTCTCCCATTAATACTATAAGATGGTTATTTCCTTATACGATAAATTTAAAGGTTTTAGCTTATTCTACAGTACGAACACATAGTTGTACAGCATGATTATTTTAATAAAATAACAATACATCCTAGATGAAGCATTGTGATTAATTATCATCCTAGGCCTACTTAATTTATATAGTATGTACATCACTTTGTACAATACGATTACTAATTACAATTAATTTTTGATTTAATAACGTAAAATTAGATATTTAATTAGGATATATTTTTAAATATCATACGATATGATTAGTATCACATAATACGAATATAAAAAATTTTAATTTTTAAAATATTATCTAATTATAAATGATGGTGAGAATTTCTAGACATAAATTGAATATCATGTATGATTCAAATCATACAGTATGATTAGTTCATCTTAATTTTAATTTTTTTTCTTATTTTAAATATTTTATTTAATTTTTAAATGAATTAGTTATATAGTACGATATGGATAGTCCCCTGCGATCTTAAAAAGAAAAATAAAACATTTTTTTTCTCTCCCCGTGTGTGTGTGTGTGCGCGCGCACACTTGCTACGCTAGTATATACCATTTATAATACACATACTCAAAAAATATAAAAGTCTAAACTATTGCTAAGGTAATTGGTGAAAAAATAGTAAGATCGTTAATGGCCAAAATGTTTCACTCCACCTTATTGTTTCACTCCCCTGTGCTTGGTGATCTTCTTACTAAAATATTAGTACACACTAAAAAATATATACAACAATAATAAATATGAGAACCCAAATAAAGACCAATAATGTTTATTATCAACAAAACATAAGCTTAGTCTCCTAGATTGCAATAAAACCACTTCCCCAAAACCCTTATGGCACTTGAGACACATAGGCCATATAATAAGAACTCTTTAAGAGACCTCTCTTAACTTTTTTTTTTTTGAAGAAAATACAACCAAGTGCATTTAAATATTATTAAAAACTAAAAGCAAGAACTAAATGTAACCATTAGATTCCTCCTTTAACAAAGAGATAAAAGGAGGAACCTTATTAAGAACTAAATCATCCTAAATAAAAGAACTAACAATAGCATAGTTAGCACAAAGATCTGCTAACTTATTACACTTCCTATCTATACAATTAAAAAAAATGTTTCTGTAGTCTTTGAACATACCTCTTAAATCATCTTTCTTATGAATAGAACCATCTTGCAAGTCCTTAATGACATTTTCATTATCTCCTTCAATAATAATGCCATCATAATTCATCATAAATTCTTTAAAAACATCTTGGACAGATTGAATAGCAAGCATTTCAAGCCTTGAAACGTCTCAATGTGTAATGGAATATCCAAATGCTAACAAAAACCTGCTTTTGGAATCTCTACTTACTCCTCCAGTACCTCCTTTATAAGATTGAAGTAAAGAAGAATCCACATTAACCTTGATCCAACAGGGTGGACGGGGATGCCAATGAACATCCAACAGCTTACCAAGCTGATTGACACCCCATTTACCCGAGATAGCTACTGTATTTGAGATAGACATTGAAGCCATAGAAATAGATTCCATTGCAATGAATAACAAACCCGCCTCCTTTCCTGTGTGAACAAGATTGTTCCTAGCTTTCCAAGTAAAGTAAACAGTATTGCAAAATAAGTTGATCAACCAACTATTTTGATCAGAAAACAATAAAATATAGTCTGAGAAAGAGCTTCATGTAGGAATACCAAATCCCCATTGATTTAGATGCTGGAATACCTCACCTAGTTTTCTGCTTTTAACAGCAATGTGTTCAATGTTTTCAACAATATTACAGCCTCTAGGACATCCATTTTACATTTGCAATATTTTATAACTTAAAAACTGGAATGTCGGGTTTGCTTTGTTAAAAATTCTCCACCAAAATACTCCAACTCTAGGTGATAGCTTCGCCTTATTTATCCAATCCCAATAGCTTTCGTGCTGAAAATATTGAATTGAAGCTTCATAAACCAATGCAGATATTGACTTCCCTAATCTTCTATATAAAAGTTCCAATCTATCTTCAAAAAATCCAGCCGTGAGATTACTTTGCATAATCAAACTAACAAGATCTGGTCCAAATGCTTTGTTCATCTCTTCTTCATCCCATCTTCTATCAGCAACAAATTTATCAACCAAGGCTCCATCTAGATCCTGGAGATTGAGATAAGTAGGCCATTTATTCAGATTTTTATCCAAAATCCAGTTGTCATTAAGTATGTTAATGGAACTTCCATTCACAACATTCCATCTAACTATCGGCATTAAAAACTCTCCTCCATTTTTGATAATAGCCCAAGCTATAGATCCTCTTCTTTTTGAAAACTTGTTTTCAAAACAAGATCGATATTTGGGAAATAAAGCTTTATGCAACAAGGATTCCTTCTCTTGAATATATCTCCAAGCAATTTTTTCTCTTAACGGCCCAACCTTGTCATAGCAAGAATGAAGTCCTCTTCCTCCCCATTTGGTTGGAGAGCACAAAATTTTCCAATTAACAAAATGCATACCCTAACTTTCATAAGATTTATTCCAAATAAAGCTTTTGCACAACTTGTCCATCTCCTCAAGGGTGCCTTTTGGGATCAAGGAATGAGTGCTATGAAATATAGTATATGATAGCAAGATTATTTTTGCTAGATTGAATTTTTAGGCCAATGAGATGAATTTGCTTCCCCAAATACTAATCATTTTCATGGATTTCTCAATAATGAATTGAAAGTCTTGTGAAACTAATCTTCTCAAGGAAAATTTAGTCCGAAGATAATGAAATTATTTAACACTAAGAATCCCCATAATCTTCTTGATTTTCTTCTTCATTCTTCTATTCACAGATTTTCCAAAAAGGACACAAGATTTTTTTTCATTGACTTTTTGCTTGGTCCAACCTCAAAAGTCAATAATAATACATTTGATATTTTTGACCTCCTTCACATTTGCTTTTGAGAATAATAATATATCATCTGCATATAACAAATGTGATATCATAGGTCCATTGGGAGAAATGCTAATGCCATAATTATCACCTCTTTGTTTAAGAGCATTAGTCAACAATTAAGCACAAAGGATGAACATGTAGGGGGACAAGGGACACCCTTACCGAAATCCACACTTGGCCTCAATCCAATTTGAAGAGTTTCCGTTAATTATTATAGAAAATTTAGCATTTGTAACACACTCCATAATTAAGGAAGAAATTGAAGGAGGAAACCCGAAATGCCTCAAAGCTTTTTCCAATGTTGGCCAGCCCATGGAGTCATAGGCTTGTTCCAAATCCATCTTGAAAGAGACCATCCCGCTAGAGTTCTTTGAAAACCTGAATTTGTGGAATATCTCATGTGCAACCATAATATGATCTGACATAGATCTTCCCTTCAAAAATGCAGCTTGTTCATATGAAATCACTTTGTGAATAACAGAAGAAATTATGTTTAATAAAACTTTGGCAACCACTTTGTATATAACATTACATAAACTAAATGGCCTGAAGTTGGATGGGTACATTGGATTGGAAACTTTAGGGATCAAGACAATTAGAATTTCTTTCCAACTGGAATTCATCTTCCCAGTAAGAAAAAACTAATTTAAAGCTCTCCAAACATCTTCTTTTACAATTTCCCAATAGCTCTTCATGAATGAGTACGTTACTCCATCATTCCCTGGGGCAATAAAACTACTTGTACTCTTGATAACCAATTCAACTTCTTCTATAGAGAAATTTCTATTTAATCTATAGAAATCCTCCTCCAGATGATAATTGGACTTCGACCATCCTTCCAAAATGCACTCCCTGAACACCCTTTTTTTTTTTTTTTGAAGAATTGAAAAAAATGTCTTTAATCAAGTGTTGCTCCTCCATCTCCAACCCATCTTTAGATTTAATTTAATTTATGAAATTTACATTTTTCCTTGCACTGGAAAAAGCATGGAAAAATTTAGAATTTGTATCAAATTTCATAGCCCTTTCACCTTTGCACACTGCCTCCACCACATGTTAAGACAAGCCAAATTTGAGTTGAGTTCCCCAACCTTCATTTTGAGTATCAAGCACTCGTCATCAGAATGCCCTTCCTTGCCTTCTTTATCTTGAAGCTCCAAGATCTCTTCATTAAGATAATCTTTTTTCTGAGTTGAAGCCTAGTATTTGTCTTTGCTCCAATAGAAAAGAGCCTTCAAAGATCTCTTAAATTTACAGTTGAGAATTTGGCCGAAGTCCCCCTCTGTTCTCTTTCTCTGAGCTTTTTTAACCACAACAAAATATGCTGGATTAGAGTCCCAAACATCTTCACACTTAATGTATTTATTAAGGGCTTCATTGAAATTCTAAAATTTCAAAATTATTGGGCAATGGTCCGTGGAAATTCTAGCAAGGTGCTTTACTACTAGACGATGAGGAGAGCTTAAAGCAACTGAATTCAAGTAGCACCTATCCAGTCTTTCAAGGATTCTGTTAGCTCCAGTTTTATTATTTCACCATGTGAATTTGGGTCCAATGCCCCTCACCTCGTGAAGGTCATTAGAAACTAGAAAAGACTCCTTCTCTTTGGCACTGAAGGAGTAAACAAATCTTTTCCCTCCTTTTTTGTCATCTTTATTAAGAATACAATTGAAATCACCTCTAATGATCATTGTTTTGCCATTAGTAGTGTGTAACTACAATTTCTCCCATAGAATTCTTCTTTTGTATGCATCCATGCTACCATAGATAGTAGAAATTCTCCAACTACCCTTGTTTTTGATATATATCTCCCCAATAATGAATTGGTTTGAAGACTCCAAAATAGTGAAATAAGCCACATTAGACTTCCAAATAATTAGGATACCCCCAGATAGCCCAACCGAGGGAACTTGAAAAAAATTCAATCTAGTTCCAATTAACAAATCCACATCTCTTCTACTAAACAAAAAACTTTAGTTTCCAACAACCCCATAAAAAAACTCGATTTTCTTTTACAACCTCCTTCAAATAAAGGGAAGCTCTCCTTTTCCTAGCTCCCCTGCAATTCCAGAAGCCAATGGATGACATTTAATGCAAAAGAGGGGAAGGATCCCCCACTTTTTCTTTTTCAACTCCATCCAATCTTCTACTCCTTAGGTTAATTTTAATAGGACCTAAGTTTTTAAGTTGATTAGATCCTTTCTTTCTAGAGCTTGGAACTTTAACCTCCTCACTTTTGTCTTCATTGCCAAATCCCTCTGAGAAATCACTATGATTAAAATGGTTGTCGTTGCCAAAGACATTTAAGGCATTTTCAATAACAGGTGCCACAATTTTACCTTTTTCAATCACATTATTCAACATATTGAATTTGTTATTATCAACAGGTATAGTTGGGATAAAATCTGTCATATCAGAGCAATCATTTTCTTCTCCCTATTGTGAATCAGAATTGGAAGCCTCTCCAAATTTATCTACCCTTTCTTCCATGGTTGTTAAAGCATCATTCAATCCTTGAGTTTGCCTTCCAATTTCTTCAACTGTAACTTTCTCCACTTTTCTATACATCAAATTGCTCTTCGGATGCCTATTATCATATTCAGTTTGCAAACCTGAATTATTCTGAGAACTGAATGTAGAAATAGTTCCTTGTTTCTTGAACTTATGTTACCTGAAGTTACATGAATCCAAGGTCCGTAGCCATCCTCATTTGAATTTGTTCCTTAGGTCTTTCCTTCTTTCTAATTTGGATCCATATTACCAATCACTCTTACATTGTAGACAGGATGATTCTCCTTCACCATTTTTTCTGAACATTGTTCTTTCAAATGTCCAATTTTGCAACAGCAAAAACAAAAGTTGGGGATATTCTCATACTCAATCCTTTAAAAGAATTTTCCTGAAGATCCTTCAACCCAAACTCCCAAAGAAAGTTTTGAATCCAGGTTTATGCGGACACAAACCCTGGCGAATTCCCTTATGCTTCATTGGACTGAATTTCCATCTATCATGTATGGCTTCCCAATCATGGAGGCAATTCTACACATGTTGATTTCGTCCCAGCATTGAAGAGGAAGGTTTGGTATTCTAATCCAAACCAGGGATGTGAGGCCTTTCAAGGAAACTGGGGAGAAGGATGGTGACCACTTGTCCATGCCTATTATGTTATTTCTAACATACCTTGGCCCACTGGATAACACTAAGTCTAACGCCTCTTTCTCATCAAATGCACATAATACCCATCCCAAACCAAGAATTGTTAAGCTAAATTTTCCAAACTGAGCCCACTGCCTCCTCATCTCTGAGCAAATCAATTGGAAAGGAACATTATGACCGATTACCTTGATAACCTGTGAATTCTGAAGCTTCACAGAATTCTCATGTTCATTAGCCAAATGAACTCTCACTACAATGTCCTCCCCTATAAACTCTTTGCTAAAGTCCAGGTTAGTGACATTAACATTGTTATTCTTGGTCCAAGCATTTAGAGCCCAATTATTAGAGGTCTTTGAAGCATTAACCTTCTGAACCAAAGCCTCGGAACAATTAGCAAGTTCAGCATTTTCACAAACACGGACTTCCTCCATATCAACATTTTTTCCTGCTACCTGATTAATACCTTCCTTAATTTCCACATTCTCATCAAGGAAAATAATTTGGCTTTTGACTTTGTCTCCCATAGCCAACCTGGAATGAGGCTGGCATTTCTTCGAATTGGATGTCGATGCCTCCCCTTTAGCGCCTTTACCCATTATAAATGATTCAAACGGAGAATCTATTTTTTTGAAGAGCAAAGAATTATCTGAAAAGATGTTTTTCCCATTCCCAATTACCTCCATTGGTTTCTTCTGGTTCAAGAGGCCTCCTTCATTGATAATCAATGGCTTCCCAGTAAAACAGGCCTTTCCGTCCAGCTTGTTAGAAATTGCGCCGTCACCAAACACAGGTGGAGAAGAAGACAAGATAGGGCGTGAAGAGATGAACGGAGTCTGAATTGCATAATGACTCTCAGTTTGTTCGCCAGCAGTGGAAGGCGGCCGGCGAACGTCCTTAATAAAGACCTCTCTTAATAGAGACCCATTTGATCATATTTTTTGACTACTTGATAATCAAAAGTGATTACCCAAGTAGCATAAGATTGTCGAGTCCTCCCCTGGGTCCATGCTAAGAAAAAAGATTAGACTACTCCCTATAGTGAGCCAAGGTGCCCAGTGTCACAACCCTATCCAATATGACTCAATAATACATAAGGCTTACCGTATGCGATTATGATAATACTGTCCCCAAGATCTGGTCAGAGAAGTGAGAGTTCGTTAGGGATGTTAAGCCCTATAGAAATGGCCATAGGCTAACAAAGAGAGAAGTGAATTTGAAAAGAAGAATCTTTAAACCAAAACTCAAACTAAAACCAATATCACCACATAGAAAATCAACAATGCGGAAATTAAAGTGCGGAAGTAATAAAGAAAGAACACACCAGATTTTTAGTGGTTCGGTCAAACCCTGACTTACGTCCACTCCTTAGAGGCACCCTTCAAGTATTGAACTAAACTAAGTGTCTCTCCTTTAGCCCCCACAGCTAGGCGGAGAAGCCCTCACAAAATCACTTCCACCTTCCCCGGTGTGGCGGAGTCTCCGGGTCCTTTGACACCAAAGAAATCTTCTTCTTTGGTGAACTTACCTCGAGACAAGCCTTGAATCTGATGGTACTAAGGTGCGAGTTCGCCAGAGCAATCATGTGGAATCCCCTCCACACTCCCTTGAGTTCCTTCCCCTCACATGTTCTTCTCCCTCTCAAACTCCACCCTTTCCTCTCTCCCTTTCAAGCTCTCTCTTCAAGTATCGCCCACAATAATGAAGCTCCAATGGCTTCCAAAGACACTAACAAAAGTTTCCATGTCATAGCTTAAATAGAAGCTCTCAAAATGAGCTTATTAATGCAAGTTGCCGACATTATCGTCTAGGACGATAGGCATATCATCCTGGCCGATTAGTTCAAGGTCAGCTCAACGGCCTGGGATGATTTGGGACGATAAGAAGAAAATTGGTTGTATCGTCCCGGCCAATCTCACGATCATCCCAGCCGATTAGTTTAAAATCGACTTTAATCGTCCTAATCGTCGCCCTGATTTGGTGCTGGCCAAAGTCAATCGTCCAGGACATCATCCTGGCCGATCATAAGATCATCCTAGACGATGTGATCGTATCAATCAGCCATTAATGATTTCTAAATAATACTAGATCAATTTAGGTATGATTGAGTTAGATCATCCTGGACGATATAAATACCGTCTTAGCCGATTTCCTAAAATAAAGAATACCTAAACTGATTATGGCGGCTGATTCTTTCTGAATTGCAAATATCGTCCTGGCTGATACAAGTATCGTCCAGGCCGATGTGTTTAAGACGGCTACCTTAATGAGGATGCCCTAATTCAGGTTTCTAATTTTAGACATATCGTCCAGGATGATATAAATATCGTCCTGGCCGATATTACCAAAAATAGAAATCTTTTTGGGAATAGCAGGATATCTTCCAAGTTACAAATCAATAGGTCCCACAATAAATACAACAGATTCAAAAAAAGAAAAAGATTACAAACTAACTCAAACCTAGTCTACCCAATCTTGAGCTGGTTCTAAATTGTAGTCCGATTGTGTGAACCTGAAATGTTAGTAGAAAGCAGTCATAGAGAAAAAGAATGTTTGCTATCATCAAAATCATAAGCCATAGATCCGCAACAATCTCCCTCTTTTTGATGATGGCAAACATTACAATTTGAATTTTCAAAAAAAAAAAAATTCTCCTAATCTCCCCCTCACTAGAATAACCCCTTATAAAAAATAGGGTAGATAAAAATATTTTTGTTATTTTTAATTTTTTTGAAAATAAGATAAAACGACAATAACAGTATAAAAATTCAACAATACGTTCTCCCCCTTTGACATTATCAAAAAGAGAAAGTTACCTCTTGGTTTTAATCAAAAACTTAGAAGAATTGGATTGACAATTCATAGCCCAGAAAAGGTTAGAAACTCAGAAATTGATAATCCAAACTCAAGTTCTTTAAAAAAGCAAAAAAATCTTTTAATTCAAGATCTAAATCAAGGAATTAATTAGAGAATGAAACAATAATTTTTCAAAAACTCCTTTCATAAAATATATCTAATAGATGATCAAGGCATAAATTTTTGAATCAAGAATCAAGATTTTCAAACTCAAGTATCGAAAGTATCAAGGGTTTTCTTAAGATTTTTAAAAAGTACAAGAATGGTAAGCATTAACTTTGTGGGCTCATTTTATGCTTCTTAACAATTGGTTGGCACACTGCGCATCTATTTGATGCACTTTGTGTATTATATATTTTCAATTTGGCATCTTTGCGCATCTTTTATTTTTAGCATCATTGGCAAATTTTTTGAATATGCTTCCTTTCTTAATTCTTAAAACAAAGGAAAACCCATTTTAGTGACAAAGTGAATTGCTTGATTAAGAAAGTTATGAGTTAGATTCAAAAACTTGCAAAATATTCCTATGTGATAAATAAAATGTAGGGAGGTAAAAAATTTTGTTTCAAAAACCAATTTAAAAGATGAAAAAGATTTTAAATCAAAAGTAGGATAACCTTTTTTAGAAAACATAGATTGAGAGTTAAAAATAAATGAGTTTCCTTCCTTTGACAATTTTAGAGAAGTCAAACACAACTTACCAAAGATTTTAAGAAAAATCAGGAAGTATATTTTTCATTTTTAGAAAAGTGAATGTGTGTGTTGATGAGAGAAAAACATCAACGAAAACAAAATTTTCAAAGAATAAACAAAACAAAAACACAAAATAAAAAATGAAATACATAAAAACAAAAACACAAAAAAACACGAAAGGATTTTAACCATTATCTCTCTCCTGGTCAGATGCTTCAGAGACCATATCTGCCCATGAGATTTTTTTCCTTTCATTATTTCCCCAGTTAAAAGTTTGTTTTGCCTTGCCCTTTTCTTTCGTAGGAAGAATTTTTAAATTAGGGCACTGATTTTTTATATGTCCAGGTTTCCTACATCGAAAGCAAATAACGTCAGAAGGAATATGAACATCCTTACCATTTTTACCATTTTTTCACTTTTGCTTATGCTTTGGTGAGCTTTGTGATTTGCTTGACAAGTCATTGCATTCATCACCGACTAAGCAATCTTTTTCTGTATCTTCAGCTTTTAGAACAATCATTTCAGTAGCATCCAAAAGTCTTTGACCCAAACTTTGCTCGTGGGCAATGAGTGAGCCAATCAAATTATCAATAAAATATACTTTCAAATCTTTAGATTCATAAATAACAACAACTTTAGAATCAAATTTATCCAGTAAACACCGAAGAATTTTGTTAACTTTTTCAAAATTTGAAAAATATTTTCCTAAAGAATGTACTGAGTTTATAATTTGAATGAATCTGGTATACATGTCTAAGATTGTTTCAAAAGGTTTCATGGAAAATAATTCAAAATCATGCAATAACAAATTCAACTTGGATTCCTTGATTTCACTAGTGCCTTCATTTATGGTGTGAAATTTATCCCAAACTTTCTTACAGGTAGTGTACGTGGATACTAACATGAAATCATCAGAATTTAAAGCACAGAAAAAGAAATTTAAAGACTTCACATTCCGTTGAGCATTCAATTGTTCTTCCCTGTTCCATTGACTAAAAGGAATATCAATTTTAACTCCATTAAAAATTTGTGACGGTGATGAATAACCAGTTAAAATCATATGCCACATGCGAAAATCAATCGATTGCAAGAAAATAGACATGCGAGTTCTCCAAAAATCAAATGACATATTTTCAAATAAAGGAGGTCTGGTGATTGAATAACCTTTCGCAATAGTATGATTAGCCATGGATCAAAATTCAAAAGCTTTTAAAAACTTATTTTATGAAAACTTGCTCTGATACCACTTGAGAGTTCGTTAGGGATGTTAAGCCCTATAGAACTGGCCCAAGGCTAACAAAGAGAGAAGTGAATTCGAAAAGAAGAATCTTCAAACCAAAACTCAAACTAAAATTAATATCACCACATTGAAAATCAACGATTTTGAAATTAAAGTGCGGAAGTAATAAAGAAAGAACACACCGGATTTATAGTGGTTCGGTCAAATCTTGACCTACGTCCACTCCTTGGAGGCACCCTCCAAGTATTGCACTAAACTAAGTGTCTCTCCTTTAGCCCCCACAGCTAGGCGGAGAAGCCCTCACAAAATCACTTCCACCTTCCCCGGTGCGGCGGAGTCGCCAGGTCCTTTGACACCAAAGAGATCTTCTTCTTTGGTGAACATACCTCGAGACAAGCCTTGAATCCGATGGTACTAACGTGCGAGTTCGCCGGAGCAACCGTGTGGAATACCCTTCACACTCCCTTGACTTCCTCCCCCTCACAAGTTCTTCTCCCTCTCAAACTCCACCCTTTCCTCTCTCCCTTTCAAGCTCTCTCTTAAAGTCTCCCCCACAAGAACGAAGCTCCAATGGCTGCCAAACACACTTACAAAAGTTGCCATGCCATAGATTAAATAGAAGCTCTCAAAATGAGCTCAATAATGCAAGTTGTCGACATTATCGTCCAGGACGATAGGCATATCATCCTGGCCAATTAGTTCAAATTCAGCTCAACGGCCTAGGACGATTTGGGATGATCAGAAGAAAATTGGTTGTATCGTCCTAGCCGATTAGTTTAAAATTGACTTTAATCGTCCTGATCATCGCCCTGATTTGGTGCTGGCCGAAGTCAATAATTCAGGACATCATCTTGGCTGATCATAAGATTGTCCTGGATGATGTGATCGTATCAATCAGCCATTAATGATTTCCAAATAATACCAGATCAATTTAGGTATGATTGAGTTAGATCATCTTGGGCGATATAAATATCGTCCTGGACAATTTCCTAAAATAAAGAATACCTAAACTGATTATGGCGGCTGATTCTTTTTGAATTGAGAATATCATCCTTGCCGATACAAGTATCGTCCAGGCCGATGTGTTTAAGATGGCTGCCTTAATGAGGATGCCCTAATTCAGGTTTCTGATTTTGGACATATTGTCCAGGACGATATAAATATCATCCCGGCCGATATTACCAAAAATAGAAATCTTTTAGGGAATAGCAGGAAATCTTCCAAGTTACAAATCAATAGGTCCCACAACAAATACAACAGACTCAAGAAAAGAAAAGATTACAAACTGACTCAGACCTAGTCTCCTAATCTTGAGCTGGTTCCAAATTGCAGTCCGATCGTGTGAACCTGAAATGCTAGTAGAAAGCAGTCATAGAGAAAAAGAATGTTTGCTATCATCAAAATCATAAGCCATAGATCCGCAACAAGAAGTACTGAAGCAAAACTTCTAATTTATATACTAAACAAAGCCACTATTAAATGAGGTAGAGGATTACTGAATCTTAACATTATTTTTTATAAATATCATCCAAAATATATTAATTTTGAAATCTATCTACAATAGTGCTTGGTAGTAGAGAGCACAACCAAAAAAATCCAAGCCTGCAAAAAATCAAAAATAATAAAATACACCTATAACACATATCAGAGCCTGCTATCCCAAATAATCAGCTCACTTCATACCCTTCCCTGGGTCTAATAATAAAAGAAAAAGCAAGAATGAGCTAACACGGCTCGGTAGGCTATCATAACGTAAAACAAAAATTAATAACCAAAATTAAAAGAACTAAGAACACTATATTGAATCATACATTGAAATTAAATATAATTAAATAAACACTAAAATAAATTAAATTATAAGCAAATACTTCATGATAGAATCCCACCTTGGTAGCCTATTCGCTCCAGCATAACAACACTTAGGTAACAGAATCTCGCAAGCACAATAGAACCCCACCTCTGTCACTCATTGTGGCTAGCATAATAGAATCTCACCTTGACTTCCCACTAGCACCTTGACTTCCCACTAGCATCGGTGTAACAAAATCCCACATCAGCCACCCACTTATGTCGGTGTCACATCACAACACTTTAAAACATACTTTTCAATGCATTTTATTGATTAAAGCATAATAAGACTGAAAATAAAAACTGTAAAAATGTCTAAACATTAGAAAACAAAAAAACTATGGAGTAAAAATTCACAATTTTTTAAACATAGCCAAATTACCATAAATTATGTAAAATATCATCCATAAGCTTTAATTGAACTGAAGCACTATTTTTAGATGTCAAAATAAATTTTAGAGTGGAAAAATTAGCTGGTTTTTCAAATTCACCTAGCAAAACATTTCTAGAATATACTCAAAATGTTTGAAATCATGTTGTCTGCAACATATAAAAACTTACATGGTGGAAGTTTTACAAAAAACAAAGTTATCATCATTTTTTGATAATAGAAATATAAATATGAGTAAAAAAAATATCAAAAACACAAAATTATTGAAATCTAAAATAGGCAAAACCTAACCTACCTAGAGACGAGAAAATTTCCCAACTTGGTTGACAGCCGAAAAACTTTCTCTATTGAACTAAATCACTATTTTTGATCTCAAAATAGATTTATGAGTGGGTAAAAATTTCTGGTTTTTTAAATTCATCCAGCAAAAAATTTCTAGAATATACTCAAAATGTTCAAAATCATATTGTCTACAACATACAAAAAGTTACGCGGTGAAAGTTTTACCAAAATAATGTTATCATCATTTTTTGATAACAGAAAAACAAATTTGAGTAAAAAAATATCAAAAACACAAAATTATTTAAATCTAAAATAGGCAAAACATAACCTACCTAGAGACGAGCAAATTTTCAAACTAGACCGACACACAAAAATCACTCTACAGCTGCCAAAACACAGTTTCCCTTTTGTCTCTCCTCTCTTTCTTCTTAAATTCCCAAAAAACTTTCTCTATTGCATGAAATGAAAGGAAAAGTGGATTTAAGCTATTTCATAAATCCAATATGGATTTAGATATTTAAAAAAAAAATAATAAAATAATAATATTCTAATAAATTTTCAAAATAAAATTCATAGAAATTTTTATTGGGCTTAAAAAATTATAGAAACATATTTATAAAATAACTTATTTTATTTATTATGTTTTTTAAATCAATTTGCAAAATTGACACTTAATGGCCCTAAAATCCACACTTGTGCCGTTAGATGCTAATTTATTAAGGAATTTAACAAGATCCCCAAAATGATGAAAAACATTAGGGAAACTAAAACACAACAAAAGAAATGTTATGAAGAAGACAATTTATGATTTGGGCTTATAACGGCTCTTGAATAAATTCTTGACTGTTGTAGATCAAAATGCATTTTTCAAAAATTTGAGTTATAACACCCAGGCACTAAAGGTTTGATCTATTTTATGTATACTTAACTATAGAAGAGAGTAGCTCTATCCAGTACAATAGAATTGCATTGTAGATCTTAACCCTTGTTTCACCCTACTTGTCTCCTTATGCCTCTTCTTCAAAAATTTATCTCACCAATAAAACACATTAGAACAGTTGTACGTCTCCAGTTCTTGCATAAAAACATCCCACTCAATTTTCTATCCTTGGAGGGAAGAATAGCCTCTCCAAGTTTCCCAAGAAGGTGCATCAACCCTTCAGCCCTCATAGAGGTAGCATCAATCAAGGTCTGATCTCTGATTTGCTTAACTAAAGCTTACCACATTGAAGTGTTCAAGGGAGCAAATGGAAAGACAAAATCAAAGCACCTGACACTCCCTTATGGCATTCTTTCCACCATTCTTTCTACTCTCCAAAACATAAGAGAATTGGGAGATGCCTCCTATGTAAAACATAATTTACACAAGAAAGTTAATATTAGAATGGAAGACATGTATCCTTTATCTTCTTCTTTCCTTCTTATGTCATAGGAAGAAAAATCTAAAAGCCGATGAAAGCTCATAGCCACACCTACCAAAGAAAAGTAAGCTCACCTTTGAAAGGCATACTTAAGGAATGTTACTATCTTTACAAATTCTCTAAATGTACAAGCTTATACAGTCCAAAGTACCCACTCATTTTATTTAAATAAGGAATACAATAATACATCATTTTAAAATCCATAAATGATAACAGAGATTTATTAAACAGAGAACCCATCGATGGGACATATCAGAAAAAAATCATTTCATACCACCCTAGGGTAACCCATTTCACCTTATGAAGTATTTATTTCTTGATATAAATAGGATCGAGAACATCCTAGCATGACAGAGATTGCATCATCAACTACAAATCACCTCTGCAACTATTAGCTGATCCACCATTTGTGACAAGCTCTAAAATAAGTAACACATTAGTCCCCAAAAAAATAGTGAGTCTTTTATGCCCTAGAACCATGGCGACTACATGCTCCATGCCATCATGAACATCGAAATGCCTCAACCATTATTAGCTAACTCAACCCTTGTAATAAGCTCTATAATAAGTAACATGAAAGTCTCCAATAGATAGGTAGTCTTATGTTCCCCAACACTATAAGAAAATACATGCACCATTCCATTATTAACACCAAAATTCCATTGTCATTATTAGATGAATCCCCTCTTTGTGATAAGCTTCATGTGAGTAATGCATGAGTATCTAGAAGATGATATTCTAATGTTCCCTAGCACTATAGGAAACTACACGGATTGTTCTATCATCAATATCAAAATTCCTTAGCCACTATTAGCTGACTCTCTCCAATGAGTAGCATGTGATTCTCCAATAGATGATGAAACTTATGTGATCTAGCATTATAGGTGATAATAGAAACCATGTCATTATCAATATCAAATCACCTCAGCTACTATATATTGACTCCCTTCTTTGTGACAAGCTCCATAATGAGTAGTGCATGAGTCCCCAATAGGTGGTGAGTCTTATGCACTCCAACACTATAGGTGACTATAGGCACATACCATTATAAAAACATGCCCCCTCTTTTACAACAAGCCCATAAAGTAGTGTGTGGCTTGCCTCTTACTTGGTGTGATTTTCACACCTTAAATGATGACAATAAATACCCCTAATGGTAGATTCCCTCTACCTCTAATGAGATGAGCTTATTGATATTATCTACTTCATGACCTATTTTAGAGATTTTGATGATAACAAACATATGCTTGGATGCTCTAATTTGTGTGCTAAGTATTTCAAGTGTAATGATGTGCATAGTAATTATTTATAGGATTTACATTGCACAACTCAAGTTCAATCAAATGTTGAGATTAAGATGGACCAAGATGGACAACTTCAAGGACTTTATATTATCATAGGAGTATGTTAGTGGACCATTAATATTTACTTGCATGATTCAATTTGCACATAATCTAAATATCTATTAATTATATATTAATCTTGATATATAAATCTATATGATTTTATTATTAAATAAATTTTATAATCTTCATTGATTGTATAATTATTATCAAATATGAAAAGTTTTATAATTAGGGAATTAAAGGTAATAAGCTTATATGGTAAAATGTTTATTATTTAAACTAACTTGTTTCATTTCAATTTATTTATGTATGATTAATTCTATATAAATTACATCATTTTATTATATTAATATTCAATATATTGTTAAATATTTAAAATTTTGCATGAGTTTTTATTATAATGAATATGATATAATTTTGACAAAAACGTGTTCTAATGTTTATTGAATTAGATTTTTTGGATTCTGTAGATAGAAATTGATAGGTTATAAGACTTATGTGGAATTCATTTTAATTTATAATGAATTTCCAATCATTATCTGATCTAAATATAATATGCTGGTAGCTATTTTTGCCCTATTTTGGATGTATATATAGACTTTTTGACCTTCCCATGTGGCTAGCCATTTTATAGCCGTTTGAATCTCATATATATTTAATATAATTGAATTTTTGATCAAATATAATATTATTAGTTGATGAATTAATATGAGTTTAATAGTTTTATTCAAATTTAGCTTTACTTACCCTTTCCCTATAAATACCCCTCTTCTTCTTCATGTAAGGGCTGCTAAAAAAAAAAATCTTCGGCAATTCTTCCATTCTTCCTTTCTTCTTTACATTCTAAATATTTAAAGGAGAAATTTTGATTTTTATTCCAAGTGCTCTTTTCATTTGCGATATCGAAATCTTGGTTGGAAAGCTTCAACACAAAAAATTGAATAAAATCTATTGGAGTTGTTGAGTTTTATTTTCTTCACTAACTCTTTACTTTCTTTAGCTTTCAGCATATATTTCTTCCTTAAAAATATTTATTTTTTGGTGAAATATTTGTTGGAAATTTTATATTAAAGTTTTCTATATTACATCTTTTAAATCCATAAAGTTTAGCAAAGCAAGTACTTTTATTTTCTTTAAGGTGGCATAGATTTACATCTATAATCTAATTCATTTTATTTGATTTGAAGTATTAAAGTTTAAATACGCAAAAATATATTTTTATTTAAAATGTTTTTGTTTTTTTAAACAAAATATAAATCTTTCTTAAAGTGAGCAAATTTAATATTTCATTTGCAAGTAGTGAGATGATTAAAATTAATTTGTAAAATCACCACAAATATTGTGGATATTTTTTTACAAGGTAATTTGAGCTTGTATTATTCACATCCATTTTCTTGATCTAAGCTGTTTGACTTTGTGAAGTTTTAATTGTAATTAGATTGGGTTGTACTTGCCAGTGTAGGAGAGTACTTAGGTTGTAAAGAACTTCTTTGGTTTAAAGAAGTGAGGTTTGCAAAGAAAACCTGGGATTAGTTAATTCTAGCACAAGAGTTGGCTAGCGTTGATGTAGGTCAGATTAGAATCCAGGCCGAACCACGTAAAAATATTGTGCCTCTTATTTTCATTTCTTGCATCTATTTTTTCTTTGTCTTTTTCATAAAAACTGTGTGATTACTTTTTATTTTAAAAATTCCTTTAAAATCATCTTAATTTTCTTCTTTTAATGAAAATTTCAAAAACCTCCAATTCCCCCCCCCCCCCCCCCCCCTCTTAGGGTGCCATAGTCATCCAACAGAGCTCTACAATAATGGTGGAGCATAAATGCCCTTAGCTAATGAGTCTTGATATTTACCTCTATGAAGAGGAAGAGTCTAGTGTAAGGCTTAGTCCATCACAGGTGACTTCACATACAAACAACATACCTCTCAACCATTGAGTCATGAAAAGCAAACTCGCAAGTAAAGGAATAAAGGTTAAAGCCTTAATTCCTTTCAAAGGCACAACAGGCTTATGGTTGGTACAAAAAAAAAAAACTAACATCACCAAACATGTACGAGAAAGTATAAAAAAAATGATTAAATGACAAATGAATTTCTTTATATTTTTTTATTTTATTTACATCAAAAGTTTCACAAGATTACAAAATTAAGGTCGATGTGACTCACTTATCAGTCCCACTTGTTTCCCCACAACATTCCTCAGTATCACTATAAGAAAATTATCTGAAGTAGCAGGAAGGATCTTTGAACTTAAGATATAGATAGTCTCTCACCACCATCTTTCATGTGCATTATATAGCCCCATCAAAATGATGGTCATGCGCTCATGCAATATGTAACCTTCTCTTCTAGCAAGTTCACCTAGTTCACTTTATCTTGATGAATCTCCCTCTCCTCATCTAAAATGAGCTCATTAAATCATTTCATGTCGCTCATGAGCTCAATCTTTTCAACTACATCAATATAACAATTTCTAAGTTTAAATGTTTTCTTCCAATGAGTTTATCATCAAATAGACCAAGTTGTTTAGATCTAGCTAAAAAATATCTTATGTTAAGTAATGAATTAATCTTTCATTCTCAAAGCACCAACTAAATAATGGAATGACAAATTTATCCTCATATGCAGAAACCTCTTTCTCTTTAGAAGGTAATACCTAATCTCCATTTGACGGTTATAACCTCAGAATTGCTAAAAGCTTTAGCACTCAAGACAGAATCTTTTTTTTACATAAAATAACAACAACTATTTCCCCATTCTTTTATAACAGCTCAGAAGGGGCTACCCCCACTTTGGATGACTCAAAAACCTCCTTTCCCCCAAAAGATGAGGGAGGAATGCTCCATTCTATAGGCACCCATGATTTCTTGGTACCTTATATGAACATCTATGACTATCTACTTCTTCGAGTGGACTTCTGGATAAACCTCAACACCGACCAAATAAGGCTTTTCAAACATGCTTCTACATAAGAGAAGTAAAAGATAAAATAAATGCCACAGAATTCGACAAAAGTTAAGAAGGGGCCGATCTAAAAAAATTCAGAACTTCCTCTATTTCAGCTCATAAAGAAAACTGCAGCCCCAACACCAAGTGTTCAAAAGGGATGACTAGTACCCCATCCAACACTATATTGATTCATTCATTATCTTTCATTGACCTTACATATTCATCATAGGCTAAACATAAAGTATGGAATATATATCAGCATATTCCTCCATTAGGAAAGTACTCATCAATCCCATTTCACTAAGGAATGTACCTGCACACTTACGTAGACCATATATATTAACAAAAATGTTTGATAAAAGAAGAAGCAATAGAGACAAAGTGAATCTCCCATTCCCAAGACCCTGGCATTCATTTCTATAATTTCAATTTGATACAGAGAGATCAATGTCTATTAAATCAAAATTAATGCAAAAGACCACACCATTCCCTCTCATCATTACAAGATCCAATGAACCTAATCACACTCACTTTTAGTCTCCATAGTGATAAGTCTTAGAATATTTGGCACAACTGCCACCTCGTCCTATTTGACAAGATGAAGAAATTCCCTTTTTTAATTTTTTTTTACAGGAAACTTCCAAAAGTCAAAGATTTAATTCAAAAAAGGAAAATGCCCTCAGCAAATACATAAATTAAAAAGTAAAATCAGCCCATGTAGTGATTATTTTATCATACTAAGCACTAATCATCCCATCCTGTCTATATACTAAATAACTTACTAAGCACCCTAGGGAAAACCCTTTTGTATAGTTTGACTAAGCATCGTACACTATCTCAACCATCTATTGATACATTGAAGAGATCTATGGAGAAAGAAAATTGCTCTTAAATAGAAGAGCTTCAAAGGAGCTCTTTAATTGCAAGTTGTAAACTTTATCGTCCAGAACGATATGGACATCGTCCTAGACGATCAGTACAAATCTCATAAGATCATCCAGAGCATCACCCTGAATGCAAACAGGATGATTGAAAATTTTCTTGATCGTCCCGGATGATCTCACGATCGTCCTAGTCGATCAGTTCAAATCAGAGAAAAATCATTCAGAGCATCGCCCTGAATTTAAACTGGTCGATATTTTTCGTCCAGAAGAAACTAAGGGTTCTTGAATATATCGTCCTGGCCGATCCAGTGATCTTCAAGGATGATGTGATCGTATCAATCATCCTTAATTACTTCCTTGATTCCTGGATAAATTTAGGCATAGTTATACAATATCGTCCATGCCGATCAATGAATCATCCTGGCCGAATTATAAAAATATAGAATGCCTAAATTGATCATGGTGGCAATTTCTTTCTGTATTGAGTATATCATCTGGGCTGATACAGGTATCGTCCAGGCTAATCAGTTAATTACGGCTACCTTAACTAAGAAATCCTGATTAGATCTTCTGTTTTGAACTCGATCATCCAGGACGATATAAATATCATCAGGGCAGTGAAGGGATAAGCTAAATCTCTCAAATGTGTGTGCAGGGTTACGTAACATCAGTCACTTCAAACAATTACAATTGACTCAAGAAAGAAAAAAGAAAATTACAGGCTGACTCAACCCTAATCTACCCAGTCTTGAGCTTATTCTGATTTCCGTCTGATCTTTGAATTATGAAAATATCAGTAGTAAAGGCAGTCGAAAAGAAGCAAGAGTGTTTGCTAATTATCAAAACATAATTGATGGATTCTGCAACATTTAATACCAAAAATGCCCTAAGAATGTTGCGAAAGCAAGGTAATACTCATTTCTTCAAATAACAATTTCATTTCTACTTGAGCCTTTAGTATCAAAGAAATCATCACTTATTATAAAGGAAGGATTTTCTTGCAAGAAGATGACACAAATTTATTGTATGAACCCCTAAAAAGATATTTATTGAGTAATTACATTTAGGGAATGTAAATCCAATAAGAGTAGTGATGAGGAGATCTACAAAGTTGACACTTATGATGATCAACCCATAAAAACCAAATCTACTCCAAATCAACTTGAAGATGGGGGACGGACGGCCACTATAGATGAGCTGAAATAAATAAACTTGGGGATTGAGGAAGACCATCACTCAACCTTTATTAGCTCCTTTCTAATAGAAGACTAAGTGGAAGAAATAAAAAAAAACTCCTTTATGAATTCAGAGACTGCTTTGGTTGGACATATACTTAAATGCCCAGCTTTTCCCTTCATGTAGTAGTTTATATATTGGCCATTAATCCATATGCAACACTCCTCAAATAAGCTCCAAGGCGAATGAGATTGGAGATTGAAGAATAGATGATTAAAGAAATGAAGAACCTTATAGAATTGAGCTTCATCTGAGAAGAATAATATGCTAATTGGATCACCAATATCATCCTTATAAAGAAGAAGAATGGTCAGTTTTAGGTCTGTATTAATTTATGGGACCACAATAAGGCATATCCAAAAGATGATTTTCCACTCCCTATATTAGAACTCCTAGTGGATAACATATCACACTACGACATATTCTCATTTATAGATGGATCATCAAGCTACAATAAAATTGAAATGGCACCTGAAGATGAAAATCACACAACATTCATGATACTCATCGATATTTTCTTCTACATGGTCATGTACTTTGCCCTAAAGAATGCTAATGCTACCTGCCTGTGGGTAATGACATTTATCTTTGGCAAATTAATTCATTAAAAGGTTGTGTGCTTCATAGATGACCTATTCATCAAGAGCATGGACCAATAAGATCACATAAAGGACATGAGGATTGCATTTGAGAGGATAAAAAAGTTTGATCTAAAGATGAACCCTCTCAAATTTACTATTTGGGTCTCCTCTGAAAAATCTTTGGGTATATTATTTGTCACTGATGAATCAAAATCAACCCCAATAAAAGTAAAGCGATTATGGAGATGCTGTCACTAAGGAATGTCCATCAACTTCACTCCTAACAAGGACAACTATCTTTCATTTGATATTTCATATCAAATTTATTAGGTATGTGCCAGTCATTTTAAAAGCTGATGAAGAAAGACATTTAATTTAAATGGGATGTAAAATGCTAGGAAGCTTTTGATAGTATAAAAATATACATATTAAATCTACCCATTCTCGCAACATCAATTTTTTTGGAAAGCCTCTTACACACTAAACAAGTAAATTTTAAGTGTCCCTCAGAGCACTATTTGCTCAACAAAATGTTGAAGGTAAAAAAATCTACTCAACTACAACTGTCAGAGGCTGGTCAGATCAAAAATATATTATTCCCCAATCGAAAAGCATTATCTAGCATTAATTTTTTATGGTTTAGAAACTCTGCTATTACATGCTTTCTTACAAGATTATGTTGATATCAAAGATCAATCTGTTGAAGTCCTTTATGACAAGACAAGCGTTAAAAGGTTGTTAAGCTACCTGGGAAGTAATATTACTATAATGTGATATCACATATTTGCCACAAAAGGCAGTGAAGGGATAAGCCTTAGCAGGTTTCCTCACCATGCATCCTATCCTTGTAGATTCCACACATAATGATAATTTTCTAAATGAACAAATCATGCAGGTTGAGGAAAGGGAGAAATTATAATTTTGGGAGAATTATTTATTTGGGTGTTATTGATTAAATATGCCTAGCTTCTACATCTTGCAAGAGCCCGAACTAGCATTAGTCTTATTTATGTAGCTCCTAACAAAGACATAATGAGATTTTTGTTCAGTTTAACTAAACCCCAAACCATTAATAAAGCTAAATATAAAGCTTTAATGTTGGGATTGGAAACTATAATCTATGTTAGAATCCAAAATCTCTAAATCTTTGGTGATTCTTAATTTGTGATAAATTAAGTTTTGGGTATTTACAAGATTTGCAAACTTGAACTATATCACTACCATTAGAAAACTCTTGATCTTTTAAAGCAAGTACTAAATATTAGAATAGCTCGAGTTCCCTGATTCAGAATACCAAAAGCAGCTTGTCTAGCCAAATTAGCCAAGGATGTGGCAAAAATTGTTGAGGAAAAGCCTATCTTAATTATGGTTCACAGTTGTCAAGTCTTAGAGGCAACATTCTTATAATTCCATCATACATAGGGAATATAAGATTTAAGCCAGCAGGATGCAACCCAGATTGATTCTCAACCTCCCTTACATATTATTATTAAAAATCAACCATAAGAACGTCAAGTAGTCAAAAGATGTAAAACTAGTAGATGCTCAAAATCATGGTTACATTAAACATTAAGGAAGGTGATGATTAGAGGAAACCATTATTAACTATTTCAAAGAAAGTAAACTCTCGATGGATAAATCTCTAACCACATAAATCTAAAAGTGGGCATTATGATACATATTTGACATGCTGTATTGATGAGCCTTTGATTAAATGTGTCTAAGATGCCTAGAGACCATGGAATCTGATAGAATGGTAATATAAATGCATGATGGACTATGTGGTGCAAATCTGTTAGATCCTAAAATGCCTACTAAAATTAAGAAGATGAGTTATTATTAGCCAATAATAGTGACATATTATATTGACCACGCCAAGAGATGCAATGTGTGTTAGATTTACGGTGATGTTACACATCTGCCGCATAATCCACTACACCCAACCTTAGCTTCTTGGCCATTTGAATGTTGGGGCACAGATATAATTGAACTAATAGATCCATTGTCATCAGCCAGATGTCTCTTCATTCTAGTTGCAATTGATAAACTTTTAAAGTGGGCAGAAGAGAATCCATTCAAATAAGCCACATCCGAGCATGTAATCAATTTCTTCACACATAATATTGTTTATAGATTCAACATGCCATGCTGAATAATCCCATATAACATTATATTATTTAAATGCACCAGAATTTACAAGTTTGTTAATCACCACAAAATAAATTGGTGATACTCACCATATACAACCTAATGGGAAATGTCTTGGTTAAGGCCTTCAACAAAATATTTGTGAAGTTGTTAAAGAAGATCCTAACAAAGAATAAAAGAGAGTGGTATCTAAGATGACAAAAGAGTTATGGGTGTATTGGAAACATACAAAAGCCAACCAAACCCACTCCTTACTCATTGGTGTTAGGGTTTAAAGTAGTACTGACATTAGAGATTGAACTATCGTCACTTTAAGTAACAATTCTGTTTGATCTCACTTAGGAATGAACTGCCCGCCTACACTTAATGAAATCAAGCTACAAACTCAATAGAACATAAAAATCTATCGAGCAATAATGGAAACATTATTTGAACGAATGGTGCATCCTCTAGCATTTCAAGAAGTATAATTAGTCTTGATGATAAGAAGGCCAATCATCCTATACCAAAAATTTGGTGGTAAATTTGAATCCAATTAGGAGGGTTTTGTCATCAATGAGAAGATATATCAATGAGGAGCTTATTAGTTTATTGATTTATACGGTTAGAGGCCTATGCCTCCAATGAACGGTCGATATTTAAAGAAGTATCATGCATGAAAATTTTATATCCAATGTACTATATAATGATCAATATTTAGGTGCATATCTATTAGTGCATGCATATATTTAGATTTTGAAATTCTCTTGTGTGCAATAAGGCATTTCAAAGTTTCCAATAATATTGGGGTAATTTTTAATATTTATTTCAGTAGACATTATGCTATATACCAAGATCTCCAAATAAATATTTAAAATCTAAAAAAAAAAAAATTCATCTAAAATCACCTTACAAGATAGGGGATTTTTAAATATTTATTTAGATTGACATTGTACTACACGTCAAGATCTCTAACTAAATATTTATAATAAAAAAAATTTAATTCTACTCTATTAAAAAATCCCCCTACCATGTACGGGCATTTTATATATTTATTCGAGTCGATATCGCACTTCATGTGGATATCCCTAAATAAATATTTAAAATCACTAACTATGAATACTCCTTCATGAAGAAGGATATAAGAATTTTCTCTATCAACGCATATGTAGGTGATCTTCAAAAAGTTTGGGACATCACCTTCTCAACCATACAAGAATTTAATGGTTAGAAAAGAGAATTTATGTGAATATATGCTCCAGCAAATCTAGCTATAATGAAATAAGTCCTTCAATATCCTGAAGTTTAAGGTTTGAATGGTGTAAGAGGTTGGGTTCAATCAGCCTAAATATGACTAACTCACTAATAGCTCCATCTACTCAACAAGCCATAAAAAAGGCCACACTAGAGGATCCCCCGCTTTATCCACCTATTAGAAAGGATTTTTAGGAGCACAAAGCCTTATTTGACTCGATAAGTAAAAGTGGTTATTGTTTGAAAATTTTTGCCAAGTGATCAGAGAGATAAGGTTACATTGGAAAGATGTGTATTCACCCAAATAAAAGAATATGACAACTGTCCCTTTCAAAATTTACATAGGTGTTTCTCTAAAAAGTTTAAGATATCACCTTCCTCAATATATTGGTACTTTGAAAGTTTGAAAAGGAAATATTATGACTACATATTTCACCCAATCAAGCTAAAGCGAAACAAGTCTTTCAACAGTCTGAAGCTTATGGTTTGAATGGGTGTAAGAGGACGACCTTAACAAGCCCAGCTGTGGCTGATTCATTGCTAGTTCCTTTAACTCAACAAGCCATAAGAAATTCCATAATAGAAGAACCTCCATTTCATCAACCTGTCAGTATGGACTATAAGAAACATGAAGGCTTATCTACCTTGATAAGTTCAAGTAGTCGTAATCCACTAAATTCTCATAAGTGACTGGAGAGTCAAAGTTATATTGAGATGGATAAGTCTCAATCAATAGCTACAAATTGCGTGTAAGCTTTATAATCTCAAACCACAAAGTATGACTTTAAATACATATACATTAATAAATCTATCTTTTGGAGCATATTTCTTTACATCTTAAGTTTAAGACCTGAATGGGCATATGAGGTCAAACTCAACAAGCCAAGATGTGGCTTAGTCACTGGCAGCTCCATCTACTCAATAAGCTAGAAGAAAGGTCATAGTAGAGGACCCTCATTTTAGTAGTCTGATGACAAGATCTATTAAATTCTAGCTCACCTAACCTTTTTTTCTTTTTTTGTTTGAGAAAATGCAAATTGCATTGAAGAGAAAAACAAAACCCTATTACAACCAGAAATTAAAAACAACTTAGGATGTTACTATACCAGACAAATGGTAAGTAACAATTGTTGAAAGGAAAAAAACTAATAAAAGAAACATATTTGAAATAAAAGGGAATATCATAACGAAGATAAGATCCACTACTCCTCATTTTAAAGCAATCAGGGTGATGGGGACACTAAAAATAAAACAACCCAAAGGGTTGGTTACTATCCCAGTGATCCCAAAGAGGAATAAAATAAAAATATTAAGAATCCTAAACTTTATTACTTTAATCTCATTATGAAAATAAAAAAATAATAATAAACATAGATGGAAAGTAGCCCAACCTCTACTATCCTTCTATAATGGTCAGCTAATTTTAACAATGCCAAAAAAGAATCCTTTAAGAGAGAAGATATCCAAAGAATACTCAACCATGCTGCCAACAGAGAAACAAGATCTTATCAATTTTATAAGATCCCAAACTTACACAAACCATCAAATGAAAGCCTCCTTGAATATAGCCATTATAAAGATAGACATAAATCTTTATATGTCCATCATCACCGCCCTAATCTTTTGGAGAAAACATGTTATTAAGCTGAAGGGAAAATGTCCCCCTTATCCTTCTTAAATGTGAAATCATCATTTCTTCTTCTGGGTAGATATTCCAGCGAACTTAATGATTGAATTTATTTAAACAACTTATGTTTAGAGTTGGAAGAGTTACCAACCTTATTCCCATTAGAATAAGAAACTTTATCCTACAAAATCTTTGCCTTTTTAAAATTCAAATTAACATCAGACGTGGAAGTAGACTCATCTGGTTCAATGTCAGGAACAACTTCACATAAACTTTCAAATATTATTATTGAAAGTTTCTTCTGGTTCAACAACTCCTCCGGTATTAACATCAGCATCCGTATACCAATATTCTCCCATCACTTTTCCTTCAAGCTATTTACCAAGTCAATACCACCTGATAAAACAACTTGACCAGCTTTGGATTTTTCAACTTCAGTTTTCCCATCTTGATTAAAAGATCCTTTAATAGAATCTTTATTGACAACAACTTCAACCTTGTTGACTTCAAATAAGTTTACAACATCTTCATTACCATCTTCCTCAAGAGATAAAATGCTAAAATTATTGTTTTTCCTCACATCTGATATAATTTTATCAGATAAGGCATCAAGTTTCTCCATATCTTCTTCAGAAATAGTATGAAGCAAAACCAAATCCTTCTTATTAACCTTGTCTTCATCTATAAGGCTTTGAGAATCCAATTTCTGCACACCATCTAATTTATTTTAAAAAGACACTTTTCCCCTCTTCTTATTTCTAAACTTCACATGCATCCATGGACCATATGAATTCTCATCAACATGAGCTGATTTCATAGGACTTTCCTTATCAGAAAGATTCAGAACAGCTGAGACATTATGACACACATAAACTTTATGTCCAATCCTTACACACATGAAACATAAAATTGATAATTTACCATATTCAATTTTTAAAAAAAAAATTACCACACAAACCTTCAATCCAAATTCCACAAGGCAGCTTTGTATTCAAATTGATTCGAACACAAGTTCTAGCAAATTCCCTTCTACCCCGTTTGAACATGTTGCTATCTAATAAAGTTGGGGTTCTTATTTTAGAAATGATTTTTACAATATTAACTTTCTTCCCAATAATGAAGAGGTAAATGTGGAAGTCATACCCAAATAGGTGAAGAAATTCCATCCATAGAAGTAGGAGAGAAAATAGGTGACCATTTGTCTTTACCAATGATGATACCCCCAACATACCAAGGACCTCCAATTAGAACTTCCTCCATAGCTTCAGATGATTGAAATGAGCACAAAAGACAATCTAACCCAAGTGAGGTTATATGAAAACCACCAAATTTACTCCATTGATGTCTTAATTTAACAAAACACATGGAAAAAATGCATGTTTTTGCTAAGAATTTTAACAACCAAAGAATTCCTTAGAACTTGAACTTTAGAACTTTCAATTACCACATCAAGTTTAACCATATTCTCATCCTCATTATCTTCAAAAATACTCTTCAAATTTATTTTAATACGTGGATTTTTCATGCATACATTTGCATTTTCCAAAACATGAGATATATTATTAACTCCAAGTAAATTTGTAGAAGGATCTTTATCACATCCATCAACAGAAATGTTATTTTCAATATCATTCCATTTCTCCAAATAACTATTCATTTTCAAATTAAATCCAAAAGAATAAGAAAAAGCATCCAAATAATTAGCTTTAGGAGTCAGATTGAGGATAATCCGACAAAGGCAAAAAGTCTTACGATCTAAACAAGAAATAAAAATCACTTCTTTCCCTTTCTCTCCATCAGAAAAATGCTCTTGATTTGAAACAAAATGAACTTCATAATAATTAGAGGAGTATTCTTGAAATAAGAATTATGAGACAAGCTACTATTGAAAAAAATATCTACCTTCTGTACAAACAGAGTTGGACGCATGGTAGATGCTGGGGTTAAGGTATTACGGTCATCAGAGGATGACTGGAGACCCTCCACCACCATCAACGGCCATGAAAGAAGATTCACAATTGAAGGAATTTGAAAATCTTAAAAAATCCTAAACGTTTTCTCTCTATTGGCCAAGATCTGGATAAACATTAGGCACTACCCATATACTCACCCAATCTGATAAGTTCAAGTAACCCATATTGAAGTCTTTTTTACTTATTAAAGGTTAAAGAATTACCTACATTTGGTATTAACCATTAAACCCAAAACCTACAAATCCTTCAATAAATTCATAAAGCACAAAGTGAGGATTGAAGGAATCCTTCTTCAACAAGTCCACTTAAGCACAAAGCAAAGGACCAAAAAAATTATCTCAAAGTTTCACATAAAGCCTAAGGACTAACTAAAAGGATTCCATCATCAAAAAGTCCATTACACACAAAGTTCTAGACCGATGACTCCCCACCATAGACCTAATATTAACCTAAACGGTTTAGGTCATCAGCATCTACTTCATTAAGCTCACCATAGCTAAAAAACAAAGGGACAAAGATACATTAATCTCCCGATAAGTCAGTAAAGATATATACGATAATCCTTCATCAATGTCTGTCACAAAGCATAAGGTAGAAGGAACGAAGCCTCAAAACTTAGAATAAAACTATGAAAGGATTGAAACTGCAAACCCAATGAGTGTTTAAAGCTTTGAGCACAAAAAACAACAGAAGTTATAAGAGCAGAATGGAAAGCAGAGCTCATCAACAACTGAATTAATAAAATTATTCTATTTTATTAGTTTAGAATTCATATACATTTTCATAAACTATATCTTTTTATAAGCTTACAATAGCAACAACAACAACATTAAGCCTTTATCCCACTATGTAGGGTCGTGGTCGGCTACATGAATCCTTTTTCTCCATTGTGTCCTATTAAAAGTCAAATTCTCATTTAAATATAATAAAGAAAGGTCATTCCTAATATTTTCTAACCAAGTCTTTTTAGGTCTACCCCTACCTTTCTTAAAATAATTCAAATCTAATACCTCTACTCTCCTAACCGGGTCATCGGAAGGCCGTTGTTTTATGTGACCAAACCATCTAAGGCGACTCTCTCTAATCTTATCTTCTACTGGAGCTACTCCAACCTTTTCACATATATGCTCATTTCGTATCCTATATCTAAGGGTAAAGAAACTCATCCACTTGAGCATCCTCATCTCTGTCACACTTAACTTAGTATTATGCTCCTCTTTTAATGGCAAACATTTGGCACCATAAAGCATTGCAGTCCTCACTACTATCTTATAAAATTTTCCCTTAAGTTTGAGGGGTAAATTTCTATCACATAACAATCCCAATGCGTTCCTCCACTTCAACCATCCAACTTGAATTCTGCTGATAATATCCCCATCTATTTCACCATCACTCTGAACAATAGATCCAAGATATCTAAAACGTATACTCTTATTAATGACTTGATCGCCCAAAGTCACAATCCCCTCACTAGGTCTATTACTACTAAAATTACACTCCATATATTCCATTTAGATCTAATCAATTGAAAACCTTTAGACTCTAAGGTTGACCTCCATAATTCAAGTTTACCTTCAACTCTCTATCTAGTCTTATCAACAAGAAGATTATCATCAGCAAAAAGCATACACCAAGGTACATCCTCTTACAAATGTCTAGTGAGAACAACCATGACTAAAGCAAAAAGATATGGGCTTAAGGTTGATCCTTGATGTAATCCAACCGAAATAGGGAAATACTTGGTCAATCCATCTTGTGTTTGAACACAAGTAATAGCTCCTGCATACATATCTTTAATGATTTCAATATAAGCATTATTAACTCCTTTCTATTCAAGAACTCTCCATAGCATTTCTCTTGGAACTTTATCATATGATTTTTCTAAATCAATAAATATCATATGTAGATCCTCCTTATTTTCTCTATATTTCTTCATCAAACCTCTTAATAAATGTATGGCTTCCATAGTCAACCTACCTGGCATGAATCCAAATTGATTTTGAGAAACATCAGTATCACGCCACACCCTATGCTCCGTAACTCGCTCCCATAGTTTTAAAGTATGACACATCAACTTAATACCTCTATAATTCGCATAATCTTGTGCATCACCTTTATTCTTAAAAATAGGAATTAACACACTCATTCTCCACTCATCAGGCATATTTTTAGTCTTCAAAATATTATTAAAAAGTTTAGTAAGCCATGAAATTCCTTCATATCCTAAGCATTTTCACACCTCTATTGGAATATCATCAAGTCCAATAGCTTTTCCACCCTTCATTTTCTTTTAAGCCACTCTAACTTCATTTTTACTAATACGCCAATAAAAACATAAATCTTTATTTTTATTTAGGGTGCTAAGGTCACTATAGTCAATCTTATTTTTACAATTTTCATTAAAAAGTTTAGCAAAATATCTCATCCACCTTTGTTGAATTTCAACTTCTAAGAAAAATATTTTTTGATCTTCATCATTAATACACTTCACTTGAACTAAATCCTTACTACTCCTATCTCTTTGTTTGGCTAACTTATACATATATCTTTCCCCATCTTTAGTATCTAATCTATTATAAAAATCACTAAAAGCTAATGTCTTTGAATCGCATATTGCTTTATTAGTATCCTTACAAGCCACTTTATATATTTCTCAATTATCAGAATTTTAAAATTAAACCAATATTTATAACAAAATGTCTTATTTTTAGACTTTTCTTACACATTTGGATTCCACCACCAACTATTTTTACTATTAGGAGCTTTTTACTTTGATACTCCGAGGATATCTTTTGCAATATTCTTCATATCACTAGCCACTTTTTCCCACATAACATTAGCATCCTCATGCACAGACAAAATCTTACAATATGAAATCTTATTCTCAAAAATATTTTGGTTAATATTCTTTAAAGTCGCCCATCTAATCCTAGAAAATCATTTTAATTTATTTTTTATTTTATGCCCCTTTATCTTAAAGTCTAAAACTAATAATCAATGTTGGGTACATAAATGTTCACTTGGAATAACTTTACAATCTTTGCAATCTAAACGATTTAATTTTCTAATAAGAAAATAGTCAATCTGGGTTGTATTATATCCATTTTTATAAGTGATTAGATGCTCATTCCTTTTCTTAAATAAAGTATTAGCAATTGAAAAATCATAAGCTAAACAAAAATCCAATATGATCTTGCCACCTTCATTCGTGGTTCCAAATCCATGGCCACCATGAATGCCTTTAAAATCATCTACCTCTCTACCAACATGTCCATTTAAATCTCCTCCAATAAAAACTCTTTCTTCAAGAGGTATCTTTTGTATTAATTCTTCTAAGTCATTCCAAAATTTTAATTTAGAACTCATATCAAAACCTACTTGAGGAGCATAAGCACTTATAATATTAACAATGTTATCATCAACAACAATCTTTAAAGCTATAATTCTATCTCCAATCCTATTAATTTTTATAACAATATCCTTTAAACTCTTATCTATAATAACACCTACACCATTTCTAGTACGACTCCTACCCAAATACCAAAGTTTAAATCCTAAACTATCAATTTTCTTAGCCTTCTCTCCAACCCATTTAGTTTCTTGAATGCACAAAATATTTAACTTCCTATGAATCATAAGCTTACAATAGCAAATAAGAGAAAAATACAATATGCTTTACTGAGGAACGAAGTCTACACCCTAAAGTTATGCCTAAAGAGGAAGTACATAGCCTTATTTTGTACCTTCCAAAAACTAGGTTCCTGCTCTTCTGGAGCCTCCATAAAGCAACAGATATATCAACAGAAATGAGAAAAATAATGCAAATATATGTAATGCTACAAAATGAAAGGTGTACTTTAACAAATGTTTCCTATATTAGCTTGTGGAATAGTATCCCGCAGCTCCTGAAACATGTGGATGGCAATAAGGGTATAAGAATCAGCTAAAGAAAGAAAAGAAATTGCACAAATTAATATAAGAGTAACTAAGCTAAAGACAAATGTAGAAAAACTAAGGCAGTAGAATACTTCTGACTGAAGAATCTATATAAGTCGAGCAAATCTTGAATGAAATATGTTATTATATAGCCGAAATATTACATTCACATATGACTATGGTAAAGAAAGATGTGAGCACTTATAAATATGCTAAGAACTAAAGTAATGCTAATGTAAAAAGAGAATAAAGAAGCGATAATGCTATCTACAAGTGTTAGTTTATAAAGTGGGGCTCTAAGGACCTAAGTATGCAGTACTCTATCACTCTTATATAAGTCTCTACTTGATAAAAGCTAGCATGGTCTTGCCCCATTATTAAAACAAAAGAGGATGTCTCTTCTTTGCTTCCTTCAACTCTCGACTCCAATGCACGAAACCCACTCACAAGCTTCAACCTTCGATATTCTCGTTTCCTTTAACACCCATGCACTTACCGAAGATGAACCCAGTATGTGACCCTCTACAACTAATAGCCTTTCAATTTTTCTCAAAGCTGAAGCCATCGATCCTCATACAACCTGATGCCAAGACCACCAATAGTTGCAAAACTCATGAACCCATCTCCATCATCTTCATTGTTCCTCTAACTCCTGTCCTAGAAGCCTTTATCCTCAACCAAAAACCTAGACCTATCACAAAATTTATTGCTCTTCCTCTTTTCTCTTCTTATAGAAGCTGAGCTCTTTCGAACCTCTGACCCTTACCGTCACGACCATATATCCTACTTTACTTTGCCTACCCCTTCTCTCCCCCACAACTCTATCTATAAAGCCCATACTCACCAATCCAAACCCTATTCAAATCACCCACTATAAGCCCAAGGATGCATACCTCATCAAGCCCAAGATCACTATAATCATCCCACTCCAATCAATATTTCTCAATCCATAAGTGTGAAAAGCCCGCATAAATATATACTCCAAAACCCAAGCTACAACACATTAGCCCACTTAAAATTAGCTGAAGGTAATACATCACTGTTATATTTTATTATTATTACTTATGTTTAAAATTTATGTTGATATTAATTGTAATTAATTTAAATATTAATTTTAATATCATACTACTATTAATAAAAGTAATAAATATTATTATTACTTATTATAACTAACATTATATATATATATATATATATATATATATATATATATATATATATATATATATATATATATATATATATATATATATATATATATATATATATATATATATATATATATATATATATATATAAGAGAGAGAGAGAGAGAGAGAGAGAGAGAGAGAGAGAGAGAGAGAGAGAGAGAGAGAGAGAGAGAGAGAGAGAGAGAGAGAGAGAGAGAGAGAGAGAGAGAGAGAGAGAGAGAGAGAGAGAGAGAGAGAGAGAGAGAGAGTCATTTCACATTGTACTAAATGGTTATATCTTCATGTAGACCTAGGGTTCGCCATGGAAAAGACTCACATGCCTAGTTTTGTACTATTTTACTTCTCGTTTGATGTCTTTGAGTTCGGTCACTTTCAAGACAGAGAGTATGATAGAGAGAGAGGAAATTAGTAATGTACTCTCTCTTTCAGAGTTGTTGTCTTGGCTAACTTATTTCTATTTGTATCTAGATTGTGATCTAAATTTAGATAGGTCTGAAGCTGAAATAGATATAGAGGAGGATGATAAACAAGCAATTTTAGGATGAAGGAACTCCACAAATAGCAATGTTGTGGCTAGAAGGAAATCTTATCAGAAAAAAATTTACTATCCGATCAAGCACTAGGAAGCTTACGCATACCTGGCTTGACATGTACAAATCCAGTGATGCTAGATATGCAGAGGAGAATTATGGAAATGTAGATGGCGAGTAAGATACAGATAGGTCTGAAGTTGATATGGATATGGAGGATGATAAACAAGCAAATGGGTCAAAATGGAACTCAACAAATAATAAGGCTACCACTAGAAAAAAAATTTCATAAGAGGAAAAAATCAGCTGTCATGTCAAATGCTCTAAAACATGCACGTATCGAGCCTGACAGTTTTAGAGTTCCAAGATATGCGAAAGAGAATTTTGCACGTGCTGAAAATTCGGCTTATATGTCATAAATTTTATTTCTTTATAAAAACTTACCTCGTAAGTCGACATAATTTTTTAAGAGACACTTTCAAAATTCCTCAAATATTTTAAGAAATTATCATCCTTAAAAATCCTTTTAAAGACCATGTGCATCCTACAATTTTTTTTTAATTCCTTTAAACCACATTATGTATACTAGAGTTAATTCCAACTTATAGTTTTAAAATGTATCTAATTAACCTCACATTCCCTAATGTTTTCTTTTCCTTATATTTAAAGATTTTTCTCAAGCAATAGGTTATTCAAAATGAATATTCTCAACTTCAAAATCAAACCTATCTTTAAAATCAAATTTGAGTTTGATCAATAACAATACATGCAATAAACTTTTGAAAATAAACTACACATGTGAGTCCATTTCTTGATCTTTTTTTTAAGCCAAACACAACATAACCCTTTAAACATTTATCCCTAACCTATCAATAAACTTGAAGAATAAAACATCACTCTTAGCCAATGGGCCCTCTTATCGGGAGATTTTGTCGTAAAAGTATATCGTTATATTAAGGTCATGCCCAAAGCCCGTATGGTCCCCAATTTTTAAAACCCTCTTTGAGTAATGAATGATAGGGAGCACTCGATAAGATAGAAAGCTCTTTACCAGCAAACATTGACTTAAATTTACCCCATTAAATAAACATCAACCCTTAAATCATGCAACACATGGCTACTAATAATGATCATTCTATTAGTTTGGTTTGACTACCTCCTATAATTAAGTAGATTATGGATCATGACAACTCATGGAGATGGAATCATGGGATTTTAATCGGGCCTTTCATAATTGCACCATCATCCATTTTAAGAATATAGTGATATATTTCAAGACATAAACACCAAAAGTCAAAACCAAATTCAAGCCTTAAAATCATCACTATTATGCGCTAGGTAATTATTACGACTTATTTGAACGAATATCATTAATTGAAATTTATCTCTAGTTGTCTGGAGATGTAATTAATCATAGGGGCTTGCACCTTTGTGAAATTTAAAAACTGAGTTCATAAAGTCCTAACAAAATGAGGGAAAAATCTTTGGTTAGTGCCTTGTCTAAAACCTAATCAGGTTTTTGAAAGTTTACGCCGTAACTTAGATCTATTAAAACTCTCCAGTTAATTAAGAGCTGAGGAGAGGCTGGGATATAAAATTTTGGACCCCACAGCTTAGGTTTGGTATTGACGTAGAAATTCTTATGAATTATTCAGAGGAGCTTATGGGTATTGAAGTTCAAAACCATATACAATTGAGGACACAAATTTTGTTCTCTATGTTTTTTATATCAAAAGTACTGAACTAGAATTTATTCTCACATTCAATCACCATTATACAAAATTAATTTATTAATTTTTGAAATTTTTTTCTAGAGTCATTCATGGGCTGATAAATATTTAAGAAACTAATTAAATAAATTAATTTCTTATTTTCAATTTCCTTTCTTTTGGTCTATGTATTAAATTGTCAATTATTATCTGCATTAATTCAATTTCTTTTTAATTTCTTATTATTTAGTCAATGCATTAAATTGGCATTCATTATGGTTATTAATTCAACTTTTTTACTTTGTTTCATTTAGTATATATATATATATATATATATATATATATAATAAAAAATTCATTACTGGTGTTAATTCACTTTCATTTTTATTCACTATATTAATATGGCATCTATAAATATCACAGAAAACTTGGAATATTATAAGGTGAATAATGAATTCCCTTCCAATTATCTCCACAAATGAATTCTTTTAATGGTTATGACAATATGTTGTCCAAATGGACCATAATCGTAATGTTCTTGTTGCATTTTTAATATAAACTATTGATCAAATAAAATCAACCTATCTTGATCTTCTCTAAAATTTCATGATGTCTTCAAATCCCAATCAATTGGAGTTTATTTTTGTGCTTCATCCATTGGATTAATTGAAAAGAAAAAGGAGAAATCTTGGCTTATGGTGTTGAACAAATCTGACCATATAATCTATCTTTTATGTAAGCATTAGTGGCTATGTTATTCTTACAGTTAAAATTGGCCTATATGTTTTCATGGTTCACTTGTTTTTAAGGTTTTTTTTTTTTTTGCTTCGATATAAGAATGAGTCTCCACCTTAGCTTAACCCTCAACCAACGTCAAGTTCTTGGTTTAGAGAATGAAACATCTAGTATTGAATAAGTTTCAAGTTAACTCTTGATCAGGTTTGTGCTGAAACATTTGCCACCACTAACTTTTATCAATTTTGGTATTGATTGTAAACTTTTGTAGAAGAATATTTGATTCGCTTAGGATTCCTTGATGATAGTCTGTTGAATTCTTCCTTTTTTTGTAAGGGTAATAAAAAAATAATTAAAAAAAGTAGAAAAGCATTATTTTGAATTTTTTTTACTACCTACAAGTTGGTTTGATTTGTGCCTGTTTTAGTTGAAATACGGTTCCATTTATATTAATTTTATTTATGAAACTTTTGAACTTGCTCTTCCAATTTTTGGCGTAATGTGTTGACGGGCTTGTCATTCACAATTTGCAGAATATCATAAAATTGAATAAAAAGCAAAACTCGTGGCTGAGGAGCTAGGACTCGATCATCAGTGGAAATTTGTGAAGTACAGAGATGCCTCCGAGAAAGACCAAGAGAAAATTAGGTTAGTCATAGAAGATGAGGATTTTATTCCTTGTAATGGAGATTGGGCAGTGAAAATAGCCATACTACATTTCAAGCACTAAAAAAAATGCATATGCCAGGCTTGACAATGATGGTAATGCTAGATATCCATAGGAGAATTCTAGATTTAAAAGTACAAATATATGTTTTGAAATTAATGGCCTAATAAAAAAATATTAATTTAAAAATACCCGTACAGGCTTTAACCATCACTTTATTAATGAAACAAAAAAATAAAAAATAAAGAGTATAGATATTTAAAAAAATAAAAGAAAAAAAAAATCAGCGTGTCACATGTGAACATTAATGAGGACAAGCTGGTGGCTTCGTATTCCTCACGCCTGCACCAGACCCGCCCATTAATTGCGCCCTGATCCTTTCCCGGGCCATCTCCTTGGTCCCTATCTTGTAGTGGAGATACCCTTTGGATGAACCGTTGGATGGCATACTCACGAGATCTGACGGTGAAGATTAGCTAATGAAAGGGATACCCAAGCATGACATATCCATCCTTTATAAATGTTATTGGGCTAGTTAAGTCTTTTCACACGGTACTAAATTGTTATATCTTTCCATAGGCCCGGTCCACCATGGAAATGACTCTTTTTTTTTTTTTTTTTGAAAGAAATGCACTAAAATTGCATTAAAGAGGAAACTAGTAATTACAATTAGTAAGAGGATCACATTCTTCCTTGATTAAACTAGACAACAAGGAAGGAATGTGATCAAAAGCAAGACTATCAAAAAAGAAACTCTTCTCCAATGCTAAAGTAGCACAACAATTAGCTACCTTATTACATCTTCTATTAGCATGGAGAAAAACAACTTTATTAAAATCATTAAGAAAACACAACTCTTTATTAGGCCAACTATCAACATACCGATCACCCTTCTTCAAAGAATATTGAATGAATTTGATCACATTGGCACTATCACTTTCAATGATTAATCATTTGCATTCAAGCATCCAGCTTTTCAGAAATTCCCTAACCGAGAACACAGCTTCAAGTTCCAATTGAGCAATATCCCAGTGAGATCCCATCTTACCAAAAGCACTTATAAACCTGCCTTTGTGATCTCTTAAGACCCCACCAACTGCAGCCAAATTTGATTTAAGCAAAGCAGCATCAACATTGATTTTAATCCATTCTTTCGGTGGAGGGCACCAAGTGCTTTGAGACTCCCTTGGGAGATTAGCACCCCAGCGAGAAAGATGAGGACCAGAATTTGAAATGGCTGTGAACAAAGCATTAGAAGCGACCACTGAACTTGGTAAAGCACCCTTCCCATGCTTCACATTATTCCTATTCTTCCATGAATGGTAAACAATATTACAATAAATCTGTGCAATTCCAGATTTTTCCTTTGCAATGCATTTTAATCCCTGTAAACAACTGTCAAGTGAATTGTAAATCGGGATAGGAATTGCCCCATTCAACCATTCTTGCTATAACATCAGTCATATGTTTGCAATGCACCATTATATGCTCATAAGATTCACATTCATTGCAACCTCTCGGACATGAATCATCAGATGCAATATTGCGATTCTTCAAGAAAAGATTAGTTGGAATGGCTGCCTTCCACAATCTCCACCAAAAAACTTCTACTTTCTTCTTAAGCTTCAGTTTCTGTAACCAAGAAAAAAAATCCGTATCTTCCATATTAAATCTGTTAATGAGAATCTGCTCATACACCAATGCTGAGACCGTTTTGCCTGAGCATTTCTTCATCAATTCCAACTGGTCTTCACCTTCAAAATCAATATGAACTTGACTAATCAAGTGGACCAAATCTGGGTGAAAAAAAATTGTAACTTCTTGTAGTCCCATAAACCGTTACTAAGAATAAATTGTTGTACATAAACTCCATCAAATGAATTGCAATCAATGAATGTAGGCCATATGTTGAGACATCTATCAAGAATCCATGTATCATTTAGAACATTAACCTTATCACCCTTCCCTATACTCCACCGAACGGCCATCTTCAAGCATTTACCACCATCAACCAGAATTTTCCAAGCTGTTGAGTTGATTTTTCTTTGAGCTCCATTTAGCACATCATTGCCATATCTTGCCGCCATAACACGATGAAACAGGGATTGTGGTTTCTGGATAAAGTTCCAATCCAATTTGGAACGAAGTGAACCGATTCTGTCAAGTGGTGAATGTACTCCCAATCCTCCATAACATCTTGGTTTACAAATTTCTTTCCACGCCACATAGTGCATACCTTTACTTTCCTCCTTTTTATGCCAAAGAAAACTTCTACAAAGTTTCTCTAACTCAAATAAAACCCTCTTGGGTACCATAGAATGAGTTATTAAAAAATTAGGCATTGATAACAAGGAGCTGTCTATAAGAATCAACTTCCCACCTAAGGATAGGGACTTCTTGCTCCAGGCATTGAGCTTGTCCGTCACATTGCACAAAATATCTTGAAAATAAGTAATTTTAACTCTATTAAGAGTTATCTTAATTCCCAAATACTTCATATCTTTAACAACTTTAAAACCAAGAACTCTAGCAATCTTTTTTTTCATAGAATATTTAACAGCCTTTCCAAACATCATTTGAGATTTTTAACATTTACTTTTTGCCCAGTCCACCTGCAAAAATCTTCCACAATATTCTTCAAATTCTTTGCTAATTCCACATTTGCATTAGAAAAGATCAAAACATCATCTGCGTACAAAAGGTGGGTAACAATAGGACCCCTGGGAGAAATCTGAATGCCAAGCTTTTGTCCTCTTTGCATAATAGAATTTGATAAGAGTTGAGCACATAAGATAAAAAGGTATGGAGATAATGGGCATCCTTGACGGAACCCACTATGAGCATCAATCCAACTAGAATTCTTCCCATTGATAATAATGGAAAAACTAACATCTACCACACATTCCATAAGAAGTTTAGAAAAAGCAATAGGAAAGCCATACCAATCAAGAACATACCAAAGAGAAGTCCAACTCATGCTATCATAAGCTTGCTCCATGTCAAGGTTAATAGCCATCAATCCCTTCTTATTCTTTGAGATTTTAAATTTGTGAAACACCTCTTGGGCCAAAAGACAATGATCTGCAATAGATCTACCATGAACAAATGCCACCTGTTCTTCTGAAATCAACTTTGAAATAATCTTCTTCAATCTATTAACCAACATTGTTGCCACAATCTTGTAGTTGGTTTGACAAAGGCTAATCGGCCTATAATTTGAAGGAATCAAAGGACTTTTAATTTTAGGAATCAAAACAATCAACGTCTTCTTCCACTCCTCATGCATATGATAGGAATTAAAAAAACTGTTCACAGCCTTCCAAAGAGTTTCACCTACTATGCTCCAATAGCTTTTGTAGAATGAGTAAGTAACCCCATCTAGTCCAGGAGATTTGTTGTTGCCTTGCTGAAAAATAGAGTTTTGTAGCTCCAAAACAGAAAATTCTGCATTAAGAATCGTGATATCTTCCTCAGAAATTTTCTGAGAATCAAAAACTGCAGGCAAATTCGAGATAATGCAATACCTGTTTTTCCATTTTTTTTCAAAAAAATAGGTAAAAACTCTTTCAATTTGTTCATCTTCATCATATACATTGTTTAGTTCATCTCTTATTTGATTTATTCTGTTTCATTTTCTTCTAGCCATGGCATAACAATGGAACAAATTGGAATTAGTATCGCCTTCTTCATGCCACCTAACCTTAGCCCTTTGATTCCACCAAGTGGAGAGCATCTTCAATGTGACATTAAGTTCATGTACTTTACTTCTTAAAGCCACCAGATCATCACCCGACCAATTTACTCCCAGTGCTTCTTTGTTTTGAAGTTCCAATATTTCTTGTTTCAACTTTTCCTTCAATGCATTTAAATCTCTGCATTTGTTCTTATTCCAAAAGAATAGAGCTTTAAGAGTGCGACTGAGCTTTCTTTGCAGGATCACAGCTTCATCACCCGAGTCCTTTTTGTTCCAAGAGTGAAAAACAATACTCTTGGATGCTGGATAAGACCTCCAAGTATCTTCAAATCTAATATTCTTTGATTTGAACTGCACCTTATCATCCTTTTTAAGAACAATTGGACAATGGTCCGACGCCAGTCTCATAAGATGTCTAGTAACTGCTACCAAAATTTTTTGCATAGCAATAGAATTAGCCAAACACCTTATTAATCTCTCCCAGATACTAGAGTTCCCCTCCTTGTTGTTACACCAGGTGAATCTAGGTCCCATAAATCCTATATCATGAAAATCAGCATTCATCTTGAAACCTTTCATCTCCCTAGGTCCCTTAGAGAATAAGAATCTCTTTCCTCCTTTCTTATCTTCTTTGTTGATAATACAATTGAAATCTCCTCCTATAATAGAAGGAATGTCATTTATCAAATGTTTTTCCAATTGTTTCCAAAGTACACTTCTCTCCTTGCAGCATCTACTACCATACATACTAGCAATTCTCCAAGTTCCTAGAGAGGGAACTAAAAGATTGCCAATAACCACCTGAGAAGTGGCTTCCAAAACATCAAAAGACACCATCTTGCTATTCCACAGAACTAGAATGCCACCAGAAATACCAACTGCAGGATAATGAAAGAACTCCCACTCACTTCCAATAAGATAGTCAATCTCCTTTCTATCAATGCTAGATAATTTTGTCTCCATAAGTCCAACAAAAAAAACTCCATGTTCCTTAACAACTTCTTTCAAATACATGGAAGCCTCCCTTTTTCTTGCTCCCCTGCAATTCCAAAATAAAATGGAATACATTTCAAAAAAGTAAAGAAGATCTCCCCCCACTGTTGGGATTCGACCTTCCAACCTTTTTCTTCTTTTTGTGATCAATTTCAATCGGTCCTAAGGATCTCAATTCCTTAGGTAACTTGACCTTGGCCAAACTAATTTGAGATCCCAAAGCACTGCACTTTCCTTCAACAGCTATAACAGCATCATTTTTATCCACGGTTATATCTTCTTCAGCATTTAACTCTTTATTTTCATCCATAGCTTTCTCATACAATGCAGCAAATCTGTTGTTAGTGGTTGTCTCACATTTCTCAGCAACCTCAGTAGAAACCACCATATTAACAGGATATTGCATTGGAGTCTTCTTAGCTAATTCCGTATGCTCCTTAATCTTGTTCCTGCCCTTCTCATTCTCATTTGTAATAGTTTCCACTGAATCCACCTGATGATTACTTGTAGCTCTATTCTCCTCAATATTTGCCCTTCACATTTCCTCCTCTTCCTGCCATCACATTCTTCCTGAATCTTCTATTTTTGAATTGGACATGAATCCAAGGTCCATATTCAGTATTGGTTATTGTATTATTACCTTCAACGTCTGGCTTTAATCTTCCACCAGTAGCTTTATCAGACAACTTCTTAGATTGATCCTGGATACCAATCTTCATATTATCAGGACATATTTTGGACTCATGCCCCACTTTGCCACATTGGTAGCAAAGTAAATCAACTTTTTCATATTCCACCCTTTGAAAAAATCTTCCAGCACTTCCTTCCACCCAAATTCTATTTGGCAGTTTCTTCTCCAAGTCAATCTTGACGCAAACACGAGCAAATTCTCGCTTACTCCAGCGAAACGTGTTACGATCAAGGTACATTGGTGATCCAAGACACGAGGAAATTCTTGCAATATTGTCCTCGTCTCAGAATTACAGAGGTAAGCACGATAATCTGATCCAAATTGGAGCCGAAATCCCCTTAAAAGAATTCGGATCAAACTCAGGCGTCCACTTGTCCATCCCCACAATGCACCCATTCACATACCATGGTCCTCCGTTCAAAATTTCATCCATCACCTCACTCGACTTGAATGAACACAGAATCCAGTTCATCCCTAATGACGTCAAGTGGAAACCACCATACTTGATCCATTGTCTCCTTAGTTCTACACTACTAACCGGGAATGGCACATTATTCCCAGAACTTTAATCACAATGGAATTTTTCAGAATTCTTGAATTCTCTGCCTCCTTATCAGCATTTAATCTGACAGCAACTCCATCTTCAGAGAAATCAAATTGTTCTTTGTTGAACGAGATTTTGAAAGGCTTAATTTCCATCCAAGCATCAGACACTTCCCCGATGACATTACGCTCAGAGTAATCACCATTCTTATTTATCAGATTCACATCATTCAACTGATTCTTAGAATGAGCCACCAAATTATCATTCTTCTGTCCTCCTTCAGGATTTATTTCATTTTCAAAAGTCCGTCCACCAAACAACCAAGAACGCCTGAATAATTCTTCACCCTCAAACTGATATCATTTGAAGCAGAGAAATCAGATTTACCAAGGCCTGGATTACTCAGAAAATCACCTTCTTTTTGGATTTCACAAACATCTTCTATAACTTTCTTCCCATTACCTTCAACATATTCTTGACGACGCACCGGAACGACACCTTCTCTATTTACAACATCAAGTGATCCTTTGCCAATGACCCTTGGAGAACTAGGTGGCCGTAGATCGGCCATATCCACCAGCGATTACCCGACGACAATCATCCGATGATCGTTCGACGTCAGAAATCCAATCGCGGAAAGCCCGCGAAAAACGAATTCGAAAAAATAGAGGTTTCTCTCTCTAGAAAACGTACCATAGTTTCTCTCTGTAGATTATGCTTTAGTAACATGGAAATGACTCAGACGCCTAGTTTTGGATTGTTCTGCTTCTCGTTTGATGTTTTTGAGCTTTGTCTCTTTCGCAATAGAGAGTAAGATAGAGAGAAAGGGAGAAATTGGGTAATGTACTCTCTCTTTCAGAGTTGTTGTCTTGGTTTATTTATTTGTATTTGTATCCAGATTGTGACCCAAATATAGATAGGTTCGAAGCTGAATTAGATATAAAGGAGGATGATGAACAAGAAATTTTAGGAAGAAGGAACTTCACAAATAGCAATGTTGTGTCTAGAAGGAAATATTATCAGAAGAAATTTATTGTCCGATCAAGCACTAGGAAGCTTACACATACCTGGCTTGACAAATCCAGTGATGCTAGATGTGCAGAGAAGAATTCTAAAAATGCAGATGGCGAGCAAGATACAGATAGGTCTGAAGATGATACTGATATGGAGGATGATAAACAAGCAAGTGGGTCAAGATGGAACATAATAAATAACAATGCTTCCGCTAGAAAAAAAATTTCATAAGAGGAAAAAATCAGCTGTCATGTCAAATGCTCTTAAACATGCATGTAGAAAATTTGGCTTGTGATCCAGATGCAGATAGGTCTCAATCTGATTCAGACATAGAAGATGATATACATGAAATTATATAAAAAAGGCTACGGTGCTGCTAAAAGGAAATCAAATGAGAAGAGGAAGTGTTCGGTTGCATCATCGAAAGATGCATTGTGATGATCAGCCTCTCTAGTGCCCTTGGAAAGGCTAAAAGATGACGTTCAAATGGGCATGGGCTCACACAGAGCACATAAGAGTGCACACTAGTGATTGGCCTTACTCTTGCAGGGAACCTAGATGTGACCTAACATTTCGCTTTGTCTCATATTTTAGCCGGTATAGAAGAAAGACAGGACATTAGTCGGCAATGAAGGATAGAGAATGAGAATTAACTTTCTTTTTTTCTAGTTCAGTTGTTGCAGAAAAGTGTGGGAGGCTCCTTCTTGTCAGGTCCCCTAAAATTGCAAGGGACAAGTAGGGTATAACTTAGAATGATACTTCAACTTCTGTTCATATGTATCTAATTCAAGTTGTAGTATTGTTTTACTGCTTCGACTCACATTTGGCCATTCATTCTAACTTAATTTAGCATCCATTTGTACTGTATGGAATTGAATTCTTTCAAATGGCCCGAACTAATTTGAAAACAACTATCATTTATCTGAAGTTCTTTATTCTTAAAGATATTTTAGCTTTGCACACTTTTGTTGTGCTTGGCCTTTCTAACACTGTGTAATGACTTTCTTACTCACTCTTTATATATATTGAATTATATATCAAGTTAGCTTGCAGCCATGAATAGCTTAGAATAAAACTTGGATATCCAACATATCCATTGATAATTGAGAAACATAGTCACTATTGACCATAGTCAACTATTGGTTGTGGTGGCTCGATCATGAATTGATCTTAGTTAAAAGTCCAATCAATTAGACATGGCTAATGAGTTTCCCTAGGGCTTTCCTAAGCTAATAGGTCCAAGGCTCGAGTGATCAAGGTAGTCTTAAATAGAGAATTTGATAGGTGTGTTGATCTGGCCTATGATTTATGCCAAAGTTGACTAGTCTTTGACCCACTCTATGCTAATAAACTTAGGAGGTTGGCTAAAGGTTGTTGGATTAGCCTAGTGATGGGTAGTAGAATATGGTCATTAGATTACCTTCAGCAAGCAACATGGTGGGCTTGGATTGATGTTTTATTACACCAAAGTTTGGTTTAGGGTCTTGGGACAAGTTCATTATTTATTCACTGAAAATCATTAGGGCTAGTTTAAGTCGATTTGGCCCCTTGGCAGTCTAGCATTTGAAGATCATGACTTGGGAACATATGGCTTAAGCCCTAGCCCATTGGCTAAGATTAAAGGTTTAGTATTCAAGTTTATTGATAGGTTAGGGATAAATTTTTATAGTGTTATGTTGTGTTTGGCTTAAAAAATAGATCAAGAAATGGACTCACATGTGTAGTTTATTTTCAAAAGTTTATTACATGTATTGTTATTGATCAAACTCAAATTTGATTTTAAAGAGAGGTTTGAGTTTAAAGTTGAGAATATTCATTTTGAATAACCTATAGTTCGAGCAAAAAGCTTTAAATATAAGGAAAAGAAAACATTAGGAAATGTGAGGGTAATTAGAAATATTTTAAAACTATATGTTGGAATTAACTCTAGTATACATAATGTGGTTTAAAGAAATTTTAAAAAAAAAATTGTAGGATGCACATGGTCTTTAAAAGGATTTTTAAGGAGGAGAATTTCTTAAAATATTTGAGGAATTTTGAAAGTTTCTCTTAAAAAATCATGTCGACTTACGAGGAAAGTTTTTATAAAGAAATAAAATTTATGACATATAAGCCAAATTTTCAGCATGTGCAGAATTCTCCTTCACATATCTTGGAACTCTAAAATTGTCAGGCTCGATACGTGCATGTTTCAGAGCATTTGACATGACAGCTGATTTTTTCCTCTTATGAAATTTTTTTTCTAGTGGAAGTGTTATTTTTTGTTGAGTTCCATCTTGACCCATTTGCTTGTTTATCTTCCTCCATATCCATATCAACTTCAGACCTATCCGTATCTTGCACGCCATCTACATTTCCATAATTCTCCTCTACACATCTAGCATCACTGAATTTGTACATGTCAAGCCAGGTATGCGTAAACTTACTAGTGCTTGATAGGACAGTAAATTTCTTCTGATAAGATTTCCTTCTGGCCACAGCATTGCTATTTGTGGAGCTCCTTCTTCCTAAAATTGATTGTTTATCATCCTCCTCTATATCTATTTCAGCTTCAGATCTATCTAAATTTAGGTCACAATCTAGATACAAATACAAATAAATAAACCAAGACAACAACTCTGAAAAAGAGAGTACATTACTAATTTCCTGTCCCTCTATTATACTCCCTGTCTTGAAAGAGACATAACTCAAAGACGTCAAACGCGAATTAAAACAGTCCAAAACTAGGCACGTGAGTCTTTCCATGCAAACCCTAGGCCTACAGGAAGATATAACCATTTGGTACCATGTGAAATGACTTAACTAGAATTTTGTTATCGGGTGATTTTGTCGTAAAAGGATATAGTTATATTATGGTCATGCCCAAAGCCCGTATAGTCCCCAATGGTTTAATCCCTCTTTGTGAAATGAATTATAGGGAGCACTCGATAAGATAGAAAGCTCTTTACCAGCAAATATTGACTTAAATTTACCCCATTAAATAAACATCAACCCTTAAATGATGCAACACATGGATACTGACAATGATCATTCTAACAGCTTGGTTCGACTACCTCCTATAATTAAGTAGATTATGGATCATGACAACTCATGGTGATGGAATCATGGGATTTTAATCGGGCCTTTCATAATTGTACCGTCATCCATTTTAAGAGTATAGTGATAGATTTCAAGACATAAACACTAAAAGTCAAAACCAAATTCAAGCCCTAAAATCATCACTATTATGCGTTAGGTAATTATTGAGTTTTATTTGAACGAATATCATTAATTGAAATTTATCACTAGTTATCTGGAGATGTAATTAATCATCGAGGCTTGCACCTTTGTGAAATTTCAAAACTGAGCTCATAAAGTCCTAACAAAATGAGGGAAAAATCTTTGGATAGTGCCTTGTCTAAAACCTAATCATGTTTTTGAAAGTTTACGATGTAACTTAAATTTATTAAAACTCTCCGGTTAATTAAGAGCTGAGGAGAGGCTGGGATATAAATTTTTGCACCCCACAGCTTAGGTTTGGTATTGACGTAGCAATTCTTATGAATTATTCAGAGGAGCTTATGGGTATTGAAGTTCAAAACCTTATAGAAATGAGGACACAAATTTTGTTCTCTATGTTTTTTATATCAAAAGTACTGAACTAGACTTTATTCTCCCATTCAATCACCATTATAAAAAATTAATTTATTATATTTTTGAAATTTTTTTCTAGAGTCATTCATGGCCTGATAAATATTAAAGAAACTAATTAAATCAAATTAATTTCTTATTGTCAATTTCCTTTCTTTTGGTCTATGTATTAAATTGTCAATTATTATGTGCATTAATTCACTTTCTTTTTAATTTCTTATTATGTAGTCAATGTATTAAATTGGCATTCATTATGGTTATTAATTCAACTTTTTTATTTTGTTTCATTTAGTATATATATATATATATATATATATATATATATATATATATATATATATATATATATATATATATATATATATATATATATATATATATATATATATATATATATATATATATATATATATATATATATAAATTCATTACTGGTGTTAATTCACTTTTCATTTTTATTCACTATATTAATATTGCATCTATAAATATTGCAGAAAACTTCGAATATTATAAGGAGAAAAATTAATTCCCTTCCAATTATCTCTACAAATGAATTCTTTTAAAGGCTATGACAATATGTTTTCCAAATGGACCATAACAGTAATGTTCTTGTTGTATTTTTAATATAAACTATTGATCAAATAAAATCAACCTATCTTGATCATCTCTAAAATTTCATGATGTCTTCAAATCCCAATCAATTGGAGTTTATTTTTGTGCTTCACCCATTGGATTAATGGAAAAGAAAAAGGAGAAATCTTGGCTTATGGTGTTTAACAAATCTGACCATATAATCTATCTTTTATGTAAGCTTTAGTGGCTATGTTATTCTTACAGTTAAATTGGCCTATCCGTTTTCATGGTTCACTTGTTTTTAAGTTTTTTTTTTTTTTTTTTTTGATATAAGAGTGAGTCTCCACCTTAGCTTAACCCTCAACCAATGTCAAGTTCTTGGTTTACAGAATGAAACATCTAGTATTTTCTTATCGGGAGAGTTTTAATACATATCGAGAGTTTGCTAAAATCTTAAATAACAAAGGACCGCACAATTAATTTTTTTAATAAAATAAGAATATAGGCAAGTGCCTTCCTGATATCACACCCCCTTGTAGCAGGTAGTCACTTGCCTTTTGTTTTTTCTGACCAGTTCAAGAAACATGATGATGTAAGGTATTAATATAATTTTTTTCTCTCAGCTGGATCAAAGATATAACAAACACATCTCTTCATGTGTTCTTATTATTTTATCCCAGTCATATCAAAGATATGATGGTTACAGACCTTCATTACATTTTTTTTAAGCAAGCCATAAAGTAATTTACCTATGTGCACTATGATGATAATTGTAGTGTCAATAAGAATAGTTTTTTTTAATAATAATAAATTTAATAAAGGAAAGAAACTAGTTAGGTCAGACAGGTGCAAGAGGTTGAGTAGGGCCGGCGGTGTAAAAAATGGATGAGGGGAGGTGGTATCAAGTAAGAAGGGTACAAGGCTGAGAGGGGTTCAACCCTTGGTGTGTGGAATAGTGAGACAAGAGAGAAGGGGTCGATTGCTTTGGCTCCTCCATATGAGCTTGAGAAAATGGATAGGAGAGAGGACTGACAGCTAGGGCTTCTATGTGCATCCTAGAGTGAATGAGAAAGGGAGGTCGGGTTTGGATCTAGTTGATGGGGTTGGAGAGTTGGCATAGTGGTACTGTTATGGAGCTACTCTGATAAGACCAAGAAGGATAAAGCCCCGCATGCTAAAATAGGTGAGGCTGACTCAACATGTTTCTCAAGAGCTGATAAAGAAAAATAGGCAGTTTATAATATAGATAAAGGCAAGCAGCCGATGAAATATGAAGACAAATCATAACAAGCCTATAACCCTAGTCCCCAACCGAAGTTGATACTCGTGGGAAATGACAAGCCCTAAATTTTACATGGTAGAGGTGAACACCCGTGGAAAATAAAGGAAACTTGTGACAAAAAAATTCCCATCCTTTAATTATAAAATGAATAAAGAATATTCATTTAAGAGGGAGAGTATCCCCAAGTTTTTTTTACAGGTATTAAAAGGAGGCTTAGAATTACCATCCTATTGAAGATTACTACATCTTTAAGGACTGGCTTGAAAGAAAATATCAGAGAGGGAAACTCATATTGTCAGATAATGTGTTGGCTCACACTAAGAAAGAATCAACTCAGGTGGTTACATCCTCTTTCATTCCTCTGGCTGGAGAAGATGTAAATGAAAAGAAGCTAGCCTAAGAAGAGCAGTGGGATATTACAATCTCAAATAAATTTATGAAAATATTGAAATAGCTCGTAAGAGTTTTAAAAATCTCCTATAGAGCTGATGCTCAATCTAATGGCTCTACCTATAGCATGAGTATCTACTTTCAGATAGCACCTTGACCAAGCTAAATCCTTTAAGCTGACAAAAGTAAAACCCTCCATAAAGAAGACCAAACTTAAAAAGCTCAAAAAGAAAAACAGAGCAACTCAAAGGGCTATTGATAGTTTGGATGAATATTACCAGACTGTGAGGCAACCTATTAAACTTGTTGACATAATATTAGATTTTCAAATAAATGAAGCCAAAAAAGATGAGGAGGTCTCTCTTCTTGTAGAAGTATGTCATATCTTCTAAGTCATGTCAAACACATCTACAAAAGAAGAATACAATAAGGATGTGGCTTATAAATCATGTATAATGGTGTCACCAATGGACTATAGTTCAGAGGAGGATCTATTTTCCAAATGAAGGTGAATCAAACCCAAACATAGCGTCGAGGATGAAACATGTAAATATGGGTGGAGACTTTAAATTAATGGATGAATCTTTATACAAGAAAATGTCCGACTTTGAAGAAATTGTTCCCTCAAATGAGTCTGAGCTAGCGTAAATCGCTCAAGTGCTGTTGAGAAGTTGCAAGATTCTTTCATCTCAATTGAAGAAGGAGATCCCCAATAAAGATAATGGGAAGGAGATAGTTATCAATGAAGATATCATCCCCAAAGATCCTAAGAAGAAAGATACTTCTGCCAAGGGGATAAATTATAATATCCTATCCCATTTGAGAAAAATTTTAGCACAATTCAGTAAATATGATGCTTTTGAAATGTCTAAAGATCTTTGAGAGACTTTGGTTCAGGTTCTCAAAGACCCTAAAAGATACGGGGCAAATTTTGCTGAGTGTAATAAGTCAGAGGTCCTAAAAGCCCATAATGAGCCCTTTTATCACCATCACTAAAGAAAACATAATACTTAAAATAGCATATCATAATTTCCTTATATATATATATATATATATTACTATAGAGAGCAATAAAATGATAATCAACCGAATTATAATCTATCCTAGGTCCTCAATCAATCTTATATGCCTAAAAGTATTGAGATCATTATGTCTCGACATGGAACACCTCAGGCAAGATAAGCTAATGGTATACAGCTTCAATAAGATGAGGAAAAAGACTCTTGGATCATTTATATTCTCCCTCACATTTGGGGAAATTCATACATAGGCCAAATTTTATATGATTAATATGGATACTTCATTTAAGGCTCTCATGGGTTTCCCTTGGTTTCCTGAATATAGCATAGTCTCATTGAAACTACTCTAATGCATGAAGTATCTCATAGATGGAGAGGAGTTCCAAATCTCTAGCAACATCTAGTCCTTTGCAGTTCACAAAGTAAAAATTTATGAAGATACCAAGTATTTCATCCAAAGAAGCCATATTCATCAAGCTTTCTGGAAGCCAAGACATTAAATCCAAAGACCACAAACAACCCAAATTGGAAGGTGAGAAGAAGCAGGTGGGGAGAAATAAGACAAAATCGACTCTTCCAAAAATAGTTGCTACTCCTAAAGAAAGAAAACATGTGCCTCACCTAGGGAGTGATACAGATGAAGATGATGTGACCCCTATCAAATCTCTCAAAGTATGTCAGTTAACAATCAAAGAGCAAAAGAAGGCCAAATATTAAGATTTTAATTACAGCTATGAGGCTACCTACATGAGCAAGGTGTAGTGTGTATCCTCAAGAAGAATAGGTAGCATGTCAATCTTAGACAACATAATCAATGTCACGTGAATTCCCCTATAATACTTCAAAGAAATTATTCCATGAGATGCAAACAATGATAAAGAGCTCATAATCTGTTATGTGCCTCCTCTTCAAAAGGGGACTAGGCCATGGAGCTTATTCTATTCTGTTAGAAAGATTGAAGGAGGAGTAAATCCTAACTAGTTTTGTAGGCTCATCAATTAGGGAGAGTTAATACCTATGACGATGCCCAAGTTTAATACCAAAAATATCCTAATAATGTTGCAAAAGTAAGGTAATACTCATTCCTTCAAATAATTAGTTCATTTCTACCTGAGCCTCTTGTATCGAAGAAATCCTCACTTATTATAGAGGAAGGATTTTCTTGCAAGAAGAGGACACAAATTTATCGTACGAAAATACCCCTAAAAAGATATATTTTTATCAATCACATTTAAGGAATTCAAATCCAATGAGAGTAGTGATGAGGAGATCTACAAAGTTGACACTAATGATGATCATCCCGTAGAAGCCAAACCTACACCAAAACAGCTTGAAGATGTGAGACAGGCGACCGCTATAGATGAGCTAAAATAAATAAACTTGGGGATTGAGGAAGACCCTCACCCAACCTTTATTAGCTCCCTTCTAATATAAGACCAAGTGGAAGAAATAAAAAAACTCTTTTATGATTTCAGGGACTGCTTTGGTTGGACATATACTTAAATGCCCAACTTATTCCTTGATGTAGCAATTTATAGAATTGCCATTAATCCATATGCAGCACCCTTCAAATGAGGTTCAAGTAGAATGAGATTGGAGATTGAAGAATAGGTAATTGAAGAAAAGAAAAACCTTATATAAGTGAGCTTCATCCGAGAAGAATAATATGCTAATTAGATCACCAATATCATCCATATAAAGAATAAGAACAGTCAGATTCATGTTTATATTAATTTTTGGGACCTCAATAAGGCATATCCAAAAGATGATTTTCCAATCCCTATATTAGAACTCGTAGTGGATAACATGTCCAACTATGCATGTTCTCATTTATGGATGGATCATCGGACTAGAATTAAATTTAGATGGCACCTGAAGATGAAAATCACACATCATTTATGATACCAATCGATATTTTCTTCTACATTTTCATGCAATTTACCTTGAAGAATGCTAAGCCCACGTACCAGTGGGTAATGACATTCATCTTTGATGAATTAATTCATTAAAAGGTTGAGTGCTATATAGATGACCTATTCATCAAGAGAATGGACAACATAGAGGACCTGAGGATCGCATTTGAGAGGAACAAAAAGTTTGATCTAAAGATGAACCCTATCAAATTTACTTTCAGGATCTACTCTGGAAAATTCTTATGGAATGTTGTTCATCACTGAGGATTCAAAATTAACCCCAATAAAAGTAAGGCGGTTATGGAGATGCGGCTACTAAAGAATCTCCATCAACTTTGCTCATTACAAGGACAACTAGCTTTCATTCGGCATTTCATATCAAATATGTCAGGTAGGTGCCAATCATTTTCAAAGCTGATGAAGAAAAACATTTACTTTAAACGGGATATAGAATGATAGGAAACTTTAGATAGTATAAAAAGATACTTGTTAAATCTACCCATTCTCGTAATGGTAATTTTGGGAAAACCTCTTATATTGTATATGGCACTTTTAGTAGAGTCCCTTAGAGAATTATTGGCTCAACAAAATGAAGAAGGTAAAAAAAAAAAATGCTCTACTACAACAGTCAGAGGCTGATCATAGCAAAAATATGCTATTCCCTAATCGAAATGAATTATATGTCATTGATTTTTTCGTAATTTAGAAACTCCGCCATTACATGCTTTCTTACAAGATTATGTTGATATCAAAGATCAATCTGCTAAAGTTCTTGATGGTAAGACCAATATTGAGAGGTTTTCAAGCTAGGTGGGCAGTAATATTACTACAGTTTGATATCAAGAATATGCCATAAATGATAGTGAAGGGATAAGGCTTAGCAAATTTCCTCACCGTGCATCTTATCCTTGCAAATTTCCCACGTAATGATAATTTTCCAAATGAACAAATCATGCAGGTCTTGAAAAGGAAGAAACTATAATTTTGGGAGATTAATTTATTTGGGGTGTCATTGATTAAATATGCCCAACTTCTAAATCTTGCAAGAGCCCAAGATGGCATCAATCTTATTTATATAGCTCCTAATGGAGACATATTAAGATTTTTGTTCAGTTTAACTGAACCCTATACCAGAAATAAAGCTAATTATAAAGCTCTAATAATGGGACTATAGACTATGATCGATGTTAGAATACAAAATCTCCAAATCTTTGGTGTTTCTCAATTTGTGATAAATTAAGTGCTGAGTAATTACATGATTTGCAAAATTGAATTGTCTCACTACCACTGACAAACTCTTAATATTTTAAAGCAAGTACCAAATGTTAGAATTGCTCAAGTTCCCTGAGGTCGGAATACAAAAGCAGCTTGTCTAGCCAAAATTAGCCAAGGATGTGGAAAATATGGTTGAGGAAAAGTCTATCCTAATTATAGTTCATAGTTGTTGAGTCTTAGATGCATCAATCTTATAATTCCCTTATACATATGCAATATAAGATTCAAGCCAGTAGGATGCAACACCGATTGATCCTCAACCTCCCTAACATATTATTTTTGAAAATCAATCATAAGAATGTCAAGTAGTCAAGAGATGTAAAACCAATAAATGCTCAAAATCATGGTTATTTTGCTTAAACATTGAGGAAAAAGATGATTGGAGTCAACCATTATTTACTTTTTTTAGAAAAAGTAAACTATCGATGGATAAATCTCTAGCCACACAAATCTAGAAGAAGGCATTATAATATGTGTTTGTTAATGACATTCTATACCAATGAGCCTTTGATTAAATGTGGCTAATCTGTCTAGAGACCATGGAAGGACTATGTGGAACACATCTATCAGGTCCTAAAATGGCTACTAAAATTAAGAAGATGGGATATTATTTATAAATAATTGTGATAATATATTGACCATGCCAAGAGATGCAATGAGTGTTAGATTCTAGATTCACGGTGATGTTACACATCTGCCGCATAATCCACTACACCCAACCATAGTATCCTGGCCATTTGAATGTTGGGGTAAAGATATAATCAAAATAATAGATCCATTGTCATCACCAGGACACTGCTTTATTCTGGTACCAATTGACAAATTTTTAAAGTAGGTAGAAGCGGATCCATTCAAAGAAGCCACATCCAAGCATGTAATAAACTTCTTCATACAAAATATTATTTATAGATTCAGCATGCCATGCCGCATAATCCCAGATAATGTTATATTATTTAAATGCACCAGAATTTATAAGTTCATTGATCAGCACAAAATCTGGAAAATGTCTTGGTGAACGCCTTCAATAAGATGCTTGTGAAGTTGTTGAAGAAGATCCTAATAAAGAATAAATGACAGTGGTATCTAAGATGACAAAAGCATTATAGGTGTATCATACAACTTACAAAAGGCCAACCAAAGCCACTCCTTACTCATTGTTGTTAGGGTTTGAAGTAGTGCTACCATTGGAGATTGAACTACCATCACTTTAAGTAGCAATTTAATATGATCTCCCTTAGGAGCGAATTGCCCGCCTGAGAATGGAAGAACTAAACACACTCGATGAAATCAAGTTACACGCTCAATAGAACTTAAAAATATATCAAGCAAGAATGGAAAAATCATTTGATGGGAAGGTGTACCCTCTAACATTTCAAAAAGCAGAATTGGTTATAGTGTCAAGAAGTCCAATCATCCTACACAAAACAATTGGTAGCAAATTTGAATCCAATTGGGAGAGTCCTTTTATCAATGAGATATACAAAGGAGGATCATATCAGTTGATCAGTTTGTAAGGTTAGAGGCCTATGCCGCCAATCAATGGCTGATAATTAAAGAAGTATAATGCATGAAAATTTCATGTTCAATGTACTAAACAATGATCAATTATTATGTGCATATCTATTAGCACATGCATATATTTATATTTTGAAATTCTCTTATGTGCAAGATGGAATTTCAAATTTCTTAATAATATTAACATATTTTTTAATATTTATTTAAGTCGACATTGTACTATGTACCAAGATCCCCAAATAAATATTTAAAATCTCAAAATAAGAAATTCATCTTAAATCCCCTTGCAAGATAGAGGATTTTAAAATATTTATTTGGGTTGACATCATACTACACATTGAGTTCCCTAAGTAAATATTTACAATCTCAAAATATTAAATCTAATCTAATATAAAATCCCCCTACCATATAAGAGTTTTTTAAATATTTATTCAGGTCATTATCGCACTTCATGTCGAGATTGCTAAATAAATATTTAAAATTATTAACTATAAATACTCCTTGAAGAAGGTTACAATAATTTTCTCTATCAATATATATGTAAGTGATCTTCAAAAAGTTTAGAACACCACCTTCTCCAACATACCAAGAATTTAAGGGTTAGAAAAGAGAATTTTTGTGACTATACGCTCAAACAAATCGAGCTATAATCGAAGAAGTCCTTCAATAGCCTGAAGTTTAAGGTTCGAATGGGTGTAAGAGGCTAGATTCAACAAGCCCAAATATTACTAAATCACTAATAGCTCCATCTACTCAACAAGCCATAAAAATGGCCTTAGTAGAGGATCCCTCACTTCATCAACATTTTAGAAAGGATTGTTAAGAGCACAAAGGCTTATGTGACTCGATAAGTAAAAGAGGTTATAGTTTAAGAGGTTTTGCCAAGTGATTAGAGAGACAAGGTTACATTGGAAAGATGTGTATTCACCCATATAAAAGAATATGACAATAACCCTTTTCAAAATTTACATAGGTGTTTCTCTAAAAAGTTTAAGATATCACCTTCCCCAATATATTGGTACATTGAAAGTTAGAAAAGGTTATATTATGACTACATAATTCAATCAATCAAGCTAAAGAGGCACAAGTCTTTCAACAATCTGAAGCTTAAGGTTAGAATGGGTATAAGAGGTTGAGCTCAACATGCCCGATTATGGTTAATTCGCTGGCAGTTCCCTCTACTCAACAAGAAATAAGAAAAGCAATAATAGAGGAACCTCCATTTTATCAACCTATAAGTACAGACTATAAGAAGTATGAAGGCCTATCTAGCTTGATAACTTCAAGTAGCCTTAATCCACTAAATTCTCGTAAATGACTGGTGTATCAAAGTTATAGTGGGAAGGGTGAGTCTCAATTTATAGCTACTAAATACGTGTAAGCTCTAAGATCTCAAACCATAAATTATGACTTCAAATACGTTTACTTTAATAAATCTAACTTATGGATCATACTTCTTTACATCTTAAGTCTAAGACCTGAACGGGCGTATCAGGTGAAACTCAAGAAGCTAAGATATGGCTTAGTCAATGGCAGCTCCATCTACTCAATAAGCCAGAAGAAAGATCATAGTAGATGACTCTCATTTCCATAGCCTGATGAACAAATCTATTAAATTCTAGCTCACTCAATTTGATAACTTCAAGTAACCCATATTAAAGTCTTTTTGACTTATTAAAGGTCAAAGAATTACCTACATTGAGTATTACTCATTAAACCAAAAACCTACAAATCCTTCAATAAATCCATAAAGCACAAAGAAAGGATCAGATGAATCCTTCTTCAACAAGTCCACTAAAACACAAAGAAAAGGACCAAATAAATTATCCCAAAGTTTCACATAAATCCTATGGCTTAACTAAAAGGATTCCATCATCAACATGTCTATTAAACACAAGGTTCTAGACTGATCACTCCCCACCACCAACCTAATGTAAACCTAAAAGGTTTAGGTCACCGGCATCTACTTTATTAAGCTCGCCATAGAAAAAAAGTAAAGGGCCCAAGATAATATAAATTGTTGGATCTAGTAATTAGGTTGTTAAGCCTAACTAAATGTCCCAAAGCTAACCAAGAGGGGGGGGGGGTGAATTGGTAATTTAAAAATTATACTTCTACTCTTGGATTTTTAGAAAACCTTTTTAATTATTAATGCAAGTTAAATTAAAAGTTTAAAAAATAAACTTTTCAACCAGAGTAAAAAACTTGCAATAAAATTAAATGCAGAAGAAAAATAAGAAAGAACACACCAGATTTATAGTGGTTCGGTCAAATCTTGACCTACGTCCACTCCCTGGAGGCACCCTCCGAGTATTGCACTAATACAACAAAGTGACTCTCCTTTTGCCCCCACAGCAAGGCGGAGAAGCCTGTACAAAATCACTTTCACCTTCCCCGGTGCGGCGGAGTAGCCGGGTTCTTTGACACCAAAGAGATCTTCTTCTCGCCAAAACTTCCCTCAAGACGACCCTTGAATCCGATGGTACTGAAGTGCAAGTTCGTCGGAGCAACCGTGTGAATATCCCCTTCACACTCCCTTAAAATCCCCTCCACGGATCTTCTCCCTCTCAAACTCCACCCTTTCCTCTCTCCCTTTCAAGTTCTCTCTTCTAGTTTTCTCCCAAAGAACGAAGACACAATGACTGTCAAAGATATAATTTGTCGTCCTTTTACACTCTCCAAGTGTCGGCAGAGAACCGGATCAATGTTGTTCAACTTCACTTGAGAGCCTTCAAAGGAGATGAGAAGAAACAAAGAGATCTTCTTCTTCAAGTAACCTTGTGAATCCCTCACAAACCCCTCACTTGATCTCTCACTCTTCACTCTTACAATCTCTCCCAAACTCTCACTCTCAATGATCCCTCTCAAGAGAAAACAACTCCAAAGGCACTTGTAATAGTTTCTAGGACTCCTTATATAGAAAGGACATGAAAAACCGTCCAAAAAACCGCTAAAAATATGTTTTTCTGCGCATCGAATCGTCCCGTACGAACCATTTGTTCATCTGGACGAACCAATTTCGTCCTCCCGGGACGACAAATTTCGTCCGGTACGAACAGTTATCTCAAAAGTTGGTTCCGAAAACTGCAGAATGTTGCCAGAAACTGCCATAGTCGGTTCCCATCGTCCTGGACGAAATGGACTTCGTCTGGACGAAATTTTTGCAGAGAAACTCGTCCTGGGACGAAAAATGATTTCGTCTGGATGATCATTCCTTAGAAAATATTTCCAGTTCAGTTCCTGTCTGTTCCATTGCTCTTACAAGGAGAAAACTGATCTGATCGTCCCGTACGAACAATGTTCGTCCCGTACGATCAGTACAAAAACTTTTTCAAGATCTCCTTTAAGTGTGTGTAAATTTATTCACTCAATTTCAATCACTCCCTCTCAAATTTAATTTAAATAAAAAGTACAAGCTTCAAATTCACAAAGTATCTAATGCTGAATCTGATTTGAAGTCTTCGTAGTCTGGGGTTCGATTTTCCTGAAATATTAGTACACACAAGAGCAAAAACAAATCTTCCAAAAAATGTTATGAGATAATAACACATAAAACAATAATATTTGGAATCATCAAAACTATATAAGTTGCAAGAATATAAAACAAGCAAATAGCAACTTTCCTAACATAAATCTCTTGACAAGTCAGTAAAGACATATACAATAATCCTTCGCAAATGTCTGCCACAAAGCATAGGGCAGAAGGAATATAAGTGTTATTAAGCTCGCCATTGAAAAAAAACTAAGGAAGTAGAATACTGCTGATTGAAGAATCTATAAAACTGAGCAAACTTTGAATGAAATCTATAATTAGATAGCCGAAATATTACATTCACATATGATTATGGTAAAGAAAGATGTGAGAAGTTATAAATATGCTAAAAACTAAAGTAATGGTGGTGTTAAAAGATAATAAAGGAGCAACATGTTATTTATAAGTGTTAGTTTATAATGTGGGCCTCCAAGGACCTAAGTATGTAGTACTATATCACTCTCATATAAATCTCTACTTGATAAAAGCCAGCATATTAATCATATTATTGACTATGAGCATATCTAAAGATCTACAAATACATCAAGATAGACTCTTGGAGATTTATATAATGTAAATCTCAATGTGACATCCAAACAAGCTCTTAGAGATCCACAAAATAAAAATTTGAAGTGTTATATCTAGAGAAAATATCTGGAGATCTACAAGGTCAACAAAGTTATAATAAATGTGATTCGCTATAGACATTGAGATTTACATTCTTAAGCAGCTAAGAGAAAAAAGAGAAAAATTACTGAAAATGATTGCATTTTATTGCCTACACCCAAATCCTATTGTATCCCTCAGTCTCTAAAGTACCCAAGTCTGCAATTTGGCACCAACCCATCCTTTCTCACATCTCTTCCAATGGAATGGTCTTGCCCCATTATTAAAACAAAAGAGGACCTCTCTTCTTTGCTTCCTTCCACGCTCGACTCCAATGCTCGAAACCCACTCACTAGCTTCAACCTTTGATATTCTTGTTTCCTTCTACACCCACGCACTTACCGAAGCTGAACCCAGCAAGCGATCGACCCTCTACAACCACTAGCTTTCTAATTTTTCCCAAAGCTGAAGCCGTCGATCCTTACACAACCTGATGTCGTGAACACCAACAGTCAAAGAACTCATGAACCCATCTCCATCATCTTCATTCTTCCTCCAACTCCTACCCTAGCCACCTCTATCCTCCTCGACCAAAAATCTAGATCTGTTGCTCTTCCTCATTCATCTTCATATACAAGTAGAGCTCTGTCCGACCTCCAACCCTTACGCTCACAACAAGATATCCTACTGTACCTAGCTTACCCTTTCTCTCTCCCCACTACTCTAACTATAAAGCCCATACTCACCGATCCAAATCCTATTCAAATCACCCACTATAAGCCCAAGGCTGTATACCTCATCAAGCCTAGGATCACTATAATCAGCCCACTCCACTCAACCTTTTTCAGTCCATAAGCGTGAAAAGCAAACATAAACCTCTAAAACCCTAGCTACAACACATTAGCCCACTTAAAATCAGGTCAAGGTAATCCCTCTCTATTATATTCTATTATTATTAATTATTTTTGAAATTATATTGATATTAATTATAATACATTTAAATATCTATTTTAATATCATACTACTATTAATAATAATAATTAATATTATTACTATTTATTATAACTAGCATTAGTATTATATATATATATATAGAAAGAGAGAGAGAGAGAGAGAGAGAGAGAGAGAGAGAGAGAGAGAGAGAGAGAGAGAGAGAGAGAGAGAGAGAGAGAGAGAGAGAGAGAGAAAGGAGAAATGAGAGTTCAAAAAAATGAAAGAAAACAGATTAAAAAAGAAGAGGAAGAAAAATTTAGAAAAAAAAGGAAAAAAGTAGAAAAGGAAAAGAAAAAAAAAGAGAAAAAGGGATTTTTATGCCTTGGTTCACGTGCACATTTGACAGCATCATTGTCACCAGCGTGCACGCAGGTATAACTTCTAAAACATAAAATCCCACTCTCAACACTCACAAAACACCAAAAAATTGCATATACATTCTTTTCTTTAGCATGTTGGGAAGGGAACTCGATGCGATGCCCACGGCGAGGCAGGTAAGCCCTATATGTACTTTTATCTAATGCGATTGGGATAAATATAAGTACATATGCACGCTAAAGGGACTACAGGGGAAGAAAATGTGCATTTCAAATAGGTACATACACGCCTTAATCTAGCGTGATGGGATTGAAGATTTATGGATGTGATGTCATCTGACACCTACCGTACGCTTTTTCTCTAGTATGGCGGGAGGCCCAGACTCCTCAAATTTTCTCTAAATAGGAGAGACGTTGGGAGGCTGCTGAAACTTTTAGTAAACTGAGGGTCTGACTTGAACAAACACAGTTGACTTGAAACTTAATTGAACACAAGGAACTTGATGGACTCGAATATGAACTTTGACAATATAGTGGACAAAATATTTATACAATCATAAGAACTTAAACATGAATTTGATTTGTCGAGGAATGTTGCTAATTGAATGCATGAGACTTAAGTGAACAAAGAATTAAATTTGAATGACTTGAATAGAAAGACTTAACTCTAAATCAATAAACATACATTGAAATTGGAAATATGAAATGCTGAATGAAAGAATCAAAGAAATCAAATGAACAATAGTAAACAATTACAAGGACTTATAATTTTCAGTGTAACTTGCTCGCAAGTAACACGACCAAAGGAAATGCATGGTTTGCATGCAGAAAATATTCAAGAAGGAGATATAAACTAGTTACATGTAAATGCTTCAGAACAACCCAACAACTATTGCAAATAATATACAAATGATAGTGATCAATTTATAACACTTGTATCAATCTTGCAAGCAAATACAACAAGCAATAGATGATCTCCTATGCAAGCAATGAACAATCCATAAATGGTAATAGGAACATGTGATGATATGCTCATGATTGAAACATTGAAAGGCACACAAACAAATGTGACATGCCATTTATAAGCAGAACACAACACAGTAGTACTACATATGAGTTCCTATGATTCATCATAAAAGATCTTCCATGCATGCAATATGTAAACTACAAGTAGAAGGGAATGTTTATAATGGCAATCATGAATATGCCACGAATGATATGAAGTCCCTCCAATCATTAATAATCAACTTGTAGTTAAATGCAATTGCACCCCAAGAATATTTAAAGGAAGCATACAATGAGCATAGTAGGTTGCTGACGAATGTATGTGAAGGATTATCAATGATTGTATTCAACCCGATAATCAACAACAATTTACAAATAAACACATCAATCTCTTTTAGATTATTAAAGTTCATGTGTCATGAATTCAATGAATCACCAACAAAGATGAATGAGGGAGTTGTAGTGAACATAACTCACCTATGAATTAGTCATGGAAGTAAATGCATCTATTCCTTTAAGTAGAAGAATTTTGCATGTAATGAACATAGTAATCTTCTTAAAAGAAGAGATCAAATTGAAGGGATAACAACGTGCTTACATTCAATCAGTAACATACAATTCCAATGGAATTTTGGAGATCTTCGAGCCAATCATAATGCAAAGGTCAGTAAGCAATGTCGTTGGTTTCATCATGCATACTACAAATCACTTCCAAATATAACCAAAAGCTTACAAACACAAGCATGCTATGACATATGATATAGTATATTCGTGAGTAAGATGTGAAGGGCATTTAGCAGATGAAATAACTGCATTACAACACTATAGCTATCAACATCAAGATACAATCAAGCACACTAATTTACATTTTATAAAAGAGAGAAGATCTGCAACACATACAGATTCTCTATGAATATAAATGTACACACTACATGCCACCTGCAAGAATAGCAGATGTATTGTGAAGACCAAAGATCATAGAAAGCATAAAGAATGAAACAAATGCAAACACATTCATAAGTTAACATAGCATAATAAGACCTGTCATACACCCCATGTGTATCCATAAGCAAAATACAAAATAATTATCAAATGCAAATGCCTACGAGTTATGGTGGAAAACCCATCGTGCATACAGAAGACCATCTACAAGCATCTACATATGCATAGAAGGAGATACATTAGTGTACAATAAGCTACCTACATATAGCAATAAGCTGTACATGAGTCCACTTGTATGAAACGTCAATTCACCATAGTATGATGCCACACCACCGGAGCCCGCACACAATAAAGTGATGATATTTTGAATCATAGTCTATTCCTTAGTGTCTATCCAAACAAATTAGAAAACATGCATATTTCCTTTATCCAAAGTGCCTTATGGATGAGTCTTGTAGTAAATTTATATTAGGGTAGATGAATATTTTAGTAGACTAATATACTTTGATATTTTCTGTTTTAAATATTAAAATTTAAAATATTAGTGATTTATTTTAGAGTTACTTTATAATTTTCTTTTATTAACTCTTTTAAAGAACTTATATGTCATAAATTTTATTTCTTTATAAACATTTACCTCATAAGTCGGAATAATTTTTTTAGAGACACTTGCAAAATTCCTCAAATATTTTAAGAAATTTTCATCCTTAAAATTCTTTTTAAAGACCATATGCATCCTACATTTTTTTAAAAATTCCTTTAAACCACATTATATACATTAGAGTTGATTCCAACATATAGTTTTAAAATAATTATAAATACCATCACATTTCCTAATGTTTTCTTTTCCTTATATTTAAAGTTTTTGCTCGAACTATAGGTTATTCAAAATGAATATTCTCAACTTCAAACTCAAACCTATCTTTAACCTCAAATTTGAGTTTGATCAATAACAATACATGCAATAAACTTTTGAAAATACACTACACATGTGAGTCCATTTCTTGATCTCCTTTTTAAGCCGAACACAACATAACACTTTAAACACTTATCCTTAACCTATCAATAAAATTGAAGACTAAACCTTCACTCTTAGCCAATGGACTAGGGCTTAAGCCATATGTTCCCAAGTCAAGATCTTCAAATGCTAAATTTCCAAGGGTCCAAATGGACTTAAACTTAACCTAATGATTTTTCAGTGAATAGACAATTAACTTGTCCCAAGACCTTAAACCAAACTTGGAGTAATAAAACATCAATCCAAGCCCACCATTTTGTTTGCTGAAGGTGATCTAAAGACCATATTCTACTGCCATCACTAGACTAATCCAACATCCTTTAGCCAACCGCCTAAGTTCATTAGCATAGAGTGGCTCAAAGCCTACCTTGAGCAACTTTGGCATAAATCATAGGCTAGGTCAACACACCTATCAAATTCTCTATTTAAGACTACCTTGAGCACTCGAGCCTTGGACCTATTAGCTTAGGAAAACCCTAGGGAAACTCATTAGCCTCATCCAATTGATTGGACTTTTAACTAAGATCAATTCATGATCAAGCCACCACAACCAATAGTTGACTAAGGTCAATAGTGACTATGTTTCTCAATTATCAATGGATATGTTGGATATCCATGTTTTATTTGAAGCTATTCATGACTACAAGCTAACTTGATATAGAATTCAATAGATATAAAGAGTGATAGAGAAAGTCATTACACAACGTTAGAAATGCCAAGCACAACAAAAGTGTGCAAAGCTACAATATCGTTAAGAATAAAGAACTTCAGATAAATGACAGTTGTTTTCAAATTAGTTTGGGCCATTTGAAAGAACTCAATTCCATACAATACAAATGGCTGCTAAATTAAGTTAGAATGAATGGCCAAATGTGATCCAGAGCTGAAAAATAATACTGCAACTTGAATCAGATGCAGATGAACAAAAGTTAAAAGTGTCATTCTAAGCTATACCCGACTTGTTCCTCGCAATTAGAGGGGACCTAACAGGAACGAGCCTAACACACCTTTCAGCAACAACTGAACCAAAAAAATAGTTAATTCTCGTGCTCTATCCTTCATTGCTGACTAATGACCTGTCATTCTTTTATGCCGGCTAAAATCTAAGACCAAGACTTTTTCCCACAACCTTTCTCTGGGCAGACATTTCGTTTGTGCAAACAAAGGTCATGCTTTGTCCTGAAACTCATGCAGCAGCCCTATATATCACATGAGAAATTTTCTTTGTCAGGAACAGAATCAAGGGCCTTCTTTAACTTCTTTCTGTTGTTAAGCTTCTCAGGTGCTACTATAACATTTGCTTCACCAGAATTCAACCGCCGCTTGCTGAGCTGCATACTGCGTTGATCTTAATTGGTTCCTTTTACAGATGAACTAACACAACTAAACCTCCCACCACATTTCATGGAGAAATTATCCTCTGCACATCTAGTTTTTGCAGAGCTGCCTGAACTAGTTTGCGCAGCTTTCCTATTGTAACTATCCTTTAATTTTTCCTCTTCTTGCAAGATTTCTTCCTAGTGCAACATTAATGTTTGGTAAATTATTTCTAGGCACACTCACTTGTTTTTTTCCCTCTGAATCAGTGTCAGCTTCAGAACTCTGATCTCTGTGTCGGTCATCATCAGCATATCTAGCATTTCCAGTGTTCTCCTCTGCACATCCAGCATTACTGGAATCTTTGAGCTGGGTATATGTAGCTTTCCTAGTCCTTGATCGGACAAGCGAACACTTCCTCTTCTCATCAGATTTCCTTTTAGGAGCACTGTTACTATTTTTCAGGTGCCGTTTTTATTTATTTTCCTGTATATCATCATCTATGTCTGAATTAGATTGAGACCTATCTGCATCTGGAGCACAAGGCGAATTTCCAGCATGTGCAAAATTCTCCTTCACATATCTTGAATCGCTGAAATTGTCAGACTTGATATGTGCTTGTTTCAGAGCAGTTGATATGACAGCTGATTTTTTCCTCTTATGAAATTTTCTTATAGCGGAAGCATTGTTATTTGTTGAGTTCCATCTTGACCCAATTGCTTGTTTATCATCCTCCATATCCGTATCAGCTTCAGACCTATCCTTATATTGCTCACCATATGCATTTCCATAATTCTCCTCTACACATCTACCATCACTGGATTTGTCAAGCCAGGTATGCGCAAGCTTCCTAGTGCTTGATAGGACAGAATATTTCTTCTGATCAGATTTCCTTCTATCCACAACATTGTTATTTACGGAGTTCCTTCTTTCAAAAATTGCTTCTTCATCATCCTCCTCTATATCTATTTCAGCTTCGGACTAAGGGTGTTTGGGTCACAATCTGCATTTCCAAAATATCCAGAATTCTCCTCTGTATATCTAGCATTATAATCTTTGTCAAGCCTAGCATGTGCATGTTTTATGCGCTTGAAAGGTACTCTGATTTTGTCCTCTTCTTTCCAAATTTCCGCCTATCGACAGTGTAGTTATTTAATGAATTCCTTTTAGATAGAACTAATTTGTTCACATTCTCTATGTAGCTATTAGCCTCCAAACTCACATCTATGCTATCATCATCATCTAGGAAGTTTTGGTCAGCTAAATAAGGATGCACTTGGTTTCACATCCACACCTTTCCACACCACTTTCCAGCAAAGATTATTTTCTTCTGCCTTCGAGCAATCGTTCCAGATCTGTTTTGCTCTAATGCTGATTTTTGAGAAAAGGACTTGTATATGACCTCATTATATGGTAGATGTTTTCTGAACAATGGAGAATGACTAAGGAAAAATTATTGGGTCAGGTGACCAAACCCATCTCCGCGTTCGGACGCCAATAGAAAGACGACATATGGCAGCTATTTTTTTTAATTTAATATGTTTGCTTTATGTCTTGTCAGCCCGATCGTCCCGACCTAGTAACCCAATTTATTTGAATTTCAGAAATAAACAATGGAAACGCCGCATTTTATCTTTTCAAGCGACATTTTCACTGCTGCTCCGGCTCTGGTAAGCGCTCTCGGACTCGGCAAACTCCTCCGATACCTTCGGTTCTATGAAAGCTTCTTCCTGCCGGAGGTAGACGACGACATTGGAGAAGATCATCATTTGGATAGAGGTATAGTTGCGCCTTACTTGCACTTTACTTGCACTTTTGTTCAGATAAATTATTTGCATGAGGACATTGAAGGATGCTTTTCAAGAGATATAACAAAATGGAACGTACAAGTGGTTTGTGGACTTCCAACTCAATCAAATGATTACGATTGTGGAATGTTCATTTGTAAAAACATGGAGAAAGCCACGCAACGAAAGAAAGTAGACTGGACTGCTTATAAAGATTGGCAAATGCAAATGCCAAAATTTAGGGTACAGTTAGCATATTTTCTTTTTCTTACAACAAAGAAGTAAATATTCTGTAACTTGTTGTAAATATTGTCCATGAATTCTAAATGTACATTTTATTATGTTACTATATAATTTTTGATTGATGTGTAACATGTGTAAATTTTTTTGTTGTGTAAATTTTTTCTGTTTCCATAGATGAAGTAAAGCGCAACCATAGCGCAACAATAGCGTAAGTAAAGCGTAAGTAAAGCGCAGGTAAAGCGCAGGTAAAGCGCAAGTAAAGCGCAAGTAAAGCTCATGTAAAGCGCAAGCACAAGTAAAGCGCAAGTAAAGCACAAGTATAGAGCAGATTTTTACAAGTACTCAAAGCATGATTCATATAAAAAGTTTTGTTACAACCAATAAATGAAATCATCAACTCTAAATAAATATTATTACAATGCATATTCATTAAATTCCAACTCCGAAGAAATAAAATCCATCATCAATTTGGTGTATTCAGCTCCAGGTTGGCTTGATGGTATGCCGGTTATAAATTCCTCACTGAAACATTTAGGCATGCTTGAAAAGTTCATCTGTGCTGAAGAAGGTTCATCCATTGGGTTATCCCCCACCAAAGGTTTCTTATCTGTTAGAAACTAGAGTTTTAGTCTTAGGTAAGGAATTAAATAATTAACATTGTTATTAAAAACTTACTCTTAGGCCATATCTTTTTCTCCCAATGGCTTTTCAGTCTTGCATTTGATATGCCTTTAGGTCTACGCTTTAGAGGATCTTTCAAATTAGCACTTCAACCTTGGGAACTAGTAACATCCTTTTGATTTCTTTTCTTGCCACCAAAAATTAAGTATAATTTTTGGGACATATCTTGCATTGAGGAAAGAATAAACTCCTATGAAAGTGCTCTGATACCACTTGAAAGTTCGCTAGGGATGTTAAGCCCTATAGAACTGGCCCAAGCTAACCAAGAGGGGGGTGAATTGGTAATTAAAAAATTTCTTTTCTCAAAGAATAAAAATCATAAACCAAAATCACCACAGAAAACAAAGTGCGGAAGCAAAAATAAGAACACAGAAATTTATAGTGGTTTGGTCACTCGACCTACGTCCACTCCTTGGAGGCACCCTCCAAGTATTGCACTACAAAACGTGACTCTCCTTTAGCCACCACGGCTAGGCGGAGAAGCCCTCACAAGAACCTCTTTTTTAGCACCCCGGCAAGGCAGAGAACCTACCTCCTTTTGCTTTCTCCTGAAGCTGGCAGAGAACCACAACCAAAAGCTAACTCCTTACCTCTACCGACCCTTCCACGGACGAGAAACTCTAGACGAAGAACAAGCAGAGCGATCCTTGAAGCAACCCTTGTGAATCCCCTCACAAGATCCTCTCTCTCTCCCTCTCTCTCTTTCTCTCCTCAAGGACTTCTCAGGTCAAGGCAGCAGCCAAAGGTCTCTTAAAATGTTGAACATAAGCTCTTAAATAGATGAGCTTCAAAGGAGCTCATTAATTGCAATTTGCCGACTTTATCGTCCAGGCCGATATAGACATCGGCCTGGCCGATCAATACAAATCAATGAAGATCGGCCTGAGCATCGCCCTGGATGCAAAATAGGACGATAGAAAATTGGCTTGATCGTCCAGGCTGATCTCACAATCGTCCTGGCCGATCAGTTCAAATCAGAGGAAAATTATCCTAACAATAGCCCTGGATATGAGCTGGCCGATTTTTATCGTCCTGAAGTAACTTAAGGTTTTTGACTGGATCGTCCTGGCCGATCCTGCGATCGTCCAGGATGATATGATCGTATCAATCATCCTTAATTAATCCCTTGATTTCCTGAACAATTAAGGCATAATTTGTGAATATCGTCCAGGCCGATACTAGATCATCTTGGCCGATAATTTAAAAATACAGTATACCTTAATTGTCTATGGCGGTAACTTCTTTTTGTTTTGAGAGTATCGTCCAGGCTGATATGTTAATCACGACTGCCTTAATTAAGAATCCTTAATTAGACTTTCTGTTTTAAGCCAGATCGTCCAGGCCGATAGAAGAAATTGTCCGGGCCGATATGAGTAAAAATAGAAATTCTAAGTCTCTCAAGTATGTGTGTGAAGGGTTACTTAGCATCAGTCTCTTTGACTATTACAAGTAAACTCAAGAAGTGAAAAAACAAAAGTACAGACTGACTCAACCCTAAACCTACGCAATCCGGAATTGGCTTCGTCTTGTTCGTCCGATCTTCGATTCCTGAAATGTTAGAAGCAACAAGTAGTCCAAGAGAAATAGTGTTTGTTAATCATCAAAATATAAACCATAAAAAAATAGATTTGCAACAATCTCCCCCTTTTTGATGATGGCAAAACACTACAAAAATAATTAGTAGTAAAAGTTCAGGATCGACAAAAAAAAGGAACCTTATAAACTTCTCCCCCTTTTGAGGGAAAAAAAACAAATAACAAATGATATATATATATATATATATATATATATATATATATATATATATATATATATATATATATATATATATATATATATATATATATATATATATATATATATATTTTAAACAAGGCATGAAAATGACATAGTATTCAATGTGATTGATTTAAAAACTTGTGAGTTAATGAGTTACCAATCTCATTAATCTATAGAATAGTATTATATCCGTTCATGGTTTACCCTTAGCTCAAACGTTCTCTTAGGGTAGAATTGTCTTTTGAAATCAATGACCTAACTCAAATAATTAATTGGATATGAGAAAAAGAATCCACCCATCACTTCTCTTAAGAAAAAGATCTTTATAAAATAATGAAGTAAGGCAGATTTGTCACAAACGTACGATAATCGAGATCAAGCCTTTGAGAACCAAAACTTCTAAATTCTAAAAGATTTAAAAAGGGAGAATAGTTTACTTTTGAGTGGGCTCATTTTATGCCTCTTGTCAATTTAGTGGCGCTTTGTCCATCTTTTTATAGATTTTTCAATTTTTGGCGTCTTTGCGCTTCTTTTGTTGGCATCATTGGCCAATTTATTTTTATTTTTGCAAGCTAGATTCTCTTTTATAATCCTTTAAAAAAACTTAGTTGTGAATATATCTTCTTAGATATTAGAGAATAGGAGCTCTCTCTAACATAAGGAAGAATTACCACAAGCAGGATTAATAATCAAAGACAAGAGTAACGAGGGATCTTGATGTGACAAAAAAAAACTTTAATCATTATAAATACAAGATAGATTTTCTTAAGCAAGCTTAAGAAAAGATCTTAATTTCATAAATAATATTTTAATTTGAGATAGACTTTTGATTAGAAAAGAAAACTATGCAACTAAAATAGTTTAGAGAAAGAGACACAATCACAAAATATTCCTACCATCTAAGAGATTAAGTAGATGAAAACATATTGACTACAAATTTTCAAAAAACAAGGACAAGGAATATAATATCATATCTGCGATGCTTTTGAAAACTAAGAAAAAAAAAGAGACAAAAGAAAAATAAAACACACTAAAAAGTCAAAACAACATAAAACAAAAAGTTGAAGAAAATAGCTAAATGTTTCATGCATTTATGTCAATCACACTCAATCTGGTCCTTAAAGAACTGAAAGTGTCGAAGGCCAGTGGTTTAGTAAAGATGTCTGCCAGTTAGTTTTCAGTTGTCACATGGTGTAACTCAATGTCTCCCTTAGTCACATGATCTCTAATAAAGTGATGTCTAATGTCAATGTGTTTAGTCCTTGAATGTTGGATAGGATTCTTAGAGATGCATATGGAACTAGTGTTGTCACAAAAGATTGAGATGGTGCTTACATGTAATCCTAAATCCAATACCTGTTGTTTCAACCAAAGGACTTGGGCCACACAACTTCCAAGAGCAATGTATTCAGCTTCAGCAGTGGAAAGCGCAACAGAGTTTTTCTTCCTACTAGACCAAGAGACCAAAGATTGTCCAATAAATTGACAAGTTCCAGAAGTGCTTTTTCTATCCACCTTGCATCCTACAAAATCAGAGTCAGAAAAACCAATAATCTCAAAAGAAGTGTTGTGTCTAGGGTACCAAATCCCTAAGCCATGTGTCCCCAAAAGGTATCTAAAAATTCTCTTAACAACAGTCATGTGGGATTCCTTAGGGTCAGCTTGAAATCTAGCACAAAGGCAAATACTAAACATGATATCAGGTCGGCTTGCAGTCAAGTAAAGTAGAGATCCAAACATGCCTCTATACTTATTCTGATCAACAGACTTACCACTTGGGTCCATATCCAATGGAGCACTAGAAGTCATGGGAGTGTTAATTGGCTTGGCTTTGTCCATCTCATATTTCTTCAAAATGTCCTTTATGTATTTTATTTGATTTAGAAAAGTTCTATCCTCCAATTGTTTTATGCTAAACCCCAAAAAGTAGGACAAATCTCCCATCAAACTCATCTCAAACTCTTTACTCATTGTTTTAGAAAAATCATCATACAATTTTTTATTAGAAGATCCAAAGAGTATATCATCAATTTAAATCTGAACAATGAGTAAATCATCTCCAACTCTTATAAGAAAAAGGGTGGTGTCTACGCTCCCCTTGACAAACTCCCTCTCTAGTAAGAATGTGCTAAGCCTCTCATACCAAGCTCTAGGTGCCTGCTTTAAATCATACAAAGCCTTTTTTAATTTAAACACATGATTTGGAAATTGAGAACTCTCAAAACCTGGAGGTTGTTCTACAAAAACATCTTCTTTTATTTCCCAATTTAAGAAGGCACTCTTGACATCCATTTGGAAAAGCTTAAATCCTTTATAACAGGCAAAGGCTAATAGCACTCTAATGGCTTCCATTCTAGCTACAGGGGCAAAAGTCTCCTCAAAGTCTATCCCTTCTATTTGATTGTACCCCTTAGCCACCAATCTTGCTTTATTCCTTACCACCCCTCCTGAATCATTCACCTTGTTCTTAAAGACCCACTTTGTCCCAACTACATTTTGTCCCTTAGGTCTTTCCACAAGTTCCCAAACATCATTCCTAACAAATTGATTCAATTCTTCTTGCATTGCTAAGATCCAAAACTCATCAGAAAGGGCTTGGTTAATGGTGGTGGGTTCAGTCATAGAGATAAAGGTAGAATGGTTCACCTCCTTCCTAAGTCCATGTCTAGTCTTAACTCCACTAGAAGGATCTCATAAGATCAAATCCTTGGGGTGACTTGTAGAGTATCTCCAATCTCTAGGCAAAGTGTGTGAAGTTTCTCCCCTTTCATCAAAATTTTCTACTCCTTAGGTGACTTTTTCTACTCCTTCATTACTTAGGTGCTCACTCCCCTTTCCCAATTTTTCTACTCCTCTTATAATCTCTCCAACATCATCATCTTCTACTCCAGGTTTCTTTGGATCGGACTCATCAAAAACTACATGGGTTGTCTCTTCCACCATCAAAGTTCTTTTGTTAAACACCCTAAAAGACTTCCCAACACTAGAATATCCCAAAAATACTCCTTCATCAGATTTAGGATCAAATTTTCCCAAGTGAGACTTCCCATTTTTGTGAATGAAAACCTTACAACCAAAGACATGAAGGTGGGAAAGATTGGGTGTCCTACCCTTAAGGATCTCATAGGGTGTCTTCTCTAATTTGGCTATAACATTCACCCTATTCAACACATAACAAGCTGTGTTAACTGCTTCAGCCCAAAAGTATTTTGGAAGTGAATACTCAACAAGCATGGCTCTAGCGGCTTCCACCAAGGTCCGGTTCTTCCTTTCAGCTATCCCATTCTGCTGAAGGGTCCTAGGGGCTGAAAAGTTGTGGCTAATCCCCTTGTCCTCACAAAAAACTCCAAATCTTTCATTTTCAAACTCTCCCCCATGATCACTATGGATGGTCAAAATCTCACAACCTAGCTTTTTCTGAATCCAAGTAGGAAATGTTTTAAACTCCTCAAAAGACTCATTTTTATGTGAAAGAAATCTATTTAAAGTGAACCTTGAGTAGTCATCAACAATCACAAAATCATAGACTTTCCCTCCCAGGCTGGCAGTGCTAATGGGTCCAAACAAATCCATATGAAGGTCTTCTAGAGGTCTAGAGGTGCTAATGTCCTTAATGGGGTGAAAAGTGGAGAGGACTTGCTTTCCTAGTTGACAAGCATCACAAAGGTGGTCTTTTGAAAACTTAAGTTTGGGGACACCTCTAACTAGGTCCTTTTGGGTTACTTTCCTAAGGGTTTTCATACTTGCATGACAAAGCCTCCTGTGCCACAACCAAGAATCATCAATCACAGTTTTTAAGCAAAAAGAAGCAGCATATTCAATGTTATTTAAATCAAGCCTGTAAATGTTGTTGATCCTCTTTCCCTGTAAAATAGTGTTGTTACTTAAACTTACAATGCATGAGTTTGCAAAGAATTGCACGATGAAGCCTTTGTCACAGAATTGACTGATGCTGAGCAAGTTGTGCTTCAATCCATCTACAAGCAAAACATTTTCAATCATAAGGTTCTTGGAATTACCGATTATACCTGCTCCTACCACCTTCTTGGTGGTGTTGTCTCCAAGAGTAACCTTGCCTCGAGTCCTAGACTCTAGTACAACAAACTGGTTGGCATCACCAGTCATATACCGAGACCATCCCATGTCCAGGTACCACATACTCTCACGAGGTCTTTTGTGAGAGCCCTCCTGCAAAATTATCAAATGTTAGATTTAGGACCCCAAGCAGGTTTGGGTTCCTTCTTATGAAGAGAAGAATGCAATGCATGTGTGGTATGCTATGGATCATGCACCTTAGGTCTCGACACCCAATGTGTACTATGGTGAATCATGAAAGTGTGTGATATGTGTCCTAACATGCCACATGAAAAACATCTAACTCCATGAAAGGGATTTCTTAAGTGGTTTGAGTTATAATGCCTCTTCTTAGGTTTTGGCAATTGATCAAAAGTAGATGTCATCTTAGTTTTCTTACATGCTTCTAAATCTTCTTGAATCTTCAAATTAGTACTTAATAAAACTTCATTTTCAATCCTCAAAATTTTGTCTATGTCCTTAGACTTCTTAAAATCTGATTCAAGTGATGTGTGTGAGACTTTTAATGCATCATGCTTTTCAACTAACTCACAATGATTTTTATTTAACTCATCAAATTCATCAAGTAAAGTCATATGATTTGAATCAATTGTTTGATGGTCTTTAATCAAAATTTCATGCTCTTTTTGTAGATTTAAAAATTCTAATTTTAAGCTAGCATGTATTTTCTTTAATTTCCTATATGATGCATGAATTTTTTTTGAAACTTCAAGAAGTTTATCGTAGGAAAGTTCACATACCTCTTCTTGATCAGGATTATTGTCTGCCATCAAGCACAATTTTGATGTCTCATCTTCTGGTTCTGTCTCTGATGGATCCGATGCCGAATCCACCCAAAATGCTTTTTGTACTCTCATTTTGTCCTTCCTTGGCTTAGGTTTCTCCTCACCCTTTCCTTTGCTTGAGTGATCTTTAAGCGTAGGGCAATCAGTTCTCACATGTCCAGGCTTCCTGCATTCAAAACATACAACATCAGAAGATCCTTTAACATGTTTATGTTCCTTACCTTTTCTCCAACTTTGATGATGCTTTTGTTTCTTCCTTAGAAAGCTTTTGAATTGCCTTGTGATGAAGGCAACTTCATCGCTTTCAGACCCGAAAGATTCAGAATCCGATTTGTGCTCTTTCAGTGCAATTATTTTCTTTTTTTTTCTTCTCACCTGCATCAAGATTTCTTTGATTCACCCCTTGCTCATAAGCAATGAGTGAGCCAAGTAAGTTATCAATAGAATAGCTATTCAAATCCTTAGATTCAGTGATTGCAGTGATTTTAGCATCATATGAAGAAGAAAAGCATCTCAAAATCTTGTTTACTTTTTCATAGTTCGAAAGTTCTTTTCCTAATGCATGCAGTGAAGTAACTATCTGAGTAAACCTAGTGTACATGTTAGAAATCGATTCATGAGGCTTCATACGAAAACGTTTGTAGTCATGCAAGAGAATGTTTAAACGGGATTGTTTAACCTCATTAGTTCCTTCATAGGTGATGCACAATTTATCCCAAATCTCTTTACCAGTTTTGCAAGTTGAGACACGCATGTAATCCTCAGATTTTAAAGCACAGAAAAAATAGTTCAAACATTTTGCATTTAATTGAGCTAAATCACGTTCATCAAAAGTCCATTCAGTAAAAGAAATTTCAGTTTTAACACCATTAATTTCACGAGAAGGTGAAGAATAACCTTCTTGAATAAGCATCCACATGCGATAATCAGTAGATTATAAAAATGTTGACATGCGGGTTTTCCAAAAGTCAAAAGGTAGGATATCGAACAGGGGAGGTCGGGTAATAGAATACCCTTATGTAGTGTTACGATTCCCAAGGTTAGCCATGGATCTAATTCAAAAAGTTTTCAAACTTAAAATTTTGAATCCCGCTCTGATACCACTTGAAAGTGCTCTAATACCACTTAAAAGTTTGCTAGGGATGTTAAGCCCTATAGAACTGGCCCAAGCTAACCAAGAGGGAGGGGGGGGGGTGAATTGGTAATTAAAAAATTCCTTTTCTCAAAGAATAAAAATCACAAACCAAAATCACCACAGAAAACAAAGTGTGGAAATAAAAGTGCGGAAGCAAAAATAAGAACACAGAAATTTATAGTGGTTCGGTCAACTCGACCTACGTCCACTCCTTGGAGACACCCTCCAAGTATTGCACTAAAAAACGTGACTCTCCTTTAGCCCACACGACTAGGCGGAGAAGCCCTCACAAGAACCTCCTTTTTGCCACCCCGGCAAGGCAAAGAACCTACCTCCTATTGCTTCCTCTTGAAGCTGACAGAGAACCACAACCAAAAGCTAACTCCTTACCTCTACCGACCCTTCCACGGACGAGAAACTCTATACGAAGAACAAGCAGAGCGATCCTTGAAGCAACTCTTGTGAATTCCCTCACTAGCTCCCCCTCACAAGATCCTCTCTCTCCCTCTCTCTCTTTCTCTCCTCAAGGTCTTCTCAGGTCAAGGCAGCAGCCAAAGGTCTCTCATAACGTTGAACATGAGCTCTTAAATAGAAGAGCTTCAAAGGAGCTCATTAATTGCAATTTGCTGACTTTATCGTCCATGCCGATATAGACATTGGCCTGGCTGATCAGTATAAATCAATGAAGATCGGTCAGAGCATCGCCCTAGATGCAAAACATGATGATTGAAAATTGGCTTGATCGTCCAGGCCGATCTCACGATCGTCCTGGCCGATCAATTCAAATATGAGGAAAATCATCCTAACAATAGCTCTGGATACGAGCTGGCCCATTTTTATCGTCCTGAAGTAACTTAAGGTTTTTGACAGGATCGTCCTGGCCGATCCTGCGATCGTCTAGGACGATATGATTGTATCAATCATCCTTAATTACTCCCTTGATTTCCTTAATAATTAAGGCATAATTTATGAATATCGTCCAGGCGGATACTGGATCGTCCTGGCGTATAATTTAAAAATACAGTATACCTTAATTATCTATGGCGACAACTTCTTTCTATTTTGAGATTATTGTCCTGGCCGATACACGTATCGTCCAGGCCGATATGTTAATCACGGCTGCCTTAATTAAGAATCCTTAATTAGACTTTCTATTTTAAGCCAGATCATCTCGGCCGATAAAAGAAATCGTCCGAGCCGATATGAGTAAAAATAGAAATTCTAAGTCTCTCAAGTATGTGTGTGAAGGGTTACTTAGCATCAGTCTCTTTGACTATTACAAGTAGACTCAATAAGTGAAAAAACAAAAGTACAGACTGACTCAACCCTAAACCTACACAATCCTGAATTAGCTTAGTCTTGTTCGTCCGATCTTCGATTCCTTAAACGTTAGAAGCTGCATTGAATGTTACCTTCTATTGTATCAAAGTGAATAACCCAAGGATGGTGTTGATTCTTTTTCTCTATGTAGTTGACTAGAAACTTTGAAGAATCAGTCGAGACTAAATCTTTACTCATTTCTCCCACAGCCTTTATAAATTCTTCCTCTAAAATTGAATATATTTTTCTTGAGTAAAATCTAGCAGCTTGTTTTAATATTGAGCTGTTCTTTATCACGGGAACAATTTCAGACTAAATGCATTTGTAATCTTCATCCTGCTCATTTCACCGCCAATTCATCAATACCTTTTCCAACCCAAGAAAACAATCAGTTAATGAACTTGTTGGCTTAGAAATGCCATGACACACATTATTAGTACACTCGCTACGCTGCGTTGATAAAATGCCCATGCAAAAACAATCCTTGTTGAAAGCAGTTGACCACTTTCTCCTTATCTTATAAAAATCCTGTAATCATTTATGGTTATGAAGATTCTCTTCCTTCATCATTTCATCCAATATTTTCTCAAACACTTCCTCGGAATCACACCACCTCACACACTTATAGAAGAGTCCTTTAACTTTATTATTGCTATTATAGATAGAAACTTTTGATGGAACCTTTTTAAAGATGTGCCATTGACATAATCTATGACAAGTGTGAGGTAATGCAACTTCTATGGCCCTGGCCATAGCTTGGTCCTGATCAGTGAATATTGTTATTGGATATTTATTACCCATTATTTGTACAAATATTTTAAACAACCATGTAAAACTTTCAATTATTTCTTCTGACAAAAAAGTAACCCCAAACAAAATATTCTTCCAATGATTGTTAACACCAACAAATGGAGCACAAACAAAATTATACTTGTTCAGCTATAACTAGTATAAAAAATCATCATATCTCCAAAACATTCATAATCTATCCTGCTTCTGCCATCAACCCAGAAAAAAATTAACAATCTATCCTGATCATCATATTGAACATCCGATGCAAACATGTGGTCCTCAACTTGTCGATCTTTAAATAATTGAATCAAAGAATTAGTGTCACCAATTTAAATCCTTGCTCTTTTCTCCTTCTGAATAAAATTGTAGGCCTCTCTCTTAAAGAATATGACATTCTCACATCCTCCAACTTCCTCTGTAAGGTAGGCATATGCATCAACTGTTCTAATCCTTGCATCTGTCATCAATTTTAGGACGTAAGCTTTTTCCTCAACAACATTCCTACATGATCTCAAAAGGTGTCGGTCGACTGGGCTAGCTAATTCATGGTTGTGGGATTCAATAAATCTTTTGACATGCCAGTAACCATCTTCATCTGTGACAAACCTCACCATGGATGGACAACCAGTTCTGACATCTGGTCCAGTGAATCTCTTCCTTGAATTAAGATCAATATTTTTCTTGAAACCAGCTTTTGAACAAACAAAGTCCTTCGATTTTATTTTCCTAGAATTTTGTCAAAAACTGTGATGATCCTTTCGGACGCTAAAGCCATTATCATGGGCATAAGTGCAAAAACATTCATATGCTTCTTTCTGATCTTTATAAACAGTCTGAAATGATAACAAAATAATTATGAAAAGCACAAGTAAAGCGTATGTAAAGCGCAAGTAAAGCGCAAGTAAAGCACAGGTAAAGCGCAGGTAAAGCGCATGTAAATTGCAAGTAAAGAGCAAGTAAAGCGCAGGTAAAGCGCAGGTAAACTGCAGGTAAAGCGCAGGTAAAGCGCAAGTAAAGCGAAAGTAAAGCTATTTTTTTATCATCTTCATCCTAAAAATAATAATGAAAGCTACACAACAACATTAGAGCTTTTTTTACTTTTCCGACAAAAAAAAAAATATTCTGCCTAAAATCGCAACATCTAAGATCCTATGACTATAATGAGCTGAAACCTACGCCTTTTTTCTACGGCGATGAGATTAAAACTGACTGTTTACAACTTTCTAACTCGTTTTTCCAATAAACTTAACGATATGTTGAAACCAAAGGAATTTCCAGCTAAGTTAGCTTTCGATTCCGATTCATGCACCAACCCTTCTGATTTATGCACCAGCCCTTCCGATTCATGCATCCTTTCCGATTCATGCACTCCCACTTCCATGCCCTCTTCCACCTCCCTCTTCGCTGAGCACTCCATTTCTTCACTGCAATTTTTTAGCTCATTTTTTCTTCTAAAGCAATAGATATTTACGTCATTCATGGGTTTCAAATTGCAACAAAAGGCGGCAAATGCTTAAAATTCAATAAAGTGGGTTATTGGGTCGGGTCGATCGGGTTGACAAGACATAAAGAAAAGATATTAAATTAAAAAAATAGCTGCCAGATGTTGTCTTGCTACTAGCGTCCGAACGCGGAGATTGGTTCGGTCACCTGACCCAATAATTTGCCCTAAGGCTGACGCTGTAATTGAGATTAATGCCTAATTTCACCGCCCAATCTCCATTACAAGGAATGACATCCCCATCTTCTATGGATAATCTAATTTTCTCTTGGTCTTGCTTGGAGGCCTCCCTGTACTTTACAGCTTTCCACTGATGATCGAGTCCTAGCACCTCACCCACGAGTTTTGCTTCTGATTTAATTTTTGGATATTCTACAAATTGCGAATGACAAGTCTGTCAACACATTATGCCAAAAATCGACAAAGCAAGTTCAAAAGTTGCATAAACAAAAATAATAAAAATGGAACCGTATTTCAAATAAAACGGGTACAAATCAAACCCACTTGCAGGTAGAAAATTCAAAACAATGCTTTGCCGCTTTATTTTTAATTGTTTTAAATGAACTAAATATTCTTCTATAAAAGTTTACAATCAATAGCACAATGGATAAAAGTTTGTGGTGGAAAAAGTTTCAGCACAAACCAGATCAAGAACAAGAAACTTATTCAATACTAGATGTTTCATTCTTTGAACCAAGGTCTTGGTGTTGGTTGAGGGTTGAGCAAAGGGAGAGACTCAATTTTATATTGAAAAAAAAAAAAAACCACCTTAAAAACAAGTGAACCATAAAAACAGATAGGCCAATTTTAAATATGAGAATAAGATAGCCACTGATGCTTACATAAAAGATAGACTATATGGTCATATTTGTTCAAGACCATAAGCCAAGATTTCTCCTTTTCCATTTCCTTTAATCCAATGGGTAAAGCACAAAAATAAACTCCAATTGATTGGAAAATGAAGACATCATGAAATTATGGAGATGATCAAGACGGTTTGATTTTATTTGATCAATAGTTTATATTAAATATGCAAGAAGAACATCACAGTTATGGTCCATTTGGACAACATATTGTCATAACCATTAAAAGAATTCATTTGTAGAGATAATTTGAATGGAATTAATTATTCTCCTTATAATATTACAAGTTTTTTTTGCGATATTTATAGATGCAATATAGTGAATAAAAATGAAAAATGAATTAACACCCGTAATGAATTTTATTTAATATATATACTAAATGTAACAAAATAAAAAAGATGAATTAATAACCATAATGAATAACAATTTAATACGTAGACTAAATAATAAGAAATCAAAATGAAAGTGAATTAATGCACATAATGAATGACAATTTAATACATAGACCAAAAGAAAGGAAATTAAAAGTAAGGAATTTATTTATTTATTTAATATCTCTAGTACTTATCAGCCCATGAATGACTCTAAGAAAACTTCAAAAATAAAATAATTTAATTTTCTATAATGGTGATTGAATGGGAGAATAAATTTTGGTTTAGTACTTATGATATGAAAAACATAGAGAACAAAATTAGTGTCCTCATTTGTATAAGCTGTTGCACTTCAATATCCATAAGCTCCTTTAAATAATTCGTAAGATTTGCTACGTCAATACCAAGCCTAAGGTGTGGGCTCCAAAAATTTGTATCCCAGCATCTCCTCACCTCTTAATTAACAGGAGAGTTTTAATAGATTTAATTGATGGTGCAAACTTTCATAAAGCTGATTAGGTTTTAGATAAGGCGCTACCCAACAATTTCGCCCTCTTCTTTTTAGGACTTTATTATATGAGTTTTGGTATAATCAAAAAGGCACAAGACCCTATAGTTAATTACTTCTCCAGATAAGTAGAGATAACTTTTAATTAAGGATAGCCTTTTAAATAAGTTAGAATAATTACCTAGTGTATAATAGCAGTGATTTTAGGGCTTGAATTTTGTTTGGACTTTTAGTGTTTATGACTTAACATCTATCACCATATTCTTAAAATGAGTGATGGTGGAATTATGATAGGCCCGATTAAGATCCCATGATTTTGTCACCCTGAGCTGTCATGATCCATAATCTACTTAATTAGAGGAGGTAGTCGAACCAAACTAATAGAATGATCCTTGTCAGTAGCCATGTGTTGCGTCATTTATATTACAACTTGGGCTTCTGAGTTTATGATTTTGATGATAACAAATAATAGTGATTAATCTTTTATTTCTCCTAGTATTTGCAGTGCATATTTATTTGGGAATTTACTAATATTTCATGTACATCATACACATTTCTTTGAAGATTCATGACTCAAGGTTGTGTACAATTGGTTATATTAAATGAGTCAGTAATTTTCATTTCTTGAGTCAAGTCTTATAATGATATATGTTAGTTTGTTAATCGTGCACACATAGATGAGAGAAAAACATGATTTTAGATATTTTAATTTTTCTGTACATTATATTATACAATCTAGTGTACCAGAAAATAATTAAAATATTTTTCTTCCCAGAAAAAATAATTTTAAAATATAACTAATCATACTATACGAACACCACATCATACTGTACGATCTGTTACAATTAGAAAGCCCACCGTCCATTAAATTAGGCAAAAATTTGAATTTGAAAAGTTATTCCAATCATGCTGTATGATCATGATTGTACTGTATGATATTTAAAATATTGCCTAATTTAATCCCATGATTAGTCAATAAAAATGGCTTAATTTTGATATTTTGATTGTACTACACAAATTAGATCGTACTTTACGATCAACAGAGACGATCTTGGCCATCCAATGCTTCATCTTAGATGAACTTTTTTTTTTTTTAACTGTTTATACAACATATTGTACCAGGCATCGTACAGTACGAGCAGTCAATTGAACTATTCATATAGTACTAAATAGACATCATACAGTACTAACAGTTCAATTTCTACACATCTTACTAGACAATATTGTGATCGTACTGTACGATCTTTGATGGCTGAATTGAGCTTTTAGGGTTTTTGAGCCCTCTATTTAAGCACTCTCATAAGACTTTATAAGAGTTTTTGGCATCCATTAAAGCTTCATTTTTCTGGAGAAAACTTGAAGAGAGAACTTGAAGGGGAGAGAGGAAAGGGTGGAATTTGAGAGAGGGAGAAGACCTTGGAGGGGGTTTCAAGGGAGTGTGAAGGAGATTTCACACGGTTGCTCCGAACAGCTTGCACCTCAGTACCATCAAATTCAAGGTTCATCTTAAGGAAAGTTTTGGGAAGAAGAAGATCTCTTTGGTGTCAAAGGAACCGGCTCCTTCGCCGCACCAGGGAAGGTTGAAGTGATTTTGTAAGGGCTTCTCCGCCTTGCCGAGTGGAAAAAAGGAGAATCACTAAAGATTTAGTGTGTAATACTCGGAGGGAGCCTCCGGGGAGTAGACATAGGTCATGATTTGACCGAACCACCATAAATCGATGTGTTCTTTCCATTATTATTTCTACACTTTATTTCTGCATTCATTTTTATTACGATTAATTGTGTGGGTGAAATTGATAATTTATCTTTTTATCATGAATGTAATTCAGTTTTGCATTAAGCTATAAAAAGTTATTTCTTTTAATTAAAGTTGTTAAAATATCCATTTCATGCCCTTCTTAGCGCATCTCGTAATTTCAATTGGTATAAGAGCAAGTTTCAAAAATAGTATTTTAGAAAACCTTGAAAAAATTGATCATGACATATTTTCGAAATCATAATATTTGAAAAGGCTATTCAATCACGCGATCACCTTTATTTAAAAATATTTCTTTTAATTTGTGTTAAATTTGCATGTCTACTTTCTTGTAATAAATTGATTATCGAATGTTTCATATAATTCAAACTAGCAATTTTGTACCATAACGTATTATAGAGTTAAAATTGATCTTCATTTTATTAAATAGAGTAGAATAGAACAAATTAATGCTCAACTAAATGTTAAATACTTGAATTATTTTTTCTGTGCGTTAAATTCTGACGATTACATGAGAATCTCTATATGTACTACTGGCAAAGAAGTTTGGGTTAGATTATGCAATACATATGAAGGTTTTACTGAAGTCAAGCAATCTAAGTTGAATATTATAATGCATAACTATGAACTTTTCTTCATGAAATCTTATGAGATGATCTTAGCCATGTATACTAGGTTTACAAATATTGTGATGCCATTACATGCTTTAGGTAGAGAATTTTTGAACATTGAAAAAGTCAATAAAATTCTACGTTCTCTACTTGATAAGTTTGATGCCAAAGTTATTGCTATTTATGAATCAAAGAATTTGAATGAATATTCTATTGATAATTTGATTGGCTCAATCATTGCCTACGAGCAAAGTTTGGGTCAAATACTTTTGGACGCAGGTGATGAAAATACTATAGTGCTAAAAGCCAAAGACACAGATGAATGTGGCTTAGTAGATGATGAGAGCAAGGAATTGCATTGATAATAAACAAATTCAAAATTCTATTGAAGCACAAGCATAAGCATCAACAGAAGTGGAGCAATGGTAAAAATGGTAAAAATATTAAATTTTCTTTTGATGTTATTTGCTTTGGGTGTAGGAAACTCAGTCATCTAAAATTTGAATGCACCAACTTAAAAAATCTTCCTACATAGGAAAAGAGTAAAAACAAACCGATTATAATATGGAATAAGATAAAAAGCAAAAAGTCTCCTAGGCAGACCTAGTTTCTGAATCATCAAAATAGGAACATGACGATAAGGTATAAGTATGTTAAGATTTGTTTGTGTGTTCTTTTTATGTGTTTTGTATGTTTGTTTTTCTATTTTGTATGTTAAAATTTTTTTTTCATAATTGCATGTTTTTGTTTCGTAATTATATTTTGTGTTATTTTATCTCTTCTTTTTTATAATGTCAAAGTGGGAGAAGTATTATAGTTGGTTGTATTTTGTTTTTATTTTGTTTTTATTTAGTTAAAAAAAATTAAAAAAAAAAAAGAAAGCTTTAACTTATTTTTTAATGTAATTCTTTTAGTGAGGGAGAGTTTAGGTGAAAATAATTTTAATTTGCTAATTCAACTAATATTATTTTCAATCATTAAAAAGGTGGAGATTATTGCAACTTGGGCTTCTGAGTTTATAATTTTGATGATAATAAATAATATTGATTAATCTTTTATTTCTCTTAATATTTAAAGTACATATTTGTTTGTGTGTTTACTGATATTTCAGGTACACCATGCATATTTGTTTGAAGATTCAAGTCTCAAGATTATGTACAATTGATTATATTAAATGAGTCTATAATTTTTATTTCTTGAGTCAAGTCTTGTACTGATGTATGTTAGTTTGTAATCATGCACACACATAGATGGAGAAAAAAATAATTTTAAATATTTTAATGTTTTGTATATCATACTGTATGATCTACATAATATTGTACGATCTAGTGTAACAAAAATTAATTAAAATATTTTATTTTCTTGTAAAAAATATTTTAAAAATATAACTAATCGTACTATACAAACACTATATCGTACTGTTCGATCTGTTATAATTAGAAAGCTCCCCATCCATTAAATCACGCAAAAATTTAAATTTGAAAAGTTTTTCTAATCGAACTGTACGATCATGATCATATTGTATGATATTTAAAATATTACCTAATTTAATCCTATGATTAGTCAATAAAAATGGCTTAATTTTGATATTTTGTTCATATTGTACTATTAAGAGAGACGATCTTGGCCATGCCATGCTTCATCTTGGATAAACTACTTTTTTTAAAATGTTTATACAACACATCGTACCAGACATTGTATAGTATGAACAGGCAATTTAACTATTCTTACAATACTAACTGGACATCGTACAGTACTAACAAGTCAATTTTTGCACATCATACTGGATAATCTTGCGATTGTATTGTACTATCTTTGACGGCTAAATGGAGTGTTTTAGGGTTTTTGTGCCCTCTATTTAATCAATATAATAAGACTTTGTAAGAGTCTTTGGAATCCATTGAAGCTTCATTTTTCTAGAGAAAACTTGAAGAGAGAACTTGAAAGGGATAGAGGAAAGGGTGGAGTTTGAGAGAGGGAGAAGAACCTTGGAGGGAGGTTTCAAGGGAGTGTGAAGGAGATTTCACACGGATGCTCTGGCGAGCTTCCACCTCAGTACCATCGGATTTAAGGTTCATCTTGAGGGAAGCTTTGGGAAGAAGAAGATCTCTTTGGTGTCAAAGAACTCGGCTCCTCCACCGCATCGGGGAAGGTGGAAGTGATTTTGTAAGGGCGTCTCCTCCTTGCTGAGGGGGAAAAAGGAGAATCACTAAAGGTTTAGTGTAATACTCAGAGGACACCTTTGGAGTGGGCGTAGGTTATGGTTTGATCTAACCACTATAAATTAATATGTTGTTTCCATTATTATTTCTGCACTTTATTTTCGCATTCATTTTTATTGTGATTAATTATTTGGGTGAAATTGATAATTTATCTTTTTATCATGACTGTAATTCACTTCCGCATCAAGTTATAAAAAGTTATTTTTTTCATAAAGATGTTAAAATATCCCTTTCATGACCTTCTTAGCGCATCTTGTAATTTCAATTTGTATCTGAGCGGGTTTCAAAAATAGTGTTTTAGAAAATCTTGAAAAAATTGATCATGCATATTTTGGAAATTGAAATATTGTGGAAGGCTATTCAATCATGCGATCACCTTTATTTAAAAATATTTCTTTTTATTTTTAAAAAATTTGTATGTCTACTTTCTTATAATTAATCGATTATTGAATGTGGCATATGATTAAAACTTTCTATTTCGTACCATCATGTATTATAGATAGAGTTAAAATTGATATTCCTTTTACTTAATGGAGTAGAATAGAACAAATCAATGCTCAACTAAATGCTAGATGCTTAATTTTTTTTTGTGCGTTAAATTCTGACGATTGCATGCGAATCTCTACATGTACTACTGGCAAAGAAGTTTGGGATAGATTATGCAACACATATGAAGGTTCTAGTGAAGTCAAGAAATCTAAGTTGAATATTTTAATGCATAATTATGAACTTTTCTGCATAAAACCATATGAGATGATCTTAGACATGTATAATAGGTTTATAAATATTGTGATGCCATTACATGCTTTAGGTAGACAATTTATAAACTTTGAAAAAGTTAATAAAATTCTATATTCTTTACTTGATAAGTTTGATGCCAAAGTTGTTGCTATTTATGAATCAAAGAATTTGAATAAATATTCTATTGATAATTTGATTGGCTCACTCATTATCTATGAGCAAAGTTTGGGTCAAAGACTTTTGGATGCAGGTGATGAAAAGACTATAGTGATAAAAGCCAAAGACACAAATGAATGAGGCTTAGTAGATGATGAGAGAAAGGAAATAATATTGAACAAATAAATTTAAAATTCTATTGAAGCACAAGCAAAAGCATCAACAGAATTGGAGCAATGGTAAAAATGGTAAAAATATTAAATTTTCTTCTAACATTATTTGCTTTGTGTGTAGGAAACCCAATCATCAAAAATTTGAATGCCCCAACTTAAAAACTCTTCTTGCAAAGGAAAAGAGTAAAAATAAACTGATTGTAATATGGGAAAAAGATAAAAAGCAAAAAGTCTCCTAGGTAGACCTAGTTTCTGAATCATCAGAATAGGAGCAGGACGATGAGGTATAAGTATGTTAAGGTTTGTTTGTGTGTTTTATTTATGTGTTTTATATGTTTATTTATCTGTTTTGTATGTTTAACTTTTTTTTATTTTTATCATAATTGTATGTTTTTGTTTCGTTATTATATTGTATGTTATTTTATCTCATTTTTTGATAATGTCAAAGGGGCAATTTTTGGTATTATTTAGTTTTTTTTTTTAAAAGAAAGCTTTCCTTTATTTTTTAATGTAATTCTTTTAGTGAGGGGGAGTTTAGGAGAAATTATTTTTATTTTGCAAATTCACCAATATTTTTTGCCATCATAAAAAAGTGGGAGATTGTTGAAACTTGGGCTTCTAAGTTTATGATTTTGATGATAACAAATAATAGTGATTAATCTTTTATTTCTCCTAGTATTTACAATGCATATTTGTTTGTGTATTTACTAATATTTCAGATATACCATGCACATTTCTTTGAAGATTCAAGCATCAGGATTGTGTACAATTGGTTATATTAAATGAGTTTATAATTTTTATTTCTTGAGTCAGGTCTTGTAATGATGTATACTAGTTTGTTAATTGTACACACAGAGAGAGGGAGTAAAAAATGATTTTAAATATTTTATTTTTTTGTACATCATACTGTATGATCTAGTGTAATAGAAATTAATTAAAATATTTTATTTTCCTGAAAAAAAATATTTTAGAAATATAACTAGTCATAATATAGGAATACCACATCATACTATATGATCTGTTATAATTAAAAAACCAGTCATCCATTAAATTAGGAAAAAATTGAATTTGAAAAGTTGTTCTAATTATACTGTATGATCATGATCGTACTATATGATGTTTAAAATATTACATAATTTAATCCTATGATTAGTCAATCAAAATGGCTTAATTTTGATATTTTAATTGTTCTGTATGAACTGGATCGTACTGTATGATCAACAGAGATGATCTTGGCCATCCCATGCTTCATCCTGGATGAACTATTTTTTTTTAACTGTTTGTATAGCACATCAGACCAGGCACCATACAGTATAAACAAATAATTCAATTGTTCGAATAGTACTAACTGGACATTGTACAATACTAACAGGTCAAATTCTGCACATCGTATTGTACGATCTTTAACGGTTGAATTGAGTTTTTTAAGCTTTTTTGAGCCCTCTATTTAAGCACTCTCATAAGACTTTATAAGAGTCTTTGACATCCATTGAAGCTTTGTTTTTTTGGAGAAAAATTAAAGCGAGAACTTGGAAGGAAGAGAGGAAAGGGTAGAGTTTGAGAGAGGGAGAAGAACCTTGGAGGGCGTTTCAAGGGAGTGTGAAGGAGATTTTACTTGGTTGCTCCAGAAAGCTTGCACCTTAGTATCATCGAATTTAAGATTCATCTTGATAGAAGTTTTGGGAAGAAGAAGATCTCTTTGGTGTCAAAGGACCCGGCTCCTCCACCGCACCGGGGAAGGTGGAAGTGATTTTGTAAGGGCTTCTCTACCTTGTCAAGGGGGAAAAAGGAGAATCACTAAAGGTTTAGTGTAATACTCGGAGAGTGCCTCCGGGGAGTGGACGTAGGTCATGGTGTGATCGAACCACTATAAATTAGTGTGTTTTTTCCAGTATTATTTCTGCATTCATTTTTATTATGATTAATTACGTGGATGAAATTGATAGTTTATCTTTTTATCATGAATATAATTTGTTTCCGCATCAAGTTATAAAAGGTTATTGCTTTTCATTAAAGTTGTTAAAATATCTATTTCATGCCCTTCTTAGCGCATCTCATAATTTCATTTTAAGGATTGATGTTTATTTAATAAGGAAAATTTAAATCAATGTCATCTGATAAAGAGCTTTATATCTTATCGAGTGCACCCTATAATTCATTACTCAAAGAGGGTTTTAACCATTGGGGACCATACAAGCTTTGGGCATGACCATAATGTAACGATGTAATTTTGTGAGAAAACTACCCAGTAACAGGGCACGTGCTACTTCCTTACTTGGAAGAAATTAACTGAGAATAAATTGAAATAATGCATTCAGCAAGACATTTACAGTTTGTGAGCTGAATTTATTCTTCAGTTCATCATCCTCGCCAAACTATTGCAAAGTGTGGATGGATTTTTGTTGTAAAGTTTTTGTGATGGATTTTATTTTAAGAAGTTAAACTTTTTGTACGATTTGAATCTTATTTTGAATTAATAGCTCCATTCAGTTAAAAGTTTCTGTTAGTACAGCTACCATTGGGGTTTTGAAGTATTTTAGCAAATTCAAAGAGCATTCTCAAATTTCATATTTAAATATTTGATGTAAAGATCATAGAACATGCAAAATTTTGTAGATTATTTGCATTACTAATTTAACACATTATTTAACGTTCATGCATATCTGCATAATGCATTTTTTTATTGTCTATTCTTGTATATAATGCATGTTGCACTTTCATAATATATTTTCATTTATCTATGCATACTACATTTGCATTCTAATTAGTGTAATTTTATAATACATTCATACTCGCATAACACATTTTGAATATTATTCTAACATAATGCATTTAAACATCATTCTTGTGTAATGTATTTCATATACTTTTTAGTACACATGCATGCTGCCTTTGCGCTTTCAATACACTTTACATAGTGCATTATGTATATTCATTAGTATACATGTATGATACACCTACCTGAAGCATTTTGTATATTATTCCTACATAATGCATTTTACATTATTAATATATATTACACTTTACATATTGTTCTTACATGGTAAACTTTACACATTATATTTCAAAGTGTAATTTTTCGGGTTTGGGAGTTAATTTGTGATATATATGAATTATTTGAAAATATGAATATGAGGATTAGTGTAAACAATTTTTTTTAAGCAAAACATGCAATCATTCATTATAGAACTAAATGGTTTGGATTTCCTTCCAAGCTTTAGAATTAATCTTCAATTTATCACCCCTTTCAATTAATGTTAAAACTGAAGCAAATTCTCATATTTAGTTCTATTTTCCTAGCATGTTGGACGTTATTTTGTATAGCTCATAACTTTGATTAGAAATCATCCAATTTAAATATCCAAAACCATAGGTATTTAGGGACCATTTAGAAAGAAAATATTTTCATTTGATTAAAAAAAATAAAAAATAAAATTAAAATAATTTTTTTTCATTTAATTAAAATGTAAAATTAGATGTATATGATTTTTTTTACTCTTATTTTATTAAAAAAAAAATTATTTGTGGGTCCTTTGACATTTAAATTTTTGACAACCTCCCGACGTCCCACCCCCTTGTAGCTGGTAAGAACTTGCCTTTTGTTTTTTTCGACCAGTTCAAAAAATGCGATGACGTAAGGTCTTAATATAATTTGTTTCTCTAGGCCGGATCAAACATACAACAAATACATGTCTTCATGTGTTCTTATTATTTTATCCTAGTCATATCAAAGATACGACGGATGCGGGTCTTCATTACCTATCTTTTAAGCAAGCAAGAAAGTAATTTATCTATGTGCACATTTATGATGATTATAGTGTCAATAAGAATAGTTTTTTTTAATTATAATGAAATTAATAAAGGAAAGAAACTAGTTTGGCAAGACAGGTGGTGGAGGTCGAGTAGGCCGCTGATATTAAAATTAGATGAGGCGAGGTGAGCTCAAGTAGGAGGTGTAGGAGGTTGAGTGGGCTTCAACCCTTGGCATGTGGAATAGAGAAACAAGAGAGAGGGGGTCGACAAATGAGATCGAGCGAATGAATGGGAGAGAGGGTTAACAGCTAGTGATTCTATGCACATCCTAGAGAGAATGAGAAAGGGAGGTCAAGTTGGGATCTTATTGATGTGGTTGGAGAGGTGGAATGGGGGAACTCTTATGGTTGGGTTGTTATTGAATGCAATTGAGGGTGATTAAAGGGAGCAAGTGGGTTTCCTGCATGCGAAATCAAGAAAATAGAAGAGAGCAGTGAGCGACGTTCTGCATGCGATTGAAGGAAAATATGAGTCGAGCATCCTAAAATTTGGTTTCGTGCATGCAATTTTTGAAAAAAAAAAAGAAGGCGTCGATTTATTTGTATCATTTTGGAGTTATAAGCGACATTGCATGTAGTTATTGGTCAATAAATTCCCCCCCCCCCCCCCCCAATAAATATGATATACGCCCCATAACAAATCATATTTGCTTCAGAAAGGTAGACCCTATGGATCTCTAAAACTATATTATTTAGATGTCACGTTGAGTGTTCTTCGCAAAAAAAAAAAAAAAAAAAAAAAAAAAAAAAAAAAAATATATATATATATATATATATATATATATATATATATATATACATATAGTAAAAGTTATGAATTGGATTTAGAAGGTACCCCTCTTTTAGGAAATATGACTTTATTATAAACTCTACAGATAGAATTTTTAGTATAACACCATACAGGTTTATAATAATAAATGTAACACTATAAATTTAATTATATTTCAATTAAACTTTTATACAATCTTGACATAATTATTCTATATTTTATTGCATGTAGGTTAATTGGTTACCTATGTCTTAGAAATCATCCAATTAGTGTTAATTCTGAAACTTTTGGCTCTTATAAGAGACCTCAGATAAAGTACACTTTTACTTTTTGTAGCTTTTATTTCATATTTGTACAACCCTCTCTCTTCTTATTTTTATATTAATGCATCTATTACTTTATACAAGTCCTAAAAGGAGAAAGATACCAAGTATTTGGAAGGAATAGAGTAAGACAGTTGAAGTAATGAAGCATCTATAAGTATATGTTGAGACCATTAGTTTCTCTTTTAGAAATAGATCTCTTAGGAAATAAGTTTCAATCTCTTGTAACTGTGTTAACCTTATTTCTATATGAGGTCATCAAGACCTAGATTAGCTCCCACTTAGTGATCTGATAGTTGAGAATTGTCCACTTGCCAATCATATAAATCTACATATCCGAATCAAACTCTTGTCCAGTCCTTAATAAAATTCCAGTCTAAGCTTCAATCCAATTTTTAATCAATCATTCTAGGTCAACTTTCAGTCAAACCCTACTCATGTTCAATCAATCTCAATTATTCAATTGATTTTTAATGGTGTGAATCAAGATTCAATCAATCACATCCAAAAATCCATTCAAATAAAGATTCTCGATCCTAAAACCCCTTTTAGGTGATTTTTTTTGTCACCTTAAACTCCAATAAAATGACCTCTGATTCATGCTCTGCCAGTTGCATATTGGTCAGACAAGTCTCTAGTATCAACCCACCAAATTTGAACTCAAGTATTACTCCTAATCCTATAAACTCAATTGATTTCCAAAGGCTACAAAACCTTCAAATTTTTATAGCCAATACCATTGAACCCTCCACCTTGTGGGATTTGATATTGAGGCCTTCCCCCAAGATCTTTAACCCATCCCATGACGTTTAATATTACATGTTGACAAATAAATTGCACCTTACTTGACCCAATTTGACCCAGAGTTGACTAAGGCTTAAAATGAATAAAATGCCCTTTAAAGGAAAATATGGTTTTCTTCCCAAAAATCAATATAACATTGTCAAAAAAAATTTTGAAACCTCCCCCAATACTTCATAAATGGTATTTGGAGTTCATTAAACTTAAACCTAAGCCTTGGTTTCACAAGTCAACCCTATTTGACGAAATGGTCCCTTAAGGGTCTAAATGGTCAATTTGACTGAATGACCAAACCAGCCCATGGGATCATGTACATTGGTCTCTACTGATCAATTGAAACCTTTTCAACCCAGACCTAGGTTTTGAGTCAACCTGACAAAATTAACCTGGGTTGACCAGGATAACTATTGAGCCTAATTCTTACCTAATCAAGCCTCAAGTCCATATTAAATTTTATCAAAGCTTATTATTCAATCCTCCTACTAATTTGGGACTTGATTGGATACCTTAGCCCATACATGAGTTAACTTGGTCAATTGACTTTATGTCTAGTCAAGCCAAGTCAATAGGGACCAATGTATGACATTTATTAAAATCAATACACTTAGAGTTCATCAAACTTAAAATCAAATTCAATTCATAATTCAAACATGTCCTAATCATTAGTGACTAAAATCATGACAAAGTAGATTATGTCAACTTCGTTCATTTAGTTAAATCCCTTTCTTATGGTAAAAACTCCAAGTATTTGCAATCAATCCCTTGGAATTCCATTTAACCAATTCCCCATACTCCCTTACTGCCACCTATTTATCCTTTGACCAATTGACTAGTCAGACCAGTAAACAAAAGCTTATAAACTATCCTATGTGGTCAACCCTTGATTCATTAATCCATGCCTTAGACTCTAGGCTCTCAAACTTCCCCTCTCTAGCATAAACAATAACAACACTCCCTCCAACCCATCGCATAAGGTATTTACTGGTTTGACTGGTAAAATAGTCCACACCTAGCTCAATTGAACAAGAATATTAAAACCCTTACATAGTTGGAAATCCCATTTCAATCCTCTAATTCAATCTTTTCAATTGAAGTCTAAATCTCCCCTCAAGCCACTTTAATCAAGCTTAGGGCTTGGTTTAACCAAAAATAGAAGGAGTGGTCCCCTCCTTCCAAAAAGCACTAAGGTACACTTATTCATCATCAGAGTAAGGTCTTTGATGCTTCAGGGCCATTTATTAAAATCCATAAACCTAAAATGATCCCAAGGGCTTCAATTTCAATCAATCAACCTTACTCCAACCTCTACACTCTCCTAGAGAGAAGTCTCTTTTTGTTTAAGCTCTCCAGGAATCCCTTCACACTCCCGCTTCTAAACGTCGGTGGTTGCACGTCACCGACAGTGAATTTTTAGGTTATCCAAGCTCTTAGTCTGCCTAGGCATCATAACTAAATACCTAGAGCTTTTAAGACCTTACTTTCTTTAAGGAAAACATACTTAGATAGTCTACATGCTCAACATTTTAAAAAATATGCAAATCCATCAATTAGAATGAGGTATATTTTAAGCCTAGCTCAAATCACAATGCATAAATAACTTTTTGTAAAGACACTTTTAACCAAAACACTCACATCTCCATTGATGCTCTCCATGGGCTGAAGCTCTAGTTCAAATTTTATTTTATTTGGTTGAGTATTTTGCAAAAAAGGAAATGATTGTTATCTTTAAGGGTTTTAGATTAACACATGCGTATGTACATTTTTTTAGACCATTGAACATGTGATCAACGGTCCTTATTTAGTCATTCTGCCATTTGATCAACCCATTGGATCAATTCCATGATTCAATCCCTTATCTAGCTGTATCTCGGCAGCTCAACCAAATCGTGCAAGGATGAAAAGCTCTAGTCTAGTGCTGACTCAGATAATTGACATGCGATGTTGCACCACTGCATCTCTCAATAATTGGTATTGATTACCACGGTGCAATCATTGGTAATCATTGCCTTTTTATTAATGCAACGTTGATCTCGTGGTCAAAAGGCTACCGTGTGGCCTCTCCATTACCACGGTATCATTTCGACGCTATGGATTACATCCCATGGCATGTCGATACCATCATCACTGTTAAAACATTTTAATTTAATTTATTTAATTTTAAACCCTTTTTTAACTAACAAAATTTCAAAAGATTATAAAACATTATGTGCTTAACCAAAATTATGTATAAATACTCATTTTTCTCATAATTTCATTTTCATTAATTTAAAATTAAGAACAAATAAAAATGTGTCATCATTTTTAAATTAAATTTTTATTTAATATGGTTTTGTTTTATTTAATATTATATTAATTATAAATCATTTTTTTTACTTTGAAGATAATTATTTTAAAACATCCTTAACCTTATGTTTTTTTTAATTATGATTACTTTAATAATATTTTGAAGTCATTTTGAATTTATAAAATTTAAAGGACATTATTTTCAATGTCTAATATTTGAAAATTTAATTTCAATTTATATTTTAAAATCTCCTATATGCATTATATGTGAATTTAGAACATTTTAAATAGAGTTTTTCTTGTGTGTCATTTGGATTAATCTAGCCTAATTCAAGGTTAGGATATCCTAGTTTATCTTTTATGTTATTTTGCATATCTATCTATACGCACTTTACTTTGCATTTAGGCTTGAACAACTAGTGTTATGGTAGGTGTCCATCTTGACATAACATTGAATAAATGAGCATCATGTGTGGGAAATTTGTCTTTGGATGAATTCCAAAATGATTGGGCTATGTGTTAGCCCAAACGATTGGCAATCCATCAATTTATGAGCACATAGGTCTAGTCACATTCTTGTGGATTATTTGTGTGATGTGGTTGTTTATGTATTTTCCAAGTATTGGAGTACTTTAATTTAAATTTCATAGAACCTAGTGACACTTAAGGATAAAAATTTAGGACCATTCTAAAAAGTTTTTAGTAAATTATAGAAATTAGAATGCATTCCAAATAGGGGTGAGACTTACAACATTTGAATATAGTGACACCATCATTCCAAGCTTAGGAGTTTAGTGGTTTAAAAACCCATTAGGTCGTTAATTTACTTAACCCAAATTAATCGATTTCATAAGACTAGAACTTCAAAAATTGAAAATAAATTCAATTTAAATCTATAAAATTCATATAGTATATCAAAATGCTCAAAATTAAACCCTTAATCTAGAAAAATAAAAGCTTTTAACTAAATTTAATTTATAGTGAAATCATTTTTTATATAATTTAACTAAATAATTTTTTTTTAAATAAAAAAAAAATTCTTGGACACTTGAAAACATCCTCTTTGATCATATTTAACCTTTTAGGGTTATTTCATGGTGTTTGGGATTTATTTGGATCAAAATCCCCCAAACTCCTCAAATTAAACAATTAAAAAATTCATTAATTAACCAAACTTTAAAAATTCAAAATTAATTTCAAAAAATTACATATCAACCAAACTCAAACCTCCATCTAGGGTCTAATATTTCTAGAAATGTCAAACGACTAGAAATAAGTCAAAGTCAAAATTAAAAAGTAAATCATTTATTCAAATTAGGTTAAATATAGGCCAAATCTTCAACAATTCTTAACTTAATGTAGAAAATTTTTAATCAAGAAAATTTAGAGTCTAATTATTCATCTTAAGGTCTATTATTTAGGGAAAATATCAAAATTCCAAAAAACCTTTTTAATTTAGAAAGTCAACTTTTGACCCCTCTGATTAATGTTATTAAATAATTCAAATAATATAAAAAATTAATAATTAACTAAAATTTTAGAAAACTTTTTGTTGATTAATAAAAACAATTAATAAACACATTAATTTATAGCAAGCACTCCAAAAATAACATTTTTTGGGATGGACTGCCATGAACTACAGGTCTGATTGTCCTAAGGAGGCCTTGTTCTTTAAGTCCATTATGAAAATGCCACAAATGGATTTAATAGAGTATAAAATATTAAAATTAAGTGACTATTAATTACTTAACTAAATTGAAATCCTTAATTTAACTACATCAACTTGGTTTATTTGCTAGACTACCATGAGCTATGGGGCTATGTGTCATAAGGAGGCTTGGTTCCTCAAGCCCATACTAACAACGTTGTTGCAACACAAGCTCACAGGTTTATATTTTTTATGATAACAAATATTATTGCTCACATCCTTATGTTTACTTGTATTTGCAATATATATTTATTTGAGTGTGTACTAATATTTCAGGAACATCATATACCATCCAATGACGATTTAAGGTTCAAGATTGGGTAGAATAGGTTATATTGTAAAGATTTTTGTAATATTCACTGATGTATTTTTATTTCTTAAGTTTAGTCCTATAAGCGTGTATGCTAGCTTTGTGACCATTTACACACACACACTCAGGGGGAGTGAGATTGAGTCAAAACCAGATGTTTAAATTTTGAACTATTTATACTGTATGATTTATATCATAACATACAATCAACTCATCTAACTAATTATACTATATGATTTAGATCATCCAATACAATTATTTATGATCATTAAAATAGCCACCAATCATAATTTAGTTAAGATTTTAAATTTTATGTTTTGTTCTAATCGTTTAGGATGATATACATCAAATTGGACAATCTATGACAATCATGCCTAAATTGATCTAATGATTATAAAACTAATTATAGTTAATTTACTCAATATGATCATCCAAGATGATCAAGAAAGATTGTACTAGAAAACCCAAGAGATAAATGGGATGATACTTGATCATTATAGATGAAATATCATAATTTTTGTTCTAATCATCCAGGATGATCCTCAATATCATATTAGATAATCTATACAAATTTGAACTGATTGTACTGGACTATCCAAAGATCATCCAGGACTATCAGGTAAAATTATGCTTATCATATTAGATGATCTTGTGATCATACTGAACAATCTTTGTTGTTAAAATTGATTTTTTGGTTTTTCAAAGCCCTCTATTTAATATTTCTTGAAAGACATTATAAGTGTCTTTGGCTTGCATTGAGCCTTTGTTCTTTTAGAGAAAACTTAAATATAGAGCCTTAAAAGGGAGAGAGGAAAGATGGAGTTTGAGAGGGAGAAGATCCTTGTAGGTTTCAAGGGAGTTCGAAGGGGGTTTCACACGGTTAATCTTGCAAACTTGCATCTTAGTACCATCAGATTCAAGATTTATCTTGAGGGAAGTTTTGGGAAGAAGAATATATCTTTGGTGTCAATGGACTTAGCTACTCTAGCACACTAGGGAATGTGAAAGGAATTCATGGGTCTAGGCCATCTCCTAGAGGGAGAAAAAGAAGTCAAGGTTTTTTGCTTGTGAAAGGAGTTTCAATACTTTATCATATCAGGTTGGTTGAAGAGATTTTGTATGGGCTTCTCTGCCTAGCTATTTGGGCTAAAGAAGAATCAATAAAGGTTTAGTACAATACCTTGAATGGGAGATTTAGGGTTTTGACATAGGTTAGGTTGATCAAACCACTATAAAATCGAGTATGTTTTTTTTATGCACTTTATTTATTGCATTTATTTATATTTTAATAGTGTGGTTTAAAATATCTAATTTTCTATTATTATGAAATTACTTTTCTTCTGAGTCAAGAGACAAACCTATTAGTTTTCAAATTTTAAAAAATTTTTAAAAAGGGAGATTTATCCTTATATTAAAATAAGTTTTTTAAATCACCAATTTACACCGCACTCTTGGTTAGCCTCAGGACTAGTTCTTTATGGTTTAGCAACCCTCACAAAATTTTAAGTACTATTAAAGCGGTATTCATAAATTAAGTTTTAAAATTTTTTGAAAAAAGATCAATGGCTAAATTTAGAAATCGTAACATTACAGAAGGATATTTAATCACATGACCTCCTTTATTCTAAAATATTTCTTGTAATTTTTAAAAATTTTGCATGTTTATTTTCTTGCAATCAATTAATTATCAAATGTGGCATATGATTTAAACTGGTTATTCTATACCATCACATAATATAGATGGAGTCAAAATTAATATTCCTTTTATTAAATGGAGTTAAATAGAACAAATCAATACTTAAATTGAATGCTAAATGCTTGAATTATTTTTCTATGCTTTGAATTCTGAATATTGCATGAGAATCTCTACTTGTACTACTAATAAAGAAATTTGTGATAGATTATGTATACCACATATGAAGGTACTAATGAAGTCAAGCAATCTAAGTTGCATATTATATTGCATGATTATAAACCTTTTAACATGAAATCTTATGAGATGATCTTTGATATGTATACTAGGTTTACTCAAATTGTGATATCATTATATGCTTTAGGAAAACAAATTTCAAAATTTAAAAAGGTCAATAAAATTCAACATTATCTACCTAATAAATTTCATGATAAAGTTACTACTATATATGAATCAAAAGACTTGAATGATATTTCTATTGACAATCTGATTGGCTCACTCATTGGCCACTAGTAAAGTGTGAGTCAAAAGCTTTTAGATGAGGTGAAACTATAGTGTTAAAAGCTAAAGATATGTATAGAAGTGACTTAGTAGATAATGAGTGTGAAGAAATATCATCAATAACAAGAAAATTTGAAAATATACTATAATGCAAGCATCAACACCAATAAAAGTGGAACAAAGGTAAATATGGTATGAATGTTAAAATTTCTTCTGATTTTATTTATTTTAGGTGTAGGAAACCCATACATATGAAAAATTAGTGCCCTAATATAAAAATACTTCATGCAAAAGAAAAAGGTAAAATTAAGCCAATTGTAATAAGGGTAGGGTAAATGATAAATAGCAAAAGATCTATTAGATAGAATTAGCTTCTGAATCATCAGACTAGGAGCAAGATGATGACGTATAAAGTTTTATTTATGTGTATATCTAAGTTATAGTTATTACATGAGTGTATATTTTTTGTTTTGTTTTTGTTTACCGTGAATATTTTTATGTTTTTGTTCACCGTGAATATCTATGTTATGGGTATTATTTTTGTTTTGTTTCTGTTCACCTTAATATGACAAATGATAGTAACTTTGTTCAGAGAGAGAGAGTAGAGAGAGAAAGTCTGGGATTTCATATGTAAAGTTTTTAAATTTTTAAATCATGGTTTTAGCAATTTCTGATGGCGGCTAATGGTCGCCAGCAATTTACGGCCGGCGGACCACCTAAAGAACATCGGTCTATGGGACATTTACTAATCAGTGTATCTCTTGGAGCTTGTCTTCTCCTCTAACATTTGGCGACTGGAGGCTGTCTTTCAATAAAGCAAATTTTAACATGAATAAGCCACTGATTATTAATGAGGGAGGTTTGCTATTGAAAAAGGAGCCTGAGTTTTTGGTAAGGGAAATGTATCTTGCAAGAAGACAATCTCTATGTTTTTGGATCAACTGGAATGGTTGTGCTATCCAAAGGAGGTTCGGTTAAATCTCTGTTATCAATCTTGAAGAATGAAGTAATTCAAAGTTCCAGCATAGAGGAGATATGTTATGCTCATTCTAAGAAGGAAGATAATCTTTTAAAAGGAACAATTATGTCCAAGGAATCTGATGTCACTAGAAGAGGAAAGGATTTGATCCCTAAAGCAATCATAAATTCAGATATGGATGAAGTTCATAAATGCAACAATGGTGATCTAGCTAGATGTGATGATATGAATGTGGAAATGCCTGAAAGACCAGTACTTGGAAATCAACCTAATGCTTTGGAGAGAAAATAGAACATTAGAGTTGATGACTTCGATTTTGGTAATTTTTTATCAGAAGATGGGAAATCAATCTAGTTACAAGAGCAGAAGGTGTTAGAGAATGCTAAGAAGCTAGAGAACTCCTTAGTCGTTAATTTTTTTTTGTGATGAAGTTTCTTTTTGTTCAATCAGCTATGAGCAGTTGAGACAGTACAGTTAGTAGAGGAACAGGGTAGTTGGAGATAGATATTCCTTCTAGGTTAGAGGTACTCTTGATTATTTATGACATAATGGTAAATACAAATGTTGTTTCTCCTAATGGTTTGCCAGTTCGGGTAGAGGCAGTTCAAGTTCCTAGCTCCCATTGGTTCTCTTCCCTTATGGGTATGTATATAGAAGCTTTCTAATAGACCCTCTCTTAGGAAGACACACTCAAGGAGGAGTTAGAGCGAGGGGTACCGGTGCATTGAGTTTGTGTGATTACTGGACAAGACCTCTCTAATGAACAGAGAGAGCTGAAGGATATGGATGAAAAGGGAGAGCCCGAGGTGGGTGGATCTCTCAGGTTAGTTGACACAAAGGCCACAGTTCTACACCTATAGATATAAATGATAGACATGGCCAGAGTTATAGCGATAATAATCGCTCAATTGATAGCCTTGGGGGCGATGCCCCAAGTTATGGGCATAGATATTCCTATTATGTCTTGGGACTAGTTAGTAGTAACACCAGACCCCATAGGAGTGGACAGGGTCTAGAGAGTAGCCCCAGTTCCACATACAATAGCTACCTTTACCACCCCAGTCTAGAGTTAGTCATCTTAGTTATTAGTAGGGAAAATTCAAGATCTGATAGCACAAAAGATCAAGTAGGCCATTTCCTTCAGGAAGTCTAGAGAGGTAGTAAGAAGCGGAAGACCTTACCTAATTGAGTATGAGCGAGAGTTCTACCCCCTAGTTCATTCCACCATGGTTCAAAGTATTTGATGGGTTTAGGAACCCAAGGCAGCATCTCACTCAGTGCCAGTCCATATGTTGCAATATCGGAGGGAACGATGCTGTGATGTTGAGACTCTTTATCAGCAATTTAGCTAGAGTTACCTTTGCATGTTATGCCAACCTCCTCAATGATTTAGTACACATCTTTGGAAAGCTCAATCAGTTGTTAGCTTAGAGGTTTGTTAGTGCTAAGCACATAATTATAGTGGGAGAGTTAGTTATGGCCATATAGTATCCTTATGAGAATCTATAAGATTATATAATTAGATGGAGGAACCTCGGTTTATAGTGTGAGTCTCAATTATATTAGCATCACAAAGTAGAGATTTTGTTGAAAAATATATATGGCCCTATAGTACCTTACCTGAAATGTTTTAGGATTAGAACATTTAAAAAATTACTTATAAAGGTGATCAGTTTACAGAACATCATACCCGATATAATTCATTCTAAGGTTGAGAGTCAACCTTGATGTAGACCTCAACTACAGGAGTCTGTAAGGGAACCTCCTACTAAAAAAAGGGAGGTACACAGTACCTATGGGCTATAAGATAAGGGAAAGAAGCTTGTAGTCAGTTTAGTACCACTGTAGCAGTAGTCATACACACCTAGTTAGTCAGTAGCATACCCTAGACCATCTCGTAAGACTCCTGAGTGTCAGCAGTACCTATAGGAGAATCTTAGTAAGGAATATCCATTTAAAAGAGAAATTGTAAAGAATATTTTTAAATTCCTTATTAAGAAAAACATCTTAACATTCCTAACAAACAATAAAGTGGATAAAGAGGGGCAGACAGGTCTTTCTCTCTATTATCCCTTTCATAGATATATCGAGCATGTTATAGAAGACTTCTATGTGTTCAAAGATAAAGTTGAGAGGCTCATGGCCAGTGGGAAGATACACCTTAAGTATAGTAACTTGGTGCAGCCATAGGGCAAGACTACTCAAAATTGTTTAAATTGTTTTGGGTTCCATCACTAGGTGATAGTGAGAGCCGTAACAGCATATCACCTCATGTTTTAAGAGAGAGTGGCAGCAAGCACTCTCTCAGAAGACAAAGCAAATGATCAAGAAAGTAGTTCAGCATTCAAAGGTAGTTGAGACACTACAGGAAAATTGTTAATTTTTGGCAGATTTTTTCGGCGGCTTACCAGTGGACAATTTTTTGGCGACTTTCTAGCTACTTTTTGACAGCCTAATTATTTAGAAAAATTAATGGTCTTTTTCTTGTGGCTTTACGGCAGCTTTGTTTCAGAGTTCTTTTTTGCGGAGTTTCCGACGGCTTTCCTGTAGAGTTTTAAAATATGTTATTAAATTAATAACTTAGTATAATTAATTATTAATTTAATAACATATTTAACTAATTATTAACTTTATAATTTTATTTTTTCATTTTTATTTATAATTTTAATATAATATAGTTTAAATAAAAAATAATAAGCAATGTAACACATTTTCTCTCACAGCATAATGGTTTGGTGGACTTAGTAAAAGGGACTCGGTTCGAATCATGGGAAAGTCACGGGAGCTCGGGCAACTGGGCGGGTAGGGAAGTGTGGTCAGGCCTCCTAGCGGGTGCCCACCCGGGGGGCAAGGCAGAAGCTCGAGCAGGCAGGCCTCCTGGCGGGCAGCGAGCAAGGAGGGAGCACAGGCAGGTAGGGTGGGAGCTTTGGTGGGCTGTGCGGGAAGGCTGCCTGGCGGGCAGTCGGGCAGGGTGGGGGTGGCTAGGAGTTTTTTTAATTAATTTTTTGATATTTTTTGGTAGTTTTTTCTTCTGAAAAATTGCCAAAAATATTTGCCACCAAAAATATCGCCACAAATATATTTCTTATGTGTGTTTTAACGGTGGAAAATTTGCTGTCAGAAAACCACCAGAAATTGATCATTTTTTTTTCAAAAAATGCCATCAATAATCATTTTTTTCTTGTAGTGAGAGGACGCCTCCCCAAGCCAAGCTGATAGTTTTTAGCCCAATGACTTCGTCGGTACCTTTTTCTTCTTCCCCTATTGTAGAGCCTACTGAGTACATTTTTTCTTCTTCTCTTTATAATAAGAAAATGTATAAATAAGAAAAGATTGAAGTAACTTCAAAGGGAAAGACAAGACCCTTTCCAGCTCTTATGCTGAAGGATTTCATTCTCCCATCGATTAATATTTAAATAATAGATAAAGACGATTCTAGATACTTCTGGTCTTGTCTTCCTTCTATTTGTACTTCTTTTAGCACTCATTCCTTTCATGTATTACACATTTCTTGCAATGTTAATTATTTTGTATATGATGATGAGTCTAGGTGTGATTTAGAACCTGCGTTCACTATTCTAGAGCGTGGTTGTTACATGGATTCAAGAGATGAGTCTAAGAACCCTCGCCAGTCACTCTCCTTAGAGCCAACCCAAGCCACCACCATTAAGCCAAGTGAATCTCCTATTGAGGATGAATTAATATAGGAAGTTCACTTTAATTTAGTGAAATTCCTTCCTCCTAGGATAACTAAAAATTCTATTGAAAAACATAAAAAATATTGTTACCCAGTAGGATGATCCTATCCCTTATTACTAAGAATAATCTAAGGAGAAAGGGAAAGGCCCTAAGTTAGAGGTTGATTATAATGTGTTGGCTCACTTATTAAAAATTCCTTCCCTTCTTAGTATTTATGATGCTTTGATGATGTCTCCTGACTTGAGAGAGACCATGGTAAAAGCGCTTCTTGAGCCAGAGTCCTATCGAGCCTTATTTTCTTCTTAGCTATGAAACTTTAAAGTGCTTCTCCCTAGGTCATTTGAAGCTCACTTTAGATAATATTATGTTGAAAGGCTTCAATAACTAAGGCCAACATGGTTTAAGGTTTATTACTCTGCCTTTGAAGTTTAGGAATTTCCTATTTGTTGCAATTTCAGGTGTTCGAAGATGATGCCTTATACAGAGCTCTCTTAAAAAGGCCTTGGCTTCATAAATATAGAATTGTTCCATCTACCTTGCACCAATATATAAAGTACATGAGAAATGGTGTGGAGTATTCCATTCTTGGAGATACTCAACCCTTTTTCATGCATGAGATCTCTATTTATGATGATGCGAAGCATTACATATGTCGAAAGACTCATAAACCTCTCCTAAACTAGTCACTAGTAATACCTACTAGTATTGTACAGGGTCCTATGCAGTCACCTACATAGGTCCTATATAACCACTTGTATAGGGTTCATCACAAGTTAGTATTTACATAGGTGTTTATACTTCATATACTATTATACCTCCTCTTCATTTTGTAGTTAGGCAAAATTTTCCCCCTAGTAGAGGTAGGGAGGATGAGGTAGCGGTAGAGGAAGAGAGTTAGCTTGCCCTCCGAGAAACTTTGACACTTAAATACCTCCTCCATCACACCATTACACTTCTTCTTTGACCATCGAGTTTGACTCTTTAGATGATGAGATGATTAATGTTTCTCATCATTTAGTTGCCTCATCAACCCTAGATTCTACTGATTATAATTCACTCCCTACCTTTTATAGGTACATGATACTTGAGGGGGTTTATTTATGGAGAGTAGCTTAGATGAGAAAGTAGACTTGTGACATCAGACTACTAGTAAATAATCTCCCTCCAATAAGCTATGCGAAATAAGAGTTGAGGAGTCTCATAAAAAATCTTTTGATACTCCTTCCATTAGTGTGGGTGACTCACCACAGACTAACAAGAATTCTATACCTCCATTGCACACATCCTTTATGCCACCATGATCTAGTGAGTGAGCCTCTTTACCCCATAGTGTAAGTGCCCCACTAGGTCCTGGGAGTCAGGGTCCTAAGAAGATCATTATGGATAAAGAGATTATAAGTGTCCCTTGATACTTTTCCACTCTTATGGAAGGCTATGTTTAGCAGGGTGTCATTTCTTTGACTTGGTCCATTGCATCAAACTAAGAAGGAGTGGGTTATATGGGGAAGAATCAGTCTACTCATGACAATATTCATACTGTCTCTCATTCATATTTGGTCGTTTGTCTTACCAATGAAGAAGACCCAGATGATGTCGAGGACAAGGTCCTTGATACCCCACATGAGTTTAAAGATGACACCACTTTTACTATGGATGAACTGTGTGATGTAAACTTGGGCACTTAATAAGATCCTATGTCTATTTTTTATAATGCCTTATTGTTTGACTTAAAGGCTTAAGATTACATCAAGTTACTAATAGAATTTAAAGACTGATTTACCTAGAATTACATGGAGATACCTGATCAAAACCCAGCGGTAGCAATACATAATTTGGGTACTAAGCCCAATATAGTATTTATTAAACAATCCCCTCATAGGATGAGGTTGGAGATTAAACAATAGAGGATTACTAAAACTATGAAGCTCATAGAAGTTAGATTTATTTATAAAGAGAAGTATCCCACTTGGCTTGCCAATATTGTTGTAGTTTGTAAGAAGATTATGCATATTCATATCTTTACTGACTTCCACAATTTAAATAAGGCATGCCCTAAGGATGATTTCCCTCTTCTTATCCTTGAGCTTATGGTGGATATAGCTTCATCCTATAGCATATTATCCTTCATGAATGATCCATCTGATTACAATCAAATAAAGATAGTTCCTGAAGATGAGAAGTGTATTGCATTCCACACACCCATAGGTTTGTTTTATTACTAAGTAATGCCCTTCAGTCTTAAGATTGCCGGGGCAACCTATTAATGTGATAATGACTATTATATTTGATGAGATGATACATGAGAAAGTTGAATGCTATGTGAATGATCTGGTGGTCAAAAGAAGGGTCTGTGGAGATCATCTTTGAGATCCACGAATCATTTTTGAATGCCTGTAAAAATATGATTTAGAAATAAATCTTTTAAAATGCGCATTTAGTGTTATTATAGGAAAGTTCTTATGATTTATAGTTTGCTATTATGGAAATGAGATTGATCATTCTATGATCAAGGCCATAGTGGACTTAGAATCTCCTAAAAGTCTTACCCATTTGAGGTCTTTCTAGGGTAAGCTTGATTTCTAGTAGCGATTCAACTCCAACCTTTCTAGTAGATGTCATCCCTTTTCTACTCTAGTGAAGAAGGATGCTCATTTTCATTAGGATGAGCATTATTAGGGGGCCTTTGAGAGTATAAAGTGCTACCTGATGAACCCCCTTTTTTTAGCTGCAACCATCTAGGGAGGCTATTAATTCTTTACACTATAGCCCTGGATAAATCTTTAGGGTGCACTTTTAGCTCAAGAAAATGAAGGCAAAGAGAATGCCTTGCACTACCTTAGAAGATGATTACCCAGTGATGGAAAAATAGTATTTAGCATTGATCTTCGCGGTACAGAAACTTAGGCATTGTATGCTTTCACACAAGGTTAACTTGATTTCTCAAGTCAACCCCTTGAAGTGTTTAATGACCAATCCAACCCTCTCAGATCATCTAGAATATTGATTGATAATCCTACTGCATTTTGAAATTACTTTTATCCTATACAGGGTTGTCAAAGGACAAGCTCTAGCTGACTTTCTTACTACTCACCAGATCCCTATGGATTCCCCACTCAATGATAATCTACCTGATGAACTAATCATGAGTGTGGATGAACATGAGTCCCCTACTTGGGAGTTCTACTTTGATGGTGCATAATCTATTAAAACTTTACATCCAAATGAAAATCTCATAATTAGGGTAGGTCTGGGCCTTTTTTATATGTCTTGAAGGCCACACCCTTATATATTGTTATAGTCTTTCAGAACCTTGTATTAAAAATGAAATTGAGTATGAATCCCTGATTTTAGGACTAGAGTTAGCCATTTAGATGAAAATTAAATGGGTAAAGATTTTTGGAGTCTTTAAAGTACTTAAGCTAGAGCTCTTATCTTATCATAACAAAGTAATGGAACTCTAATGTTTGATTACTGAAATAACTTTTGTTAAAATCCTTGGAGCTGCAAATGGTAAAGTAGATGCATTAGCCAAGTTAGCAAAATAATTGGCTAACCTAACTGGAAACCTAGTGTCTATTATTATCCAATATCGTCAAGTTGTGTGCCGCACAGACTTGTCTTCTCCTGATAAGACCCTCATAATGTTTGTGATTGAGGTAGAGTTAGATTAGAGAGTGCCCTTTATTGAGTACTTGAAGTATGGTTGGCTTACAGATGATCGATCTCTTACTATTCAAATTATAAAGAGAGCTCTTTCATTCACCTATTTAAATAATACCATGTATCAACGCTCTTTTGAGCAAATGTGGTTGCATTGCCTTAAGAATAAAGAGGCTAGAAAGGTCATGGGTGAGATACATGAAGGGCTTTGTAGGCTCGTCAATTTGGACCAAAAAATAAAAGACAAAATTAAACGCCTTAGTTACTATTGGCCGACCTTGATCTGTGATTATATGGAGCACGCTAGAAAGTGCCACGGGTGTTAGATTCATGGCATGGTGATAACTAACCCCCTTATCTACTGCACCCCTACAATGTCATCTTAGCCATTTAAAGGCTAGGGAATGGATGTAGTGTGTCTTATCAACCCTCCTTCCTATAAGGGTTATAGGCTTATTTTAGATGCCACTGATTACTTCTCTGATTGGGGAGAAGCTATCCCACTTAAGGTAGTCAAATTAGAAGATATGATATACTTCTTTTATGATCACAATATGTACTGCTTTGGTGTTCCATATTATATAATTTTATATAATGCCTCGTCATTTAGAAGCACCAAGATCGCTAGATTTGCCTGCTACATAATATTAATTGGCTATACTCTTCAATTTACTATCTATAGTTAATGGCTTGGTGAAGGCATTTAATAAAACTCTAATGTACCTGATAAGGAAAATCCTTATTTTAAATAAGCGAGAGTGGCATGATTGATTACCTAAGGTATTATGAGCCCATAGGACTATGTACTATACTCCTACTCAGTCCACTTTATGTTCCATAGCCTTCGGGGTTAAAGTAGTCCTCCCACTTGAGGTTGAGCTCACCTCACTGCGTGTGATAGTTAGTCATAATCTTTCTCATAAAGATAATGTCCAACTACGATTGAAAGAGCTTGATGGTTTAAAAGAGCTTTATTTACAAGCTCATCAGAATCTCAAGTTATATCAAACATATATGGCTCAGTCACATGATTTCCTTGTTCGACCATGTGCTTTTTGGGTAGGTGATTTAATTCTTATCCTGCGTAAGTCTATCATTTCACACCGTCATCGAAGTGGTAAGTTTGAGCCTATTGGCCCCTTCATCATAGTGGAAGTCTATAAAGGTGATGCTTACCTATTTGTTGATGCAAATGGTGTTCATCCTATGTTTGTCGTCAAAAGACAACACTTGAAAAAGTATTATACTTGAGTTTAGCACATCACAGGGGGAGCCCCCTACCTCTTATAAATATCCCTTTATATATACCCCATGAAAGGATCCTTCTTACTTTTTAGTAGTTTCTGTGGCCATAATGATTTGTCCTCTACCATATAATGTTCGTTATAAAGAGTATAAGGCTATCTTATAAGGTGATACACTCATACATCATAAGGATGTTTATGCTTATATATGTGCACTCCAATTACATTGGTGCTAGAGCATAAAACCTTCAGTTTGACTTCCCCTTATAGGGTTTTGTTCTCCCCAGTTTCACTTATCATCCTCAAGTGTGGTCTGGGTTATCAAAACTTATATGTGTTATTTTCATAGATTATTATTTATTTCTCTAGTGCAAATTATATGATTCTTAGATATTCAAGTTCTATGGTTTTCCTAGCTTGGTGTATACTTATGAGATTCATATAACTTTAAATGTACCAAAAGTTTTAACCCCTAGTTTCACTTGTCATCCCCAAGTGTAGTCTAGGTGATCAAAACTAGTTTGTGTTAGTTTCTTGGATTTCTCTTGTTTCTTTAGTGCAAATCATATGATTTTAGTATATTCAAGTTTTGTGGTTTGCCTAGCTCGGTATAAGGTTATGGGATTCATATACCTTTGAATCTAACATAAGTTTTAGACCCCTAGTTTCACTTGTTACCCCCAAGTGTGGTCTGGGATATCAAAATCATTCACTTAAACTCCTTTAAGGAAAGTGAAACTGGGTCCATACCTAACCTATGTTAGTCAGGTTTGGTGATGTTGACCAATTATGCCTATGTGAATTTCTCTCTTATATCAATCTTATTATGATAGTTGTGCTCCCCAATTCATTCATATGGGTTGAATGTGATCTGGAATTTCAAAATCATTGAATTAGATCCTTTAGAGATTTAATATTGGATCCATACCAACCTTTATTATGAAAAATCTATATGATTAAATAAAAGAGGGAAGCTCAATTGAGCAAAATTGGTTTTCTTTCTCATATATGGAACCCAGCTATACTCTCCAAGAGCTCAAGTTTCCCAAACTTCTCTTTTTCTCTCCTTTGAAGCATCTCAGTGATTTCTTCAAGGATAAGCCTACACTTGTTTTATTATGATTCATGGTAAATCTCAATGTCTTTGTGAGTAATGTGGATCATCTTATCCTTGGTGCTAACTTACTTCATTGTAGGCTTGAATTTTTTTGAGAAAAGATTAGCCCTTTTCTTCTCTCTTTTAGCAACAAACTCTCTTATTTATACCCTACCCTTATCTGACAAAGTATTCCTATAGATGCATTGGTGTTTCTTTCACTTCTCATAGGGTCCCACTAGTTGGTGTGGTTATTACCACTATGACATTTTGATGATTATTGATCTTGTTCATAGTTACTATCCTCGGTGGCGAGTGTGTCCCTTCGCTATCTCGAGTTATTTCCCCAGTGGTTGTTTAGCACACTTGGTCTCATGTGTTAGCATCATGTTTTTGAGAGCTTTGATTTCATAGTAGAAGATCAACTTCCTAGCTTCTTTTTTTACCTACGTTCCCCATTTATGCCCAACTCTTAGCTGTCATAATAGTCCTATGCATGCATTGAGGTCACTTTCACTCCATAAAGGGTCCCACTAATTTGTCTAGGTGTTACTGATATAAGTTTCTAATATTCATTGATCTTATTCATTGTTATTATCCTCAATGGTGATTGTGTCCCCTCGCTACCTCGACTTATTTCTCTAATGGTGGTGTAGTACACTTAGTCTCAGGTGTTAGCATCACTGCTTTGAGATATTTAATTTTCTACCAGATGATCAGCTCCATAGCTTATTTACCAACCTACATTCCCCATTCATGCCTTACTATTAGCTGTCAGAGTAGTCCTATGGATGCGTTGAGGATGTTTTCACTCCCCACAGGGTCCCAATAGTTTGTGTGGGTGTTACAAATATGAGTTTCCAACATTCATTGATATTATTCATAGTTACTATCCTCGGTGGCAAGTGTTTCCCCTCTCTACCTTGAGTTTTTTCCCTGGTTGTGATGTAGTACATCTTCTCTCAGTTGTTAATATCATTTCTGTGGGAGCTTTGATTTTCTAGAAGAAGATCAGCCCCCTTGGCTTCTCTACCAACCAACTTTCCCATTCATACCCTACTCTTAGCTTCCATTGTAGTCCTATGGATTCATTGAGGTCGCTTTATCTTTCCACATGGTCCCACTAGCTTGTGTGGGTGTTACCACTACGAGCTTTTGATGACTACTAATCCTATTTATAGTTATTGTCTTTGGGGTCGAGTGTGTTCCCTCACTGCATTGATTTCATCACCATTTGTGATGTAGTACATCATTTTTTAGATGTTTGCATAACTTCTTTATGAGCGTTAACTCTCTAATACAAGATTAATAAACTAATTTCTTAGTGCACTTATTGGGACCTGACTCTTGGCTGCTAGAGAGGTCCCATAGATTTGTTAATGTTGTGTTCACTTCTTATATGGTCCTCATCCGTTAGTATGGGTACACCCCTATAGTCCTTTGATGATTATTTCTCCTTGGTGTAATTTTATTCTTAGTAGTGAGGGTGCCCCCTCGATACTTAAGTTGTTACCCGCTTGGAAAGAGATTGCCTCTCTCGTACTCTGCTGAGAGCGTATCACCCCCTATTGTCCCTCAAGGAATTAGTTTGATGCTTCCCCCTTTTCATGTAATTTTAGTGTTTCCTATGAAATTCCATTGGCATTTGGATACTCATGGACACAATAATTTGTCCTCTACCATGTGGTAACCAAAATTCTAGCTCAAGATTCCGTAGATAACATTTCTCTTGGAGTTCTTCCACTTACCATTCTTTTTTCCCTCATATCCCTAAACAGGTATGTGTTAGGTTCATGTTGAGTTGACTTTTCTCCTTTGTCCCACTATTTTAATATAGTCAAGCAGGCATTAGAATTTATGTCTCCTTTATTTTTTATTTTGATATAGTGAGGCAAGTAGAAAGTTACTCCCATTCACTGTTTTGATATGGTTACGTGAATGTGGGATCCTTTCACCTTCTATTATACTATTTTAATATGGTCAGGTAGATAGTTGGTTTACTTTCTTACCTGGTGGGGTGTCCGATAGAGTCCTTGGGAGACATAGCCCACCACCTTTGACTCTTTACTATTTAAACATAGTCAGGTGATTATTGAGCCATTCACATTCGTTATTTTGATATGGTCAGGCAGATGTTTAACCTTATATGGTGGGGTACCTGACAGAGTCTCTAGGAGGCAATCCCCACCACCTTTGACTCCTTACTCACTATTTCGATATGGCCAGGTGAGTATTGAGCTGTTAATATTTAATATTTTGATATGGTCAAGCAGATGTTGAACCTTACCTGGTTAAGAGCCTAATAGTGTCCTTGGGAGGTATACCTCACCACCCCATCACTCTTTATTTTACTATTTTGATATGGTCAGGTGAATATTGAGTTGTCTATATTAACTATTTCATTATGGTTAGGTGAATGTCAGACTCTTTTCTAGATTGTCTTGATGTTTTGATATGGTTAGGCAGACATCAAATTTTATGACTTCTTTATTTATTATTTTGATATGGTAAGGCAAGTATTATGTCTCCCCAGTCCACTATTTTGATATGGTCAGGTGGATGCAGGGTCCTTTCACCTTATATTTTATTATTTTTATATGTTTAGGAAGATAGGTTGTTTACCCTTTTTACACGGGCACCTCGTTCACTATTTAGATATGGTCATGTGAATGCGAGACCCTTCCACCTTTTATTCTGTTATTTCAATATGGTCAGATAGGTAGTTGGTTTACTTTACCATCTTGCTCTTTGCTTCACTATTTCAATATGGTCAAGTGAACATCAAGTTTTTCACATTCACTATTTCAATAAGGTTAGGTGAATGTGAGACCCCCCCCCCCCCCCCCCTTTCCTTTGTTTTCTCCTCTATTCTGCCCTACTACTGGGTAAGGTAGGTAAAGGATCCCCCCTAGTTCTTCTCTTTTGATGATCTTTTGTTTGTGTTCTTTTTCCTACTTCACTTGTCACATTCGATCAATGCCAATATGATGGGTTCACTAGCAGTTTGCCGCCCTTATTGGGGGCCACTTTGTTGACCTTGATTTTCACCATACCTGGGTCAAAGGGGGTCAACCTGGTCAAATTAACCAAGCTAGGCCCCAAGACCTATTCCATTGAGTTCAGTGGATCAAGCCTAGTCTATGGATTAATAATTCTCACCACCATTCTTTCTTTTCTGATCATTGCACTTTGCTATCATTCATATGGCATTCTCGTTTGGCTTATCCTTTGTGGGTGTTACCAATATGAGTTTCCAACATTCATTGATATTATTCATAGTTACTATCCTCTGTGGCAAGTGCTTCCCCTCTCTACCTTGAGTTTTTTCCCTGGTTGTGATTTAGTACATTTTCTCTCAGATGTTAATATCATTTCTGTGGGAGCTTTGATTTTCTAGAAGAAGATCAGCCCCTTGGCTTCTCTACCAACCAAGTTTCCCATTCATACCCTACTCTTAGCTTCCATTGTAGTCCTATGGATTCATTCAGGTCGCTTTATCTTTCCACATGGTCCCACTAGTTTGTGTGGGTGTTACCACTACGAGCTTTTGATGACTACTAATCCTATTTATAGTTATTGTCTTTGGGGTCAAGCGTGTTCCCTCACTGCATTGATTTCATCACCATTTGTGATGTAGTACATCATTTTTTAGATGTTAGCATAACTTCTTTATGAGCGTTAACTCTCTAATAGAAGATTAATACACTAATTTCTTAGTGCACTTATTGGGACCTGACTCTTGGCTGCTAGAGAGGTCCCATAGATTTGTTGATGTTGTGTTCACTTCTTATATTGTCCCCTTCCGTTAGTATGGGTACACCCCTATAGTCCTTTGATGATTATTTCTCCTTGGTGTAATTTTGTTCTTAGTAGTGAGGGTGCCCCCTCGATACTTAAGTTGTTACCCGCTTGGAAAGAGATTGCCTCTCTTGTACTCTGCTGAGAGCGTATCACCCCCTATTGTCCCTCAAGGAATTAGTTTGATGCTTCCCCCTTTTCATGTAATTTTAGTGTTGCCTATGAAATTCCATTGGCATTTGGATACTCATGGACACAATAATTTGTCCTCTACCATATGGTAACCAAAATTCTAGCTCGAGATTCCGTAGATAACGTTTCTCTTGGAGTTCTTCCACTTACCATTCTTTTTTCCCTTATATCCCTAAACAGGTATGTGTTAGGTTCATGTTGAGTTGACTTTTCTCCTTTGTCCCACTATTTTAATATAGTCAAGCAGGCATTAGAATTTATGTCTCCTTTATTTTTTATTTTGATATAGTGAGGCAAGTAGAGAGTTACTCCCATTCACTATTTTGATATGGTTACGTGAATGTGGGATCCTTTCACCTTCTATTATACTATTTTAATATGGTCAGGTAGATAGTTGGTTTACTTTCTTACCTGGTGGGGTGTCTGATAGAGTCCTTGGGAGACATACCCCACCACCTTTGACTCTTTACTATTTCAACATAGTCAGGTGATTATTGAGCCATTCACATTCGTTATTTTGATATGGTCAGGCAGATGTTTAACCTTATATGGTGGGGTACCTGACAGAGTCTCTAGGAGGCAATCCCCACCACCTTTGACTCCTTACTCACTATTTCGATATGGCCAGGTGAGTATTGAGCTGTTAATATTTAATATTTTGATATGGTCATGCAGATGTTGAACCTTACCTGGTTAAGAGCCTAATAGAGTCCTTGGGAGGTATACCTCACCACCCCATCACTCTTTATTTTACTATTTTGATATGGTCAGGTGAATATTGAGTTGTCTATATTAACTGTTTCATTATGGTTAGGTGAATGTCAGACTCTTTTCTAGATTGTCTTGATGTTTTGATATGGTTAGGCAGACATCAAATTTTATGACTTCTTTATTTATTATTTTGATATGGTAAGGCAAGTATTATGTCTCCCCAGTCCACTATTTTGATATGGTCAGGTGGATGCAGGGTCCTTTCACCTTATATTTTATTATTTTTATATGTTTAGGAAGATAGGTTATTTACCCTTTTTACACGGGCACCTCGTTCAGTATTTAGATATGGTCATGTGAATGCGAGACCCTTCCACCTTTTATTCTGTTATTTCAATATGGTCAGATAGGTAGTTGGTTTACTTTACCATCTTGCTCTTTGTTTCACTATTTCAATATGGTCAAGTGAACATCAAGTTTTTCACATTCACTATTTCAATAAGGTTAGGTGAATGTGACCCCCCCCCCCCCCCCCCCCCCCCCCCCCTCCCCCTTTCCTTTGTTTTCTCCTCTATTCTGCCCTACTACTGGGTAAGGTAGGTAAAGGATCCCCCCTAGTTCTTCTCTTTTGATGATCTTTTGTTTGTGTTCTTTTTCCTACTTCACTTGTCACATTCGATCATTGCCAATATGAAGGGTTCACTAGCAGTTTGCCGCCCTTATTGGGGGTCACTTTGTTGACCTTGATTTTCACCATACCTGGGTCAAAGGGGGTCAACCTGGTCAAATTAACCAAGCTAGGCCCCAAGACCTATTCCATTGAGTTCAGTGGATCAAGCCTAGTCTATGGATTAACAATTCTCACCACCATTCTTTCTTTTCTGATCGTTGCACTTTGCTATCATTCATCTGGCATTCTCGTTTGGCTTATCCTTTGTGTTTGAAATCATTGGCTTTCATTTGATCATTTCAAGATTTTATATTGGGGTTCTTTTTAGCTTTATAATTTTGGGAGACGTAAGGATCTATCCCCCCCCTGATAGCTTCCATCCCTGATGGCCATTCTCGGTCCTTCAAGGATGTCATTTCATATTCTTCTTCTTCTTCTTCTAAGCTCAACTTTTTGCACACCTTGTTAAATTGTTGCCTGATTCATATGTTGGATGGTACGGTGGTGTCTTAGTTAGCCACCTCATTTGCTCTTACTCTTGGTGGTAAATATCTTCTACGTAGACCTAAATTGGATGTTTTACAGAAATTTTTTGTTAGCTTGAAATAGTCAGGTGCTTTTAATGTCGGTTTGCTGAATTCCCATCATATTGCAATTAAATTAACAAAAGATCTTGATTATAGTTGTATCTTTGCTAGAAGGTCCAACTATATTCAGGCTTGTCAAATGAGTCTCCTCAAATGGACGCCAAACTTTGATGTCAGGGAAGAATCGCCTATTACTGCAGTTTGTATTTCATTCCCTAACTTGAGATTACATTTTTTTAATTCAAAAATCTTGTTTTGCCTTTCATTAGCTTTTGGGAGACCTTTATAAACAAATCAAGCCACTTCTTCTATATCTCATCCTTCCGTGGCTCGTGTTCTTATGGAACTTAATGTTTCTAAGAAGCACCTAAGTGAAGTTTGGATAGGTTCTGAGCTAAATGGTTATTTCCAAAAAGTGGAATTTTAAAATCTGCTTACTTTTTGTTCTCACTATAAAATGCATGGACATGGTTTTAATGAATACTTTAGGTTGCATCCCCACCTTCGTAAAGATAAAGTCGTGTCCAAACAATCTCAATGAAATGATGGTCCTCTTATTATGAATGATAAATTGCCTTCTATTGAGCTTGAAGGAAATAATACCATGTTGGGTGAAGCTCCTTTACCTTTGGGTGATACTCCTTTATCATTACTTAATGACCTTGCCCCTCATCCCATTACATTGGATCCGTCCAATGTGGATGCTCCTCCTATAGTGCTGGCTAATGCTATTAGTACATTGGTTTGTTATCCTAGTGATTGTGACATCTCGGATAATAAGAAGTTAACAGATTCTATTTCTCTAAATGTTGCTAACTCTGAATTATCGGTTATGGATTCTTTATTAAATACTAACAAACCTCCTAATGTTAATGTTGCTCTATGTAATTATCATGATCAGGGAGATGTGTTAAGAAACAAAAGGAATAACAATGATAACAATTTAGGTTCTAATGAAAGGACTTGGTTGAAGAAGAAAATGTTGAGCGTGGCCTGAATAGTAATGCGATTGAGGATGAAGAATTATTGGAGGAAAGTGAGCATCTTAAAAGTGTAAGGAAAAATATGTGATTATTGATTGTAAGTCTCACTCAACCTCTCAACAAAATTATGATGCTCTTACTGATGCTTAGGAATTAGAATTTTGTGCTAAATGTTTTGCTAAAGATGACAATGATATTAGCTTTATTAAAGCTCAAGGAAAACAAGGTAGGAAGAGCAAGAACCTTGTTCTACAATCGGGTAGAAATACCCATTCACAAACTAGTCATTAATTTTTTGTTTTTTATGTTTAAATCGATTAATTGGAATGTTAGGGGTATTGGTGTTCTTCATCTCGCTTGCGGGTTAAGAATTTATGTCATATTCATGATATTTCTATTCTTGTCTTACTTGAACCTCTTGTCAATGTTTCTAATTTAATTAGTACGGCTAGATTTCTTGTTTTAAGCATGCTACTACAAATTGTGCTAATAAGATTTGGGTTTTTCTAAAAGACCTAGTTTGTATTGATACTCTTGCTAATTTTACTCAAGTGCTGCATTATAATATCAAAGTTTTAAATCTTAATTATTGTGCTTCTTTTATTTATGCGGCTTCGTCTTGTGGGAATAAAAAAATTCTTTGGGACCCGTTATATGCCTTTCATTGTATTTGTCAATTACCTAGGTTGGCGGGTGTTGATTTTAATATCATCTCTAATCCTTCATAACATATTGGTGGGTCCTCTCCATTTTTTCATTATATGGAGGATTTTAATAATATGATTTTGGATTGTAATCTCATTGATATTGATTTTTCTGGTAAGAAGTTTACTTAGAACAGAGGTCAATTATGGAAAAGGTTGGATCAAATTTTATTTAATGATAACTAGCTTAATTCCTTAGCATATGTTTATTGAATATCTTAGTCATACTCTTTCTGATCACTCTCCTTTACTCCTTAGATTTAATACTAGACATGTGAAATTTTTTCCTCAATTTAGATTTCAAAATATGTAGCTTCAGCATGATTCTTTTTTAAGTGTTGTTCAGGACAATTGGAATGCTCATTTGCATCCCTATAACTCTATTGTGGGAATGAATAGACTTTGGCTCAAGTTGAAAAGACTAAAACAACTTTTTATTTGGTGGAACCATAATATTTTTAAAAATATTTTTACTGATATTTAAAATGTTGAAGAGGTTGTTAATAATGTTGAACTTAACTGTTAGAGCTTTCCTTCTGATGCTAATTTTTCTATCCTTAGAGAGGCTAAGGTTAATCTATTTAAACTCTATGCCCAAGAGGAAAAACCTTTTGGAAGCAAAAGGCTGCTGCTAAGCATCTGGGGGAAGGTGATAATAATACGAAGTATTTTCATACTTTGGTCAAAAGGAAATGTGCCTCAAACTCCATTTATAAAATTAACCATGAGGATGGTTCTGTTACTGAGGATGCTGAGGAGATTGCTCTGTTGGCTGTTCAATATTTTCAGTATATGACAAATAAGGTTTTTATCCCTAGTAATATTGACAACCCTATTATTATCCCCAATCTCTTCTCTTTAGAGGATAATGATTTTCTTACTAAAATTTCCTCTTCAAATGAATTAAAAGACATTATTTTTTTATATAAATGGTAACTCTGTTGCTGGTCTGGATGGTTTCACCATTAAAATTTTTCAAAAAGCTTGGGATATTATTTAGGTTGATCTCTATGCTGCGGTTCCAGATTTGTTTGCTAGTCATACTCTGCCTAAATTCTTTTTGGCTACTTCTATTGTTCTTATCCCTATGAACAATGATGCTAGTAATTGTAATGACTTTAGACCTATTAGTCTATGCACTTTTTTCAGTAAATTAATTTCCAAAATTTTTATGACTTATTTAACTTCTGTTCTTCCTAAGATTATTTCTCCTTCCAAAAGGTTTTGTTAAAGGTCGTGTCATCTCTGATAATATTTTGTTGGCCCAAGAATTCTGCCATGATTTGGATGTTAAGGTGAGGAGTAGTAATTCTATCCTCAAGCTTGATATCTCCAAAACTTATGATAAAATTAGTTAGCAATTCATTTATAACATCTTGCAGTTATTTGGTTTTAACTTGGCTATCATTAATCTTATTAGAAATTGCATTAAAGGCGCTCTTTTTTCTCTGTTATTATCAATGGTAAGAGCTCTGGTTTCTTTAAATCTTTTCATGGTTTAAGGTCGGGGGACCCTATTTCCTCTTCTATTTTCAGTATCGTAATTAATTATCTTTCTAGAAGTCCTGCTAATCTGTTTAAAAATCACCCCAAATTTTATTTTAGGACTATGGGGTTTTCATATATCTAACTTATGTTTTGCTGATGATTTTATCATTTTTATGAATGTTTCACATAAAAAGATTAATATACTTATGGATTTCTTTTATTATTTTCAAACTATTAGTGGTCTATCTTTAAAAAATTAGAAATATTGTTTCCTTATTTCCAACAAGATGCATTTTGATCGTATCTCTGCTATTAAAGACCTTACTGGGTTTATGCATGGACAGTTACCTATTAAGTATCTTGGGATTCCTTTGTTTAAAGGTAGAAAGAAATAAATTTTTATTTGATGATTTAATTACCTATGTGCAGAGTAAACTTCAGTCTTGGGATTCTAATTTCCTGAGCTTTGGGCATAGGCTTACTCTCATTAGAGGTGTCCTTTGTTCTCTCCATGTCTACTCTTTCCAAACTTTGCTTCCTACTAAAATGGTGTATTATATAATTGATAAAATTCTTATTTAGCTTTTTTGGAATGGCGCTAGTAGTAACACTAAAATTATTTGGGCTTCCTGGGATAAAAATAGGTCAGCCTTGGCTGCAAAAGCATGGCTGATCTTGCCCATGATTTTTCCTACAAATTATGGTTTACTTTTCATGCCAAGTTTTCTTTGGGGGTTCAATTTATGTTTTCTAAATATTGTATGGGGAAGCATCCTTCAACTTGTGCTTTTAATATTAGTGATTCTAAAGTTTGGCAAAGGATTTGCAAGGTTAAGCGGGAGGTGGAGCCTCATCTTTCTTGTGGTCTAGGGGTGTCAATATTTTCTTTTGGCAGGATCAATGGTTAAGTTCTTGCTCTATTGACTCCCTCATTAATTCCACTTCTACTACCATAGTTAAGGTTAATTATTTCATTAATGATAATTGTTGGGATTTTAATAAGCTTGCAAATGTTCTTTCGGATTCTATTATTAAAAAAAAATTCAATCTTCCTCTCAACTTGGAGTCGAATGATGTGTTATTATGCAAATTGTCTAGTGATGATATTTTTAGATTAAAAGATGCTTGGCTTGACTTTTGACCTAAAAATGATGTTTCTACCATTTTTTTGATGATTTGGCATAAAAGTATCCCTTCTACTATTGCTACATTCATTATGAGAATTTTACATATATTTATTCCTACATATGACAATTTGATCAAAAGAGGTTTTGTTCTTCCCTCTAAGTATCAATGTTGTTTTCATTAGGAAAGTATGCATCAAGGTTTTATTTCGGGGCCTTTAGCTGTTAAAACTTGGTGTTATTTTGATGATATCTTCAAATTAAATGTTTTTAATGCGTATTTGTCTATTCAAGCTCTTCTTAATGCTTGGTTTGTTAATTCTGAAGGACACGTTAGAAATGTTACCCTTTCCTTGATTTTATGATTTCTTTGGTTGGAAAGGAACAATTCTCTTTTTAATTAGAATGGATTCTTTAAGGGTTATTAAGAATGTGAAAGATAAATTGCTCAGTTTGGTTTCTATTAAACTACTATCTATTAAAGGTTTCAAAAATTATTTTGATGCTACTTTTGAATTAGGTATCAAGATGGAGGCCACTTTGCATCCTTCTTTGCCTCATTCTATTTCTTGGGTTAAACCTATTATGGGTTGTTTCAAGTTGAATGTGAGTATTGTTAATGAGATTAACAACATGGGTGTTGTGGTATCATTAGAGATTACCATGGTAATGTTATTATTTCCTTAGTAGGGCCTTTGTTTAATGGTAATCCACTTGTGGCTATTCTTAATTCGGTTCTTTATGGTTCAAAAGTTGTATGTCCCTTGACATTGCCAACATTGCTATTGAGCTTGAGTCATCTTATAATATTCAATGCTTATTTAATGAGGTGGACTCGATTTGTAACTCGGAGGCTTTTAATATTATTCGGGACATTAAATATTTGATAAATTTTATCTCTATTTATATTTCTCATGTGCTTAAGGATGGCAATGCTTGTGCAATTTTGTTGGCTCAGTTTGGTTCTAGGATTGATTATTTAAGGGACTTCGTGGAAGAAAATGCCCCTTTTCCACTTAAAGGCCTCTTAATATTGGACAAAATTTCCTATCCTTATGTTAGAAGTTAATTTTTTCCTTATTTGCTTTCCTGTTATGTTTGTTAGGCCCAACTTTGCTGGCTGTGTTTGCTTTGCTGCTATTATTCTGGTTATTATTTTGATGGGAAACCTTTTTTTCCTTTTCTCTACTTTGGTGGTTTTCATCTGTTTATGTTATGAGTTATTTGAGCTGAGCAATAATTGTAAGCTCTTTTTGATGGGTTTCATGCTTTTTTCTCTCCTCCCTTCGGTTCTGGGTGGGCATGAGTCTGATGGTTGTGGGAGTCTTACTTTATGGATTTCTGGATTTGGTCGCTGTCTGGCCGGTTGGATGGTTTTGTTTCGCTAAAGCTTTATTGGGGGGATAATTTTGTTCTAGTTACTAGATGGGCTACTTTTGGTTATTTGGTTCTTCACTGTAATGATTTCTAAGTATTTGTTGGGTTCTAGTTTGAGCTCCTGGGTATGTTATGCTGGATGACCTTAGCTTGCTTTATTAATTGGGGCTTTGCTGTTGTGTGGTTAGTATATCTGTAGAGTTTGGTTTGTTTTTTTTTTAGATTTTTTTGATCTTCTTTTATCTGGTATTAGGAGGATGCCACTTTGGGTGGTATTGTCTGGCTATACTTGGTGTGGTGGGTGAGTGGTGGTATAGACTAGGTCCTTTGGGCTAGATGGAGCGCCATTTGGTTTCACCCTGTGAATTTTGATTGATTCATTCATTCTTGAGCACTTCTTGCCCGATCCCCTTTGGCCTTAATTGTATTTATTTTATTTTGGTTACTAATGTTTGGGACCACATCATTATTTCTTGGTGTTTATTGGGAACTCTTATTAGCTATTATGCTTTGTGGTTGTTCTGCTTCTACATCTACATGTGGCTTGCTATTTGTGGGAATATGATTGAATGTTATTGGCCTTTGTGCTTTGTGGTGTTGGGTAGGCCAATTGCATGTCAGATTCTGAGCTCTATGAATTACTTCAATAGAGGTTCTCCCTTTGTTCTTGGAGGTTTACTTTTGTGGTTGTGGTTGGCTATTATTATCAAGGATCTTTTGGTTTTGGCTTATTGGTTTGGTATGATATGTCTAGATGATTTTCTTCTTGATACTTATCATGGGATTATTGATATGAACCTTATGATGTATTATATGTTTCTCAAATGGTGGCTTATAAGACATTCTCTCCTTGGTTCGGGTTATCTTACTTTTGGTGGTAACTTGGAATTTCATTCGTGTTATAACCCATTTCAATACTATTTCTATTGTTATTTTTGCTTTTCAATCTATTGCTCTCTTTTGAAGAGTGCTTTCACTATAAGTGTTCGTGTTGTTGAGCTATTCAGGAGGACTTTGGAACTGAATACTATTTTTTGTTCCTCTAGGGTTTTTTGGGTGCTCGCTCTTGTGCACAAAAAAAATGTACCTAAGATTTTTTGTACTTTTTCTTAGTAGGGAACTCAAGCTCATAGGTTTTTTTGCTTTTAATTTTGTAGCTCTTCTGAGTAGTTTTGAGCATGAGATCTCTTTAAGGACCATGTAATCACCATTTATATTAACACGTAGGCCCCTCTGTGAGTTTCCCCCTAAAAAAAACCTAGTATATGGATCCCAAATCGAGGCCCTGGTCAACCTAGTTGATTAGGTCCACCCAAGTTGACCTAATCAACCCAAATCACCTTTATTTGATTCAAATAAATTCCAAAAGCTTTCTTAGCTCAATCCCCCATCTCACTTGAGTTAAGTGGATCAAACCTGACCTATTGATCCTAGACCCATGCCGTAGGTAAACATAATTAACCAGGTCAACCTAGGTTGAACCAATTAGCCTAAATGACCTTTATTTGAGTATTTATTCTTTCAAAACCTTCCTTGGACTCAACCCTCACTCACTTGGGTCAAATAGACCAAGTTGACCAAGTCAATCATTGAATTGGTCAACCTAAGTCTTCCTTGCTCAAATTTGACTTATTAAAGCCAAATTAAATCCATTTAAAGCCTTTAATACTTTCCTAATGATCCTTGGACTTGAAGCACGACTAAATCATCCCTTTTACCTCCTAATTAACCCTAAGGTAGATATAGGTCATTGATTATAGGTTTAAGGGTTTAAATAGATTAATTTGGGCTCCTTAGGAGGGACTTCTGTAATTACTCTCTCCAAGACCCCTTAACTTGTGAGATTTTGTATGATAGCTCCACTTCTCCCAAGTAAAATCCTATCGGTCAAATTCACTGGCGGAGAGATATTCCATAAACCGATCACAAACATTCCAGGGCTGATTTCTGATGATTCATAGCTCATTTGGTTGTCGTTTCAACTAAGGAATTATACGAGGACAATCTACAAGCTCAACCGTATCAAGATCCTGAAGATCCTACGACATAATTTCTCAAGAACCCTTACCCTAGGTCACTACACTTAGGCTAAAATAACTTTTCATATGTAATGTTTTTTTTTGCGATTTTGGTCCCCCAAGAATGTTCTTCATGCCTATTACTTATGTTTAAAATTTTGTTGAATTTTATTGAGTCGTTTACATTAATGATGCAAAAAATGTTTTAGGGTTTCAGGTTTATGTTGTTTCGTTCCTTGCAAGATCCATACTGTTGATCTTTATATCAACCATGTAAATCCTGTCAAATTGTAGATAATACGAACCTGTATAGCACCTCCGTCGCTTAGATCATGGTATAACATTATCTGGACTGCCCATCTAGAACTTCAGAAGATCCGACGGCATGGACAGCGTACTGACTCGGATATGTTTATGCCACATTTGATGTTTCCCCTCTCCAATCAATTTGCAATTTTTGCGCTGTCACACAATGATTACGAATGATTAAAAACATTGTCTACAATTAAGGGGACCAACCAGAAGGCAACACGTGTCTGAGCGCTGTCGTTTTAATCATTTAATTATTTTTATTTATTTTTAAATCTTTTTTAATCTAATTACTTTTAAATAATTATTTTAATTTTTTTTAAGTCCAAAAATTATGTATAATATATAAATTTTTTTAGAAAAATGCCCTCTTTAATCTAAAATTAAAACTAGCTTATAATGTTAAATATATTTTAAATTATTTTAATTATTAAATATTTTTTATTTTTATTTAATAAATATTTATATATGATTATGATCTTTTATAAAATTTAAAATCCTATTTAAAAATATATTATATAATTTTAGAGAAAATTTTAATATATCTTAATTTAAAGTCTACTTTAATATTTGAATATTTTGCATAAATATCATGTGTATTAATATATAAGTAATGTTTAAGTGATATTTATTAATAATTATTATTTTTAAATATATATATATATATATATATATATATATATATATATATATATATATATATATATATATATATATATATATATATATATATATATATATATATATATATATATGTATGTATATATATATTGTTAAAAATCATAGAATTTTTTTAATTATTTAAATTCAAATTAAGTGTGATATTTTTTTTTAAAATTGCAATAGCAAATGAATTAAAAGGGAAGGAAAAAACAAGATACAAACTAAAGCAAGTGTTCACATTCCTTCTTCAAAAGAAAGCCTAGAGAAGAAGGAATGTTGGCTAAAGTAGCACTCATGTCGGCTACTCTATTATAATTTCTATGTATATGGTTGAAAATTACCTTATTGAAGTCGGCCAAGAATAGAAGATTCTCCTCTATCCAGTTGTAGCTTTGCCACTTATCCTTATTCATTGAAGTTTGAATGAATTTGATAACATTGATGTTATCACCTTCAATTATGAGTCCTTTGTAATCCATCATCCACGATTGTAAGTATTTCCTTACTGCCATCACAGGTTCTAGTTCGAGGTTAGCAATGTCCCAATGAAATCTATTTTCACCAAAAGCCACCAATAATCTTCCTTTATAATCTCTAAAATAGCCACCAATTCCAGCATTATAAGATGGTAGGAGAGTCGCATCAACATTGATCTTTATCCATCCCAGCGGTGGAGGGTGCCAACAACATTGAAACTCCCAAGGGAGTTTAGCACCCCAGCTAGCAATGAGAGGATAAGAAGATATTGCTGATACCGTATTAGCTGTTTTCCCATGAGCCACATCATTTCTATTTGTCCAATTCATATATACAGCATTACAATATAGAGTAACTATGTTAGGTGCAAACATAGAAAGACACTTGAGCTCACTTAAACATTCTTCCATGGAATCAAAAATAGGAACAAAAAAACCCCAATCCTGGATTTTCCTCAGCACCTCCTGTAGTGTTTACATTTAACAGCAATGTGTGACAGATTTTCAATTTCCTCACAACCTCGAACACATTAAACATCATTAATGAGTTTCCTATATTTCAAAAACTCATTTGTTGGGATTGCACCTCTACTCAACCTCCACCAAAATAATTCAACTCGTGCTGTGAGTTTCAGTTTTTTAAGCCAGATAGCAAAACCCAAATCCTCCTCACATATTTGATTGTTGCTGCATTGAGCCTTAAACGCACGAGCAGTAATGGATTTACCTGATAAAGAACACATTTCCTCAAGAAAATCATCAGATTCCTCATTATCAATACTGATTTGTAAAATAACAAAGATCAGTTTTTCATTAAAATAGCACTGCAATTCTTTAACATTCCAAGATCCAATTGAATCAATAAAATGATTAAGCTTCATTCCTTCCAATCCCGAACAATCAACATTAATTGGCCATTTGTTGAAACTTTTATCTAATAGCCAAATATCATTAAGTACATCAAGTTTCCTTCCGTTAGCCACTGTCCATCTCAAAAGAGGTTTCAAGTATCTAGCACCTTCATATAACACTTGCCAAGCCATAGAAGTGTTAATTTTGCATTTAGTTTCCCATAAACTGTCTCCATATTTGGCTGTGACAACTCGAGACATCAAAGAGTCTTAATTTTGAATTACCCTCCAAGTCAATCTAGCTTTAAGTGGCCCTGCTCTATCAATAGCCGAATGGAAGCTTATTCCCCCCATCTTTTTGGATTTGCACAGAGTACTCCACGAAACATGGTGCATCCCCATCTTACCATTTCTTTTGTTCCAAATAAATTTTCTGCAGCATTTATCAACTTCCTGAAGAACTTTCTTAGGCACCGAATTATGAGTTGAAACAAAATTTGGAAGAGTTAATAACGACGTCTTCACAAGTATAAAATTTCCGGCCAAGGAAAGACATTTACCTCCTCAAGTATTTAGTTTTTGTAAGATTTTATCAATGAGAAACTGAAAATTAGTTCTAACCGGTCTTCTAAGCAAAAGCTGGACACCTAAGTAATGCAGCTCTTTAACCATTTTAAAATTCAGAATCTTCTTAACCCCAAATCAAGTGTCATATAAGGAGTATTTTATATTTTAAGTAATTTCTAACTAGTTAAATACTTAAATCATTAATTAATAATTAATTAAATTAAAATTTGAATATATTCTTAAATTACATAAAAATTATTTTAATTTATTCTTTAAATTATAGAAAATGTTTCATATTTAATTTAATTTAATTTAATAATCATTTTTAAATATTAATTATTTTGAATTATTTTAAAATACCTTATATTTACTTTAAACTCTAAATATTTGTAATAAATTCATTTTAAATCTAAAATTTTGCATAATACCTTAAATTTTTCAAAAATTTATTTCTTTTAATTTAAAATTATTTTCACATATCAAAACTTAATTTTATTAAATTATTTATTTACAAATTAATTACTTAACTACTTAAATATTTTTATTAATAAATAATTTATTAAGAATTATTAAATTAAATTTTTTTTTGAAACGTCCTTTTGGGTGACTAGTGGATGTTTCAAAAATAAAAATATCTTAAATTATTTTTAGTTATCTTATTTTCCAACCTAAATATTTATATCATAATATATATATATATATATATATGTATGTATTTTAAAATATTTTGAAATTATATATATTAAATTCCTTTAATTTTGAAAGATTCCCTTTGAAACTTCAAACATAGATTATGTTCATGTGGATAACATTTATGGGGGAAGGATTAGTAAATGGTTGGGCTCCAATCATTCACTAATCACTTTGCTAAAAAAATTTAAGTATTACTTAGTTATCTTTTGCATGTGTAGGATTAACAAGCACTTAGTCTAGGCTCTTCTAGATCTAAGAAAATGGTTTGTTATCTTTTGTTTAATTTCCCTACATGTTACCTCAAGGGTTAGTCTTAAACACTTAATTTAAACATACTTAATGTAGCGACACCCTAAGGACAATAATTAAGGGCCCGACTAGCGAACTTAGAGAAATTCTAGGAGCTATGGTACACCTCCAATTGACATGAAACCTAAAACAATTAAACTTAGTGACATCTTAAATCCTATGGAATTTTCTAAGAATTTGTAAGGCCCTTTAATCTGCTTAATTGACAAACCCTAATTCACCCTTTAATTAAGCCCTAATAACTTGAAAAATTTTTAGCCCTCTTGGCTGGAATCTCTTGGTTATTTTGGTTTGATTTTTATTTTTTTACTCTCCGCTTCTGGATCTCTCTCATGTTTTGCTTTGGTTGTTTCTCGTTGGGTTTTCATGAGGGATTATGATGACCCCGTCGTCAACTTGCCTTGTCTCTTCATCTTTTGAGGGGAAAACATGTTCATTCAAAGAGGCTCTTGCTGGTGGTTCTTCATCTTCTTTAAAATTATAGTTTGTTCATTCTTCTTTTAAGGGCTATCCGGCCCTTCTTTTTGAGGATTTTGTAGTTGATCAACTTGATGCTCCTTATGCTTTAACCTTATTTGGTATTTTTGTTTTGAGAAGGCCTAATCATGATGTTATTCAAAAGTTTTTTGTGAATCTAAAGTTATCCGGTTCTTTTCATGTGGGTTTACTAGATCAAAGGCATAAAACTATCCAGTTAGCCAATGAATTTGACTATAGCCAAATTTTTGCTAGGCGTTCGTATTACATTTAAGCTTGTCAAATTCACCTTTTGAAATGGACTCTAGATTTTGATGTTAGGGAGGTATCTCCTATTGCTTTGGTTTGGATATCATTTCCTAATTTGCGTTTGCATTTTTTTAATCCTCAAATTTTATTTGGTTTGGCTTCCATCTTTGGTCATCCCTTTCAGGCTGATCAAGCTACTACTTCAGTGTCTCATCCGTTAGTTGCTAGGGTCTTGGTTGAGTTGGATGTTTCTAAGAAACATCCAACTGAAATTTGGATTGGTTCCAAAGTGAAAGGTTATTTTCAGAAAGTTGATTTTAAGAACTTACCTATATTCTATTCCTTTTGTAAGATGCACGAGCATGCTATAAATCAATGTTTTCAAAAAAATGCTAACTTACATCCTGATAAAAACCCTTTGAAACAATCGTCTAACACTTTACCTACAGAAAAACCTTTAACGGAGAGCCCCTTGGTCGGACCCGAGAAGGATCATCTTGAGGGAGTTATTGCTTTTGTTCCTCAACAACAGAGAGTTGCTACTTTAAATAATCTTTCTAATGATTTATTTAATGTTGGTTCTTCTGTTTGTGAGGAGAATGTAGAGAATGTTGTGCAAAATATTGATCCTTCTCCTTCTTGCATTATCAATCATAATATAACTAATGCTAGTGATCTTATGGATTCTAATCCTCTCAGTGTTTAGGATGCAGAGATGGTTACTAATGTTGATATTCAATTGATTGACAGTGTTAGAGATAAGAATGATATTGTCTTAGAGGATGGAGAATTTGTTGATATGGGGCATCAATTATTATCTTCATCCAACATTAAAGTTGTGGAGAGTAAGGATCCTGAAATATGGGATGATGATGGTTGGTTTATGGAGGATGATGTTCCTCATTTTCATAGTGTTGGTAAGACTTTTTCAACCTCTAATTATAATAGTGATACTCTTACAGATACTGAGGAAACGATTACTGTTGCTAAATGTTTTGCCTATGACGACAATGATACTAGTTTTATTAAATTTCAGAGTAAAAGGGGGCGCAAGCCTAAGCATGTTTCTTTACAACCAACTAGAAACACTACTAGAAATACTCGTTCAAATACTTTTCGTTAATAGCTTTTTATGTTTAGTACTATTATCTAGAATGTTAGGGGCATTGGATGCCCATCTTCTAAGATTCGTGTTAAAAATTTATGTCGTATTCATCATATTTATATTCTTGTTTTGCTTGAACCCCTTATCCCCGCTTGTAGGTTAGCTAGTACCTCTTATTTTCTTAGTTTTAATCATGCTATTTCGAATATTTCTAATAAAATTTGGATCTTTTAGAAAAATCCTATTAAAATTTATATTATTGGAGATTTTATTCAAGTTATTCATTGTAAAATTAAGGCTTTTAATTTTCAGTGTTGTGACTCTTTTATTTATGCTGCTTCTTCCCTTTATATTAGAAAAGTGTTGTGGGATCATCTTTTTGAATTTTCATAGTATCTGCCAATTGCCTTGTATGGTTGGAGGTGATTTTAATGCAATCACTACTCCTTCTTAAAGGAGTGGAGGGTCGCTTCTTTCATATTGCTCTATGTCTGATTTTAATAACATGATCTTGGGTTGTAACAATACTGATATTAGGGTTTGCTGGTAATAATTTCACTTAAAATAGGGTTCACTTATGGCAGAGGCTTGATCGTGTGCTTTTCAATGATTCTTGGATTAATGCTTTTAATCTTACTAATGTTCAGCATCTTAGTAGAACCTTGTCTGATCATTCCCCGTTGCTTATTAACATTAACAATAGACAAATTAATGTATCTTCTCGATTCAGATTTCAAAATATGTGGTTACTTAACAACACCTTTTTTAATATTGTTAAGTTTAATTGGCAAGCTCCCCTTCATCCTGATAATTCTATTGTTGGTATGAAGAGGCTTTGGTTCAAGTTTAAGAGGTTGAAACAAGCTCCTAATTGGTGGAATCGCAATGTTTTTAGAAATATTTTCTCTAATATCCTTCAAGCTGAACATTGTGTGGCTTTTAATGAAAACTTATGTCAAAATGATCCTTTTGATGCTAATTTTTTGTTGTTGAACCAATCTAAACAAGATGTTTTTAACTTTCAAGCTCAGTAAGAGACTTTTTGGAAGTAGAAAGCTATTGCTAAACACTTGGTTGAGGGTGATAGTAATACTAAGTACTTTCATGCTTTAACTAAGAGAAAAAGGATGAAGAATAGTATCACCAAAATCGAAAGAGAAGATAGTTCTTATTCTAGTGATAGTGCTGAGATTGCTAACTTAGCTGTGTATCATTTTAAAAATCACTTTAATAAAACTTTTACTCCTACTCAAGCCACGGACCATTCTTTTATTCCCAAACTTCTATCTTATGAGGACAATGATTTCCTCTCTCATCCTCCATCTTTGGAGGAAGTTAAATATACTGTGTTTGGTATGAATGGTGATTCTCTAGCGGGTCCTAATGGTTGCACTACTCTTTTCTTTCAAAAAAGTTGGTATATTATTTGTGATGATATTTTTCGGGTACTTTAGATTTTTTTACTGGTAATCCTACTCCTAAATTTTTTATCTCTAGTTCACATGTGCTTATTTCTAAAAGTACTTCTATTCAAACGTGGAATGATTTTCATCCCATCAGTCTTTATACCTTTTTCAATAAATTGATTTCTAAAATCATCTCAAATTGTCTTTCTTCCATTTTACTTAAAATTACCTCTCCTTACCAAATGGGCTTTGTGAAAGGTAGGGCTATTTTGGAAAATATTCTTTTGGCTCACGAATTGAGTCAAGATTTGGATGTTCGGGTTAGAGGGGGTAATATTATCTTGAAGCTTGATATTTCCAAGGCTTATGACAATATTAGTTGAATTTCATTTACTTTATGATTAATATTTTTGGTTTTAACTCTGTCATTATTAATCTTATTAAAATCTGTGTTGAAAATGTTCATTTTTTATTATTTTAAATGGTTCTTGCCACGGTTCTTTCAACTCTTCTCATGGTTTAAGATAGGGTGATCCTATTTCCCCTACTATTTTTATTATTACGGCTGAATTTTTGTTTAGAGAACTCTCTAACTTATTTGAACTTAATCTTGGCCTATATTTTTGAAGTGTGGGAGGTTTTCTTTTATCCCATTTGTGCTTTGCTGATGACTTCATTATTTTTACTAATGCTACTATTAATAGAATTCAGAAAATTATGGATTTTTTTAAGCTGTTTGAGTTGGTTAGTGGTCTCTCTTTAGTAAAAATAAATATTGTTTTATTCCTTCTAAAAGGATTTCTAATGATCATATTCTTGCTATTTAAGATGTTACTGGCTTTACTCATGCTAATTTGCCTATTAAGTATTTGGGTGTTCCTTTGTTTAAAGGTAGAAGACAAACTTTCTTTTGTGATGATCTGGTTGCTTCTATCCAAAATAAGCTTTTATTATGGAATTTTAACTTCCTTACCTATGGTGGTCGGGTGACTTTAGTTAAAAGTGTGCTTTGCACCTTACCTATCTATATGTTTCAGACTATTTTTCTTACTCAAACCATTTGTAGAAGGATCCACAAGATTATTAATAAGTTTTTCTGGAAAGGCTCTCTCTCTCATTCTAAAATTACTTGGGCTTCATGGGATAAATGTTGTGGTGTGTTGGCTGAAGGAGATCTAGGTTGCAAGTCTCTTCCTGACATTGCCAAGGCCTTTTCTTTTAAACTTTGGTATATGTTGTGTTCTAAAGAGAATTTCTGGGCTACATTTATGACTTCTAAATATTATGTTGGGAATCACCCTACCAATATTTCTCCTAAACCTATGGATTCTAAAGTTTGGAAAAGGCTTTGTAATATTAAATGGGAGATGGAGCCCTTTATCTCGTGGGGGCTTGGAGAAGGTAACATCTTTTTATGGCAGTATAAATGGCTTGTTAAGGATTCTATTGATTCTATTTCAAATACTACTTCTGCTTCTGTTAAAGTTATTTTTTTCATCAAGGAGAACTGTTGGGATTATGAGAAGCTTTCTAACTTGACCCTGACAGCATTATTTCTAGAATTCTTAACCTCCCTATTAATTCTATTTCTAAAGGCAATTATTCTGTGTGATTTTTCTAAAGATGGGGATTTTCATCTTAAAAATGCTTGGCATTCTTTTAGAATTAAAGGTAATGTGGATAATATTTTTGCTAACATCTGGTACAAGAGCATCCCTTATACAGCTTTTGTATTTGTGTCGAGAGTTCTTCATAAATTTATTCCTACAGAGGATAATCTCATTTAAAAAGGCTTCAGTCTTGCATCGAAATGCCAATGTTGTCTTCATATTGAAAGTATGCACCATGTGTTTGTCTCTGGTCCTGTGGCTGTTAGAACTTGGGTATACTTTGATGACATGTTCCAATTGAATAGTTTTAATGCTCATTTACTTCTTTATGCTTTACTTAAGACTTGGTTTGTGAATACTAAGGGTCACATTCGCAATATTACTCCCTCCCTTATTGTTTAGTTTTTGTGGCTGGAGAGAAATAATTACATGTTCAATGGTGTCAGGATGAACCATCTCATTGTTATCTAAAGGGTTAAGGATAAAATCCTTTCTCTTGTGGTTGTCAATTTGCTTAGGCTTAAAAGCTTTAAAAATTGCCTCCATATTACCTCTACTTTGGGGATTGGTTGGAAGAAGGCCCCTACTCATATCAATGTGATTTTCTGGATTAAGCCTCTTCCTAATGTCTTTAAACTTAATGTTTATGGTTTCTATTCAGCTGATGGTGCTGGATGTGGTGTTTTGATTATGGATAATAATGGAAAGTTGATTGTGGCTTTTGCAGGCCTTGTTCATAATGGAAATATTGATTATACTCTTACTATGGCTATTTTTTATGGTATCCAACTCTGTATCCCTATGAATTTAATTAATTTGGTCATTGAAGTGAATTCTGGTTTTAACATCACTCATTTTCAGAATTTGGTGGAAGTGTGCTGTAGCCCGAATATTTTCTATCTTGTGAGGGATATTAAAAATTTGTTGTTATTTTTGAATACTTCTATCTCTCAGGTTGGTAAGGCTGGTAACTCTTGTGCATCTTGGCTTGCTAATTACGATTGTAATCTTGATTGTTTTACTAATTTTATTCAATCATCTATACCTCCTCATCTTAATGGGCTGCTCTATCTTGATGAGTGTGGGATGGCCTATGTTAACACATAATTTTATGGCTTGCCCGTTGCTGTTTTGTCTTTGGGTGCTGGTTTCTCTATTTCTATCTCTCCATTACTATGACTGTTACTATTTTCTCTGTGATGTTGGACTATTTTACTGGCTTATGTTGCTGGGAGTTGTACTTCCTTTGTTTTGGTTATTGGATTTTTACCAGGAAGTTTCTCGGTGTCATTATTGATGTTGTTCTTTTGATTGGTAGCCCTTGTATTGAGCTTATTCTTGTGAATTTAGAGGGGAGCAAGGTTTTTCTTAGTTGGGGTGTGGAAGGTTTGCCATGCTGCTCTCCTACCTGGTGGGTTTTTGGTTGTTTTGTTGGCATGCAGCTGTTCTCTGCTGGCTCCAGTTTTGGCTGACTCTGTTTTCCTCCTAGGATCTCGGGTTTGCACTTTCTCGACTGTCTTTGCCAGCATTATTGGTATATGCTGGGCTTTTTTCACTGGACTGTGTGGGAGAGTTGGCTTTGCCAGAACCTTTTTGCTATTTCTTGTGTTGTTCTCCTCTTTCCACCATATAATTTGTTATTTGGAGCTGTCTTGAATTTCAATTATTTCTTTATCTCTAACCTGTGCTTTGACAGTGAGACCTGTAGTTTGTGCTGCTGGAATAATACTGGTGGGATGGAGTGGATTGTGGACATTCCTAATGAGGCTATGATTATTGATTGTACTCTGAGCTCTTGTGATTTGAATTCATAAACTACTTCACTTGGGTCACTTTTATTAATTATTTCCTTTATTATTCCTTTTCTTAAATGTGTCTTGCTAATACTCTTTTTTGGCATAGTTTTCCTATTTGTTGTTTCTCTTTTTTGTAGAGGACGCTGATCAGGAATGACTATAATTTTTTTTGGTAGAAAGACTGAGCCTTATTGCTATTTTTTTATCTTTCTTTTTTGGATGCTTGTCTATAGCATCATTAGATTATTACTAGGGTTCCTTATATTTTTTGGTTGTGGAGACAACTGGCTCGTAGGTTTTCTTTATCTTTGTTTTGTAGCTCGTTTGAGCAGTAATGAGCTGATAGTTTCCTTTAAGGACTATGTAACCTGTTTTTTATATTAACGCGTAGGCCCCTCCGTGGGTTTTAACAAAATAATAATAATAATAATAACTTCAAAATTTTTTAATAAATCTAAATTAAATCTAAAAATCACCCATAATTCATCAAAATATTAAAAATTTAACCCCTAATCTCAAAAAATTAAAATCCCATTAATTGGACTTCAATTTGAACATTAATTTAATTTTGATTAAAAATTACTCTTTTAAATAAATTAAATAATTAAAAATTTTCTCCGAGCACTTGTGAACACCTCTTTAAGTCATTTTGATCTTTTTTGGGGGTGATTTCAAGAAGTTTAGAACTGATTTGGATCAAAACCCCTTAAAAGCCCTTAATTAAGCAATTTTACTAATTCATTAAATGCCCAAACTTTAAAATATTATAACTAATTCTAAAAAATTACAAATTGGTTTAACTAAATGGAATTCAACTCCAATTAAAATATAGTATTTTTTAAAAATATTAATTTTCCAAAAACCATCTAAAATTGAAAAGTTAACTCCCCGATTAACCGTAGTTTAATAACTAGGGCCTGAAAATTATAAAATTCATAACTTTATTTTGAAACTCGAAATGCAAAAAGCTAAATGTCTAATTACTCCTCATTTGGTATATTATTTAATAAAAATACTAAAAACCCCAAACCTAACCTATTTCTACAAGTGACCTTTTGGTCCTTTTAACCTATTGGATAGGATGACCCCGGACCTTCTAAAATCCACTAATCCAACTTAAACTTCAAAGAATATAATCCTAATCCTTAAAACTAACCAACCACTAAATTAATTAAAATGGCCACTAAAACATTAATACTTAAACTTTAATCAATTTTTTTCCTTCTGACCTTCAATAAATCAGATCATAAACAACTTAAACTAATCACCCAATGTACGACATGTCCAAAGACACATAGCCTCTTACACACATATAATTGTTTGCTAGGGCACCACTTCTAGCTCTAGATTAGACCAGTGTTTTTCTTTCCTTTTTTTATAATGTGACACTCTTTTAAGTAGCAAGTATGCTGGTTGTTTTGATTTGTTATTATCATTATGAAGATCTTCATTACTGCAGCTTTACCTATATTTTCCTAGGATATGTTGTGCGATAGATTACCCATAGGTTAGAGGATATCTTGTTACTAACATTATCTTCTGCAGGTGGCCAAGATCATGCAATGCTAAAATTAAGGGAGCTAAATAATAAATAATAATCATACTTATATAAATGTTTGCTATAGGTGGTGCAGATGCTTAGCCCCCAAAAATTAATAAGAGCATGTCCAAGTGTGGCTGGCATGAGTATTTTATTTTTCATATATAACTACTTAGGATTTTCTATTTTTATTAACTACTTAGGATAACCATACAAGAAAATATAGATATTCTTTTTTCAATGATGTAATTTGCATGTAAAGTATTAAGTTGTGAAAGTATTCAAAAATAAGGCATTTCAACTACAAGGGATCCAAAGGGAAAAAGAATGGCCCTTCATAGGGAATTTCTTTTTCAATTGTGGAACCTTCTATAGAAGTAACCCTATGAAGACCGATGGAAGGTGATTCGTAGAAGGACTCAAAGATGAAGAACAAGATGAAATGCCTTATTTTTAAGACTTGCTTCTTCCAGTATGATTAAAATTTAGGTTGTTGTTAGTGGGACTTGATCACCATTACTTTTATGTAGACCCTTGGTTGTACTTATTTGCCACATGCCATGGACTTTTTTTATTTACTCTGGTGGTTTTATTTATATTGATATGTTTATTTTGTTTGTGTCATAGAAATTTCCTCCTTTTCATATGTTTCATTCTTTCATGTGTGTGCACCTTATATTGCTAGGCTTTTTAAGGACAAAAAAACTTTTTTCTACTCGTAATTAAAATTTATTATTTCATGAATTAAATAACATAGAAACTTAACATTCTAGGGAATAACAAGAATCTTCTGGGGTCACATGCATGTTAATGCATTCTCTCTTTACTTGCTTTAAGATACTTCCCTGCCTATAGGTAGAGTCCAGATGATCTGATTTATGAGGATGAAGTGCTGGATCTAAGAAAGTGTAGTCTTTCTGAAGAAATATTTTATAAGCCTTTTTAAATTTCATATATAGTTGATTTGGAGACTTTCAACTAGCATGCATTGCATTAAAAACTAATTAAATCAAAATTTTTAATTGCATTAACTCTAGAAAGTATTCTACTCTATATAAATATAAGGCCATTTAAGAAACTTTCGATATATCTGTCTTAATTTCCAAAAACTTAGCCACCCAACCATCTTTCATAAAGTCTGGACAGTATGGATTTTACACGAATAGGTGGCAAGCTGGCATTCTTTTTTAGACAGGATATAATTTCAGGATGTATTAGTTAGGACATAGGTGTTAGTGTTAAGAACATTAAACCCACTCTAAATTTAGGATTTAAGGCTACTATCATCAATGGGTAAGTCCTCTATTCATTAGAGGCTATTAAACATGTCTATCCATGTCACATGGATGATTCCACCTCCATCCTTCTCTCTTCTGTATTTTGAATTTATTATCCATTTATTTCCTCTAATTTCTTCTCACTACCTTAGTCCCTTCAGATGCTCATGTGAGGCCTATATGTTGACTGAGCTAAGTTGAACCTTTCCTTCCCCTTGAGTAGGAATTTCCTAGTCTCCTTCATACGTGCCAATCCCATATGAGAGAATAAAGTAGAATTCTTAATCGAGAGTATTCTCAGGCCCCATCTTGAGATGTAATTAACCACGAGGGCTTATGCTAGTGGGAAACTGAGTCCCCAAATTAATTAAACCCCACTCGATCTACTGTATCAGGTGGGGGAATCTTCATTATTCTGATCAAGTTGTGCATATTATTACCAATCAAGGTGCATTGGCGAGAGCCGCTATCCTCAATAGTTAATCATATGTATGATCTAAGCTGCCCTTCCATTGGCTTGCTTGCAAAGAGAACAAAGGCCTGTGATTATCTTATTCTTTGGGATGGTATGGTCATATACCCTTTGCATTCTTTTCCCACTGAGCGGTACCCATTCGGAGGTCCACAAAATATTCTTAGAAATTTTAGAATTGTGATTTTATAGTTTTTAAGTATATTACAAAATTTTCAAAATAATTTTTTTAACCACAAAATTAACTAGCAAAAATAAAAATAATAAAACATAAAGACAAAAATATACATAAATTTATACTAGTTTGATCCAACTAGACCTAAATCCACTCCTTGAAGGCTCCCTCATTAGGTATTACATTATACCAAAGTGACTCTCCTTTTCCTCCCATAATAAGGAAGAGAAGCCCTTACAATTAACCTCTCTTCCATTAATCCTCGATGTGGTGGAGTACCATCATCCATTATGACCCTCCTAGTGATGGTAGAGAATTGGTATCTTTTGGCACCCTCTAAGTGTTGGTAGAGTACCGTCATCCTTTCTCACTCTCCTAATGATGGCAGAGAACCAGTGCCCTTTCAAACCCTCCAAGTGTCAGCAGAGTATCATCATCATTTCACACCCTCCTAGTGTCGGCAGAGTACCTACATTCTTTTACACCCTCCTGGTGTCGGTAGTGCACCGACACTCCTTTAAAAATCTTCTTCTAAGAGTCTTCAATAAAGTAGGGAAGTACTTTGAAGAACAAGTAAGAGATACTCACCATTGGGCAACCTTGTGAAACCCATCATAAATCTCTCTTAAGAGATCTCTCACTCTCTAATCCGAAGAAACTTGCTTAAACACTATCCATGTGCACTCTCAAAAGAAATTCATAGTAGGAGATCTTTAACAGTAAAATTTTTTGAACTCTTATATATGAAAGATAGAAAAAACCATCCAGAAACTTGAAAATTTCAATTTGACTATCTTGGATCATATTTCAGTCATATGTATGAACTGACATAATAATGTATGAATAATTCAAAAATGAAAAAGTTAATTAGTATGATTTTATACAACTTCATTTTGTATAGTATGATCAGTTTAACCAAATCATGCTTTGTTTGTTATAAAAATGGATGAGTCCATTTCATGCTCTGGATATTGTTTGTATGAACCCAAGTTTGTACAATATTAACAAGTCAAAAAAATAAACTGTTCATATGGATGAATTGGTACGCACCCATTTTGTACTCTTGACTTCATCTATACAAAAGTAATTTCATACAAAACAATCAGTTCAAAAAATGGTGAGTTTATTTGGGAGAAACTAGAACAAAGCCATTTTCTACTCTAAACATCATATTATGATTGTAACTTTGTATAGTACAAATAATTCAATCAAAAATTTCTAAGGCATGATTCGATTATCTGCTTATAGAGGAACACTCAGGTCAAATCATTCTATACGATTTCATAATCATATAGTATGATTAGTTTTAAAAATACAAGTTTTGACTCTCCCCTAGTATGTGTGTGCACAATTACCCAATTACAATCACACTCCATCAGACTAAAAAAAAATATAAAAAGTATAGACTTCAATTACAATTATCCCTAATATAATAAGTCTTAAAGTCTTCAGCAGTCTAGAGTATGATATCCCTGAAATGTTAGTACGCACAAACAACACAAACTAATTTTTCTAATATATGTTAGGGGAAATATTAATCAACACAATAAGATTTTGAAATCATAAAAAACTCACATGGTATAAAAATATAGTTTTGAAAACTAATATTGAAACAATCTAGCCCTTTTTTATGATTATAAAAAAATAATTGTTTGAGTTAATATAGAAAGAAAATTTCTCCTTAGCTCCTCCTAAATGAATGGCCAATTTAAAAAAAAGGGCTCCCATACCTAAAAATAAAAAAGTCAAAAACCTAGAAACCCTAAAGAAATATAAACTACTAAAACCAAACACTACTCGAACAAAAAATGAACCAAACATACACATTCACATAAAACCAAATACTACTCGAACAAAATATGTTTAAAACATACACACATTCACACACATTCACAATACAACACATAAATACTCACAACACACATACATTAAACAACAATCAACAACAACAAATAATATTATGACTCACTCTTTTGACTACAACAAAAACTGTTGAATAATAACTTAAAATGAAAAGTTTCTATGGATAAATTAAAAAAGTTAAAAAAGAAAACTATTTTAAACTAATTATAAATTCAACATTAACTTCCTAAAGCTTAAAAAAATTAAAAGTTTAAATCAAAGAACAACTAAGATAAAAAAAGTCAACTAGGTTCACTATTCATTCTAGTCAAATTAAATAAAAGTATTATTACAAAAATGATGAAATAAAAATTAATTAATTTCTAATTCTATAGTGAAGATGATTTTTGATTATATTGATTTGGATTAGAGATAGAATGATAATGAAAAGAATAATATGAATTTTTAAATTGGCGATATTACACATCATTTTAAATATTTATAGCACACTATGCATCTTTTTTACTTGGGCTAATTTTGTGCCTCTTTTCACTTGCAAACATTGCACATCTTTTCTATTTTTGCATGCTTTGTGCATCCTTTTTTTTTTAAATTTTTTGATCTTTATAATATCAATATTCACAATTCAAATTCCACTAATAATAAAAATAAACACATTAAAAAATAAAATAAAATAAATAAGACATCAATTTTGCAACAATTACATCTAAATAATACTTATTTATACAAATATGAAATTGATCTCCTTATCTACATCCAGTCATAATTTTAATTTAAAATTTGAAAGATTAAATTTTGTAATAAATTCATTTTGTAGAATAAAATAATTCAAAATTCCATTCATGAGATCAACCACAAATGATTTATCTAAGGAGAAATATAAATTTTAGGAAGTAAAACTTTATTGCACATCAACGTAACATTCCATTATTTCATTTATCTTACAAGTATATTTTTCCATATAACATCATCCCAAATATCATCATCCTAGAAATTCAAAAACAACACATGCAATCACTAACACATGAAATCACTAAAATCATAGGAAAAACATCTCAACAACAAACCCATAAACTCATAAGTAACTACAACAAAAAAGTATAACTAATAATAAAAGGGGCCTTGATTTGGAGGAGGTGGTGGATTGAACACTTAAAAGTAATAATTCATCATAGTTTTATTAGTGTTAACTGAGTCAAATTGCCCTATGATCCCCCCATATCTTTATTATCTCTCATGTCCTGCCAGTTAAGATGAGTCTCAATTTGATCAAAATGTTGATCATATTGAGATTCCATTGGGTCAAAGCATTGGACTATTTCCTAATAGAAGTTCTGGTCGGGTCCATGTGGAGGAGCAAGAGTTAGAGCTCATTCTTCTCCCTCATGATCTTCTCCCTCATAACCTTTACTCTCGCCCAAAGATAGCCCAAAAAGAGGCATCAGTAAAGAAAATTGGAAGTTCAGTGGGTGGATCAATATGGATTAGTTTGTACTTTTTCTATAAGATATATGCAACTAGATATCCTAAGGCCACATTTTTCTTCATTTTATTATGAGGAAGTCTAATATCATAAAGTTTGTAAATATAATCCATGAGTCAAATTTATGAAATCACCAACTTTTAGAATTATAGAGATTCTCAAAACGTGTTGAATGATCATTTTGGTTGAGAGTTTTCACACGAGACAAATGGCTAACTTGGGTAATACCTCTAAGAGTCTGATAATTGGGTTGAGGCAAATAGGGCATGAAAAAAAAGTTAATATCATTCAGAATAATGAGTCAAAGCGATTATTTTGGTAGCAAAATACCTATCAAAAGCTTCATATTCTTCTAAGAAAGAAATTTATCATCCCTACTAGATCAAGAGGATGATCCCTTAGAAGTGTGAGGTCATTTGCTACTGCTTGCCATTTCTAAGATTTGGACTCGAGGAGGTTTGGAAACGAATAAGAAACTTGTTCCAGACCCTTCATTTAAAAATAATTACCTATCATATATTACAAAATTAAGTTCGTACGTATGATTTCAAAATTATACAGGACAGAAAACCTTTCATACATATGAATAGAAGCGAACAAAAATGAAATGGCTTTTCATAAAATGCCATTCCCGAGGCATCCGTTCGTATATAATTTTTGACCAATGATTATATAGATGAACACGTGTTCATCCAGGATGATTAGAATATTAAAGATCATTTTATGACTATTAGGTTTATCCTGATTATAGGATCCATGTGAAACTGATCTGATTATAGAAAATTGTTTCCAATCGATCATACAGTTGAAATGCAATTTTGTACAAAAATTATATGATTCTACTGTAATTTTGCGTCAATATGAAGAGAAATAAAACAAATTGATAAACATAAAACCTTTTTTTTTTGACAAGCAAAAAATTAAAAATATGACCAGAAAATTAAAAGAAAAAAAAACAAAAACAAATAAAAAAAAAACACACAAACATCCTTAAACAAACTGTTTGAAATGCTATTTGAATGATTTATATTTGTGCAACTGACAAAATATAGTTATCTCCTAACAATTTTAGAAGATTTGCATTTGCTCTTGTGTGTACTAACATTTCAGGTGACTCCAGACTACGATAACTTCAAATCAAATTCAACATGAGATATTTTGTTTATTTGAATATTTTCTTTGAATTAGTTTTGAAAGGGAGTGATTGTAGATCTTAAAATTCTATATGATCGTGATATTTATGTACTGGACGATCTGTCAGTTATCTCCTATTGAGCACTTGGAACGAATAGGAACTTTCGAGTACGGTACAAAATTGTATGAAAAACTAAGTTTTGTGTGCTCAACTCCAGGAAAAAATTATCGATTAACCGACTTAGAACAGTTTTCAGCATGTGTAATAACCGTTCATTAGTTCTACGATCAGCTGTACGAAGTCATTTATTGGATCGTTTCAGATCGTTTAAGTAAAATCGTAGTATGATCGTACAGGACGATCCACTGCGTAAATTTTGCAGTTTTCGGGCGGTTTTCATGTCTTTGTACAAATTAGACTGCCACCCAATCTTTTTGTCATTTGATCTTCGTGCCTCTTGAGAGAATAGCCAAGGAGAGAGTGGAAGAGAGCATTGAAGAGAACACTTAAAACAATTGGATCATAGATTCTTGTAAGATCAGTCAAGGAACTCTGTCGACACTTGGAGAGTGTCAGACGAAGGGTTCTCTGCCCACACCGAATCACTGGAGAGTGTGAACAATCCTAGGAGAGTGTAAAAGGACGATGCCAGCACAAGGCGAACCGGGTAGTGGTGAAAAGATTACAGGCTTCTCCGCCTTGCTGTGGGTGCTAGAGTCACTTTGTGGTATTAGTACTGACTCATGTTGGTCTGGTTATAGACCAAACCACTATAAACTAAAAGAAAAGTTTTAACAACTCTTGTGATTGAAAAACATTTTTCTACAAACAAATAAAATCATTAAGAGGGTTTAAAATTTTTTAAAACTACCACAAGCCGTGGGACATTTATGCAAACTTAAACAAACAACCTAAAAAAATAAACAAACAAATAATTATACAACAAATCAAGTTTGCTGAATTTTAATTTCAGCATAAAGATCAATCACACCTAGTCTTGTTCTTAAACTGTTAAACATGTCAAAAGCCAATAGTTTTTGTGAAAATGTTTTCAAGTTGATTCTTATTAGCAATCTGATGCAATTTAATTTCTTTCTTAGCTCTATGATCTCTAATGAAGTGATGACTTATATCGATATGCATGGTTCTAGAATATTGAATAAGATTCTTTGAAATGCATATGGTACTAGTATTATCACAGAAAATTAGAATGGTGCCAATAGATAATCCTAAGTAAATCAGTTACTGATTTAACCAATGAACTTGTGCCACACAATTACCTAAGGCAATGTATTTTGATTTAGTTGTAGAAAGGGCTACTGAATTCTATTTTTAACTGAACCAAGAAACTAAAGAGTTTCTTATAAATTGACAAGTTCCATGTGTACTTTTTTATCAACCTTACATCCTAGAAAATCTGAATCATAATAACAAATAATTTCAAAAGAAGAGTTGTACTTAGGATACCAAATCTCTAAGTTTTAAGTTCCAAAAAGATATCTCAAAATTCTTTTAATTGCTGTCAAATGTGATTCCTTTGTATCAGATTAAAATATAGCACACAAATAAACACTAAACATGATATAAGGTTAATGATCTAATTATTCCCCTAAATTTCTTTAAATAAATATAATTTTTTCTTAGAGTTCTTATCTAACTGCATTGAGAAACTCATTGGCATAGTCACTAGTTTAGTATTATCCATTTTAGATTTCATAAGGATGTCTTTAATATAGTTTGACTGACTAAGAAAAGTTTCTTCCTCATTTTACTTTATGCTAAAATTAAAAAAATAATTCAAATCTCCCATCAAACTCATTTCAAATTCACAACTCATTATTTTTAAAAATCATCACAAAGATTTTTATTTGAAGATCGAAACAACATATCATCAACATTTATTTAAACAATGAGTATGTAATCTCCTATCCTTTTCAAAAAGAGAGTGGTTTCCACACTTTTGTTTACAAATGAACTTTCTAATTGGAAAGTGTTTAACCTCTCATAAAAATCCCTAGGTGCATGTTTTAGTCTATATAATTCATTTCTTAATTTTAACACATGATTAAGGAATTTAGAATTTTCAAAACCTAGAGGTTGCTTAACATAAACATCCTATTATATCACCCCATTAAGAAAGGCACTCTAAACATCCATTCGATATAATTTAAAAACTTTAAAATAGGTAAAGGCTAACGAAACACTAATTGCTTCAACAATAGCTATAGGGATAAAAGTTACTTCAAAATTAACCTCTTCTATTTGATTATACCCCTTGGCCACTAATCTTCTTATATTTAATCTCATCTCTAAAATCATTTATTTTATTTTTGAATGCCCACTTAGTTCCAATAACACTTTGGTCCTTAGGCCTTTCAATTATATCCCAAATATAATTTCTAATAAATTGATTCAATTCTTCCTATATGGCTAAAATCCAAAATTTATTTGAAAGTGCTTGATTTATATTAATGAGTTCATTCATCGATATAAAGGAAGAATTATTCACTTATTCGCTAAGTTCATGCCTAGTTCTAATACCCTCATTAGGTCACCTAAAATCAATTCCTTAGGGTGATTCTTAAAAAATCTCCATTCTCTGGGAAAAGGGTTTTCAATTCTAACCATCTCTTCCAAATTTGTCTTTTCAATTTCTTTGGAGATATTTATAATATAATCATCTTCAAAACTTGTCTCTTTTAAAATGCTAGATTTATCAAAAATAGTATGTGTGGTCTCCTCAACTACTAAAGATCTCATGTTAAAAACTCTATTGGATTTGCCAACACTAGAATATCTAAGAACATTTCCTTCAATAGATTTAGGATCAAATTTTTCTAAAAGAGTTTTACCATTATTGTGAATGAATGCCTTGCATCCAAAAACATGAAAATAGAAAAGATTAGGCATTTTTCCAATAAGAAGTTCTAGGGTGCCTTGTTCAATTTGGATCTAATGTTTACCATATTTAGAACATAAAAAGCTGTACTAACCACTTTAGACCAAAAAAGTTTTAGAAGTGAGTATTCTGCCAACATGGCTCTAATGGCTTATATTAATGTTATGTTCTTTCTTTTAATCACCCCATTCTTCTGAGGGATCCTTGGTGCTAAAAAATTGTGATCAATTCCATATTCTGTACAAAAATCTTCAAATTCTCCTCCACAATCACTTTGAGTTGATAAAATCTCCCATCCAAGCTTTTTTGAATACATATAAAAAAACTTCTAAATTCCTCAAATGATTTACTCTTATGAAACAAAAGTTTAACCTAAGTGAATCTTGAAAAAATCATTAACTATTACAAATCCAAACATTTTACCTCCTAGACATACAGTGCTAACCGGTTTAAAAAGATCCATATGAATTACTTTCAAAACTTTACTAGTTCTAAGATCCTTATTGGAATGAAAGGAGGACTTCTCCTATTTTTCTAATTGATATGCATCACACAGGTGAACCTTAGTAAAGACTAGTTTAGGTATTCTTCTAACCATTCTTTTGGGTAAATTTCCTAAAGTTTTTCATGCTTGCATGACAAAGTCTTCTATGCCATAACTAAGATTCATCAAAAATTATTTAGAGATAAAAAGCATTAGAAGATTTATAAAAATTTAAGTCAAGCATATACATGTTATTTACCCTATTTCCATTAAATACATCAATTTCATTTTGGCTTATTATACAGCTTGTGGGAAAAATTTTTATATTATAACCTTTATTATTTAGATGATTAATACTCAATAAGTTATGCTTTAAGACTTCTACCAATAATACATTTTCAATGAAAAAATTATTCAAATTTCTAATCATGCATGTTCCTACCACTTTCTTAGTGGTATTGTCTCTCAGTGTAAACTTGCCTCCATTACTGACATCCAGTTATATGAATTATGACATATCTCCAGCCATATGCTTCAAACATCTATTGTCCAGGTACCAAATGCTCTCACGAGGTCTTTCTTGAGAGAATTTCTATAAGATAATCAAAATTTAGACTTAGAAACCAAAATAAGTTTGGGTTCTCCTCTTGGTAATAATAATCTAGATGCATGTTTAATATGCAATATTTTAAGCATCTTAGGTCTCCACACTAAATGAGTTTTACTATGAATAGTATAAGTGTGTGAGATATGCACAATCAATCCACAAGTAAAAAATTTCACTCTAGGAAAATGATTTATCAATCTATGTGAGTTATACTATCTTTTTCTAGGTTTTAAAGTTTTAAGCTTTTGATTAGATTAGAAAAATCTTCAAGTGTAGGGGGTATCCTATTTTCCTTAAAAGCTTTTATTTTCTCTCTAAATGAGTTAGTACATTATAAAATTGAATGATCAACTTTCAAATAATTCTCTTTACAATCAAATTCATCCATAAATATTTTAAAATCATTTTTTGTAAACCTGGATTCAAGGATTATAATTTTGATGATAGTAAGCATTTTTGACATTCCTATTTTCTTACTACTATTACTACTGTACATCTAATTTGGTTGCTCTTCCTACTAATATTTCAGGTCTACAAGGTCAATTATAATTCAATCCAGCTCAAGATTGGATAGATTAGGACTGAGTTAGTCTATAAGTGTAATTCTAATATTTTTACCTTTCTTGAGTCAAATATAATAATATGGATCCTGATGTTATGTAACCTTGAACACACACACTCAGGGGGAGAAATTATGTAGGCTTAAGAGTTCTTTATTTTTTATCATATCACACAAGATGATCCAAAAATCATCTTAGACTATCAGTTAAAAATAAAAACCCAAATTAGGGTATTTGTGTTAAGACAACCAAATTAAGCAAATAATCTTAAACGATATTTGCATCATCCTAAATGATATGCTCAAATAAGAATGAATCAACCACCAAACTCTTTTAGGTATGATTTTATTTTTAGAAATTATATATGATGATCACATATTATTTTGGATGATTCATTACAATCATGCCTAAATTAGTTAAGTAATTAAGAAAAGTAATTATAGTTTTATTAATCGATCATATCATTCTGGATGATTAGTTATAAAAAACTTAGTCTTCTCCTGGATCACCTCGTTGACCAGAATGATATGGTGGACGATAAGTTAAAATTCTTCATCATCTAAGTGTATCACGTAAATGACCAAAACGATGTGTTGGATGATAATCCCTGATTTTGAAATAATTATATGAGATGATTCAAGAATTATCCTGGATGATATGTTATGTTTCTTTATAGTCCAATATTTATCTTCTGGATGACCAGAATGATGTGGTGGGCAAAAATCTCTGATTTTGAATTCATCATATAGGATGATTGCAAAATCATCCTAAACGATAAGTAATATTTTTTCATTATCCAACATATGTCTTTTGAATGACCAGAATGATATACTAGAATATATATATATATATATATATATATATATATATATATATATATATATATATATATATATATATATATATATATATATATATATATATATATATATATATATATTATTTGAACTAATAATACAAAATAATGTCTACATCATCCTATATGATCATAAAAAATAAGGCTTATAATCATCCAACCCCAATATTGTCTTGGCTAAAAGGGATAAAAAAAAATTGATTGCATATGACAATCTGTATCATCCTCGATGATCTTTAACAACAAGTTGCAAATTAGGGCAAATTTTAAGCCCTTCTTTGTAAGTTCTCTAGTTTATTCAAGAGGAGATATTTTGCTACTATCTTGACCTATGAGAGCCAAGTGAAGGAGAGGGAGAGCTTGGGAGAGAGAGACAGGATCTTATGAGGGCGAGTTTATTAGGGGTTCATAAAGGTTGCTCCAAGATAGTATCCCAGCCATCTTCTTCAGTCATCATTCGTGGTTCCTTGGTGGCTTAAAGGAGGTCTTCATCAAATTAAGGTTTTCTACCTACTTTAGGAGGAAGAAAAAGGAGTCCAGGTTCTCTTCCTGGTTTAGGAGGAAGCTAAAGGAGTCTGGGTTTTCTGCCTACTTCAACAGGAAGCAAAAAGAGTTTGAGTTCTCTGCCTCACCGGGGTCAGTGAAAAGGAGTTTATAAAGGCTTATCCTCCTCATTGTGGGAGCAAAAGAAGAGTCATTGCTATTTTAGTGCAATACCTAGAAGAGAGGCTCCGAGGAGTGGACGTAGGTCAGGTTGACCGAATATAAAATATGGTGTGTTCTTTCTTATTATATTTCCGTATTTTAATTTCTACACTTTATTTTCATGTGGGTAATCATATAGTTTAATATTTTATTGATCATGTTTTTTTTTTTTAAGGATTTTTAAAACTAATAAATTTACCCCCATCTTGGTTAGCTTTGAGCTAGTTCATAAGAGCTTAACAACCCTAACAAACTTTCAAGTGGTATCATGGAGGGATTCATAAAATCAAGTTTTAGGCAACTTTTGAATTTTTATCCATGCCTAACTTTGGTAATTAAAACACCACGGAAGGTTATTTAATTACTAGACCACGTCTTGTTGATAATATACCTTTTGATTTTTAGAAAACTCTCATGTCCACTTTCTTATAATTTATAGATTATCACATGTGAATTCTTACTAAAGAAGGTTATTCTATACCATCATGTGATGTTAATGGCATCAAAACTAAACTTCCATTTACTAAATGGACTCTTGATGATATGAATCTAGCACAACTTAATGCAAAGTATTTAAACTATTTTTTCTGTGCACTAAAATCTAAAGATTACATGCATGATTTAACTTATACAACTGGTAATGAAATCTGGGATAAATAATATATCACTTATGAAAGCATAACTAAGGTTAAGTAATCTACATTGAACATATTGCTTCACAACTACAAAGTCTTTTGCATTAAACCTAGTGAGTCAATATCTAAAATGTATACTAGGTTTACACAAATTATCACCTCCCTGTATGCCTTAAGAAGATAACTCACTAACTATGAGAAAGTTAACAAAATCTTGAAATGTTTACCATCTTTCTATGATGTTAAGATAACTGTTATTACTAAATCCAAAGATTTGAATACTTATTCTATTGATAACTTACTTGGTTCACGCATTACTTAAGAGTAAGGAGTGAACCAAAGACAACTTGAAAGAATGATAAAACTATAATGCTGAAGGATAATAATACAAATACTGACTCTTCTAGTTCTAAAAGTGATGATGTTGCCTTAATTACTTGGCAATTAAAAATTTTTCTAAGGAGAAAATAAAAGTACCATCAGAAATGGAACAAAGGTAAGAATAACAAGAATTATAAAGGTTCTTTTGATATGGTTTTCTTTGAATATAGGAAGCAAGGACATGTAAAAGCTGATTATCTTGCACTTAAGGCTCATCTAAGAAAAGAGAAGGGTGAGAAAAAACCCAAGTTCATGAAGGATAAAAAGCGAATTCAAAAGGCTTTCTAGGAAGATTCTATATATGACTCCTTTGATATTGAAGCAGAGGAGGAGACAACAAACTTATGTTTGATGGAGGATGTTCATCTTCTTCAATTTAACCAAGAAGAGGTATATAAACTATCATATGATCAATTACCTGAAGTTTCTAAGAAAATTTCATTCATTGTATAGGAAACTTATGAAATCACATGCTTAGCCTGAAATTGAAAATTTTCAACTTTCAAAAAAAGTATGAAGTTTTGCTTAAATATTATTCTATACTTGATATCAATAACATGTCATTACATGATGAAATTTATGATTTAAATAGAAATCATTATGATTTAATCATTGAGCATGATTTATTGAAAGCATCCCACACTAAACTTTAAAATGATTTTAAAATATTTATAGAAACATTTGAGAGTAGGGAGCACTATTTAAAAGTTAATAATACTATTTTAGAAAGTACTAACTCATTTTTTAAAGCTAAATTGAAAGCACTTAAGGAAAGTATGATTCCACCCACACCTAAATAATTTTTCAATCCAGATCGAAAGCCAAAAGTTTTGAAACCTAAGAAGAGGCAATATAATCTGAATAGATTAATAAACCTTTTTCCTGGTGTTAGAAGTTTTTTATGTGGCATGCTAGGACACATCTCCTACACTAGAACTATTCACCATAGTACATATTAGGTGTAGAGACCCAAATTGCATGATCCATAGTATAACACACATGTATTGCATTCTTCTTTCCATTAAAAGGGACCCAAACTTATTTGGGTTCTAAAAACTAACAACTATTAATGTTATAGGTGTGCTCTCACACAAGATCTCATGAGAGCATGTAGTATCGAGACCATGGATTCTCACGTCATATGATTGGAGATGCCAATCAATTCATCTCATTGGAGACCCTGCTAGAGGCAAGGTTACATTTAGAGACAACACCACTAGAATATGGTGGGCGGTATAATAAAAAATTCCAAGGACCTTTTGATTAAAAATGTTTTACTTATTAATGACTTGAAACACAACTTGCTCAGCATCAATCAGCTATGCAATAAGGGCTTTATCATAAATTTTTTGTCAAATACAGATATCATTAGCTTAAATAACATTATGTTTTTGTAGGTAAAAAGGATCAATAATGTTTATATTCATTATTTAAATAATATTGAATATGAAACATATTTTTTGTTTAAAAACTATTGTTGATAAGTTTTAAATGTGGTATAAGAGGTTATTTCATGCTAGCATGAAAATCCTTAGGAGAGTAACCTAAAAGGACTTAATTAGAGGTATCCCCAAGCTTAAGTTCACTAAGGACCACTTATATGAGGCGTTTTCAACTAGGGAAACAAGTGCATTTATGTTTATATTCCATTAAGGATATTAGCACCTTTAAACCTTTAAAAGTAATCCAAATGGATTTGTTTGGACCCATTAACACTACCAGCTTAAAGGAAAAAGTCTACAAATTTGTGATTGTCGATGACTACTAAAGATTCACTTGGGTGTTATTCCTATCACATAAAAGTGAGTTTTTTCATGAATTTAAATCCTTCTCCACTTAGATTCAGAAAAAGCTAGATTGTGAGATCTTGACCATTCATAGTGACTTTGGTGGAGAGTTTGAAAATGTGAGATTTAGAACTTTCTATGAGGAGCAAGGGATTAGTTATAACTTCTCAATTCCTAGGACCCCTCAATAGAATGGGGTAGCTAAAAGGAAGAACAAGACCTTAGTGAAAGCTATTAGAGCCAAGCTTGCTGAGTATTCACTTCCAAAATACTTTTCGGCATAAGTGGTGTACATATTCTGTTATGTGTTGAATATGGTGAATGTAAGATCCTAACTGAATAAGACACCCAATGAGATTATTAACAGTAAGATACCCAACCTCTCTCACCTCCATGTCTTTTGATGTAAGATTTTTATTCTTAATAATGGGAAATCACTCTTAGGAAAATTTGACCCAAAATCTGATGAGGTATTCTTAGGATATTCAAGTGTGGGAAAATATTTTAGAGTGTTTAACTAGAGGACATTAGTGGTGGAGGAGAATACTCATATAGTGTTTGATGAATCTAATCCTAAGAAGTCTAGAGTTGAGGAAGAAGATAAAGTAGGAGAGATTACCCAAGGAGTATAAATTATAAATCTGAAAAAAAGGGTAGAGCCTCAAAATACTGATGGAGTAGGTGAGATTACCCAAGGAGTTGAAACTACAAATCTAGAGGAAAGGGTAGAACCTTAAAACACTTTGCCTAGAGATTGGAGATATTCTTCGAGTAATCTTAAGGAACTGATCTTAGGAGACCCTTTCGATGAAAGTAGGAAATGAGTTACTCATTATTTAGATATATCCTAATGATATGTTTTTTGGATCTTCTGCTAAAAAGTTATTTTATAATTTTTCTAAAATAATAAGTAAAGAGTTAGAGATGAGTAAAACGGGAGAATTATCCAACTTTTTGAGGTTTAGCATAAGGAAAATGGATGATGAAACCTTTCTTAATCAATTAAAATAACTATGGACATCTTGAAAAAATATGAAATGAATAAAGCCAAGCTAGAAAACACTCCCATGAACTCTAATATATAGTTAGATAAGGATTCAAATAGAAAATCTATTAATAAAAAGATATATATGGGAATAATTCGATAACAACTTTACTTGACTGCTATTCGACTTGATATAATGTTTAGTATTTATCTCCATGCTAGATCTTAAGTTGATCCTAAAAAATTCAATGTTACTGCAGTTAAGAGAATCGTTAGATATCTCTTAGGGACCCAAAACTTAAGAATCTAATATCCTAGACACAACACTTCTTTTAAAATAATTGAATATTTTGATTCTGATTTTGTAGGGTGTAAGGTGGATAGAAAGAGAACTTATGGAACTTACCAATTTATAAGACAGTCCTTATTCTCCTGGTCCAGTAGAAAAGGAAACTTTGTTGCACTTTTCACTACTAAAGCTGAGTATATTACTTAGGAAATTGTGTAGCCCAAGTCCTTTGGTTGAAGCAATAATATTTGGATTTAGAATTATTTGTAGGAAAAATTTCTATTTTATGTGATAACACTAGTGCCATCTGCATCTCTAAAAATCCTATCTAATATTCAAGAACCAAACACATTAACATAAGGCATCACATTATTAAGGACTATATTACCAAATGAGACAATTAGCTACAACATGTAGTAACTAAAAACTAAACTGGCTGACATCTTTACAAAATCACTGACCTTTGACACACTCAACATCTTAAGGATCTGATTGGATGTGATTGACATAAATACATGAACTTAATAATTTTTGAACTTTGAACTTTATGTTTTCTGATCTTTCTCTTATTTTTGTTTTTTAATTTCTCTTTTATTTTTGACCTTTCCTTTATTTTATTTTGATTGATTGTTCTGAAAGTTTGTTAGGGATGTTAAGACCTATAGAACTGGCCCAAGCTAACCAAGAGGGGGGATGAATTGATATTTTAAAAATTCCTTTTCACAAAGAATAAAAATCACATAAACCAAAATCACACCACAAAAATAAATGCAGAAATAAAAGTGCAGAAGCAAGAAAATAAGAACACAAAAATTTATAGTGGTTCGATCAACTCGACCTACGTCCACTCCCTGGAGACGCCCTCTGAGTATTGCACTACAAACATGACTCTCCTTTAGCTCACACAGCTAGGCGGAGAAGCCATTACAAAGCACTTCCTTTTTGCCACCCCAGCAAGGCAGAGAACCTACCTCCTTTTGCTTCTTCCTGAAGCTGGCAGAGAACAACAACCAAAAGCTAACTCCTTACCTCTACCAACCCTTCCAAAGACGAGAAACTCTAGACGAAGAACAAGCATAGTTATCCTTGAAGAAACCCTTGTGAATCCCCTCACAAGCTCCCCCTCACAAGATCCTCTCTCTCTCCCTCTCTCTCTTTCTCTCCTCAAGGCCTTCTCAGGTCAAGGAAGTAGCAAAAGGTCATCCAAAATATTGAACAAGAGTTCTTAAATAGAGGAGCTTCAAAGGAGATCATTAATTGCAAGTTGCCGATAATATCGTCCAGGCCGATATGGACATCGGCCTGGCCGATCAGTACAAATCTCAGAAGATCGGACAGAGCATTGCCCTGAATTCAAACTGGATGATTTAAAATTATCTTGATCGTCCCGGCCGATTAGTTCAAATTAGAGGTAAATCATCCAGAGCATCGCTCTGAATACGAGCTGGCAAATATTTATCATCCTGAAGTAACTTAGGGTTTTTGAATGGATCGTCCTGGCCGATCCTGCGATCGTCCAGGATGATATGATCGTATCAATCATCCTTGATTACTCCCTTGATTTCCTGATCAATGATTATCCTGGCCGATAATTTAAAAATACAGTATACCTTAATATTCAATGGCGGCAACTTCTTTCTATTTTGAGCTTATCATCCTGGCCGATACACGTATCGTGTAGGCCAATATGTTAAAGATGGCTGCCTAAATTAAGAATCCTTATTTAGACTTTCTATTTTAAGCATGATCGTCCAGGACGATGAAAATATCGTCCTGGCCGATATGAGTAAAAATAGAAATTCTAAGTCTCTCAAGTGTGTGTGTAGGGTTACTTAGCATCAGTCTCTTTGACCATTACAAATAGACTCAAGAAGTGAAAAACAAAAGTACAGACTGACTCAACCCTAAACCCACGTAATCCTGAACTAGCTTCGTCTGTTCGTCCGATCTTCAATTCCTGAAAAAGTTAGAAGCAACAAGCAGTACAAGAGAAATAGTGTTTGTCAATCAATAAAACATAAGCCATGAAAATAGATTTGTAACAATATCCCCCTTTTTGATGCTGGCAAACACAAGTAGGAAAATTTCAAAAAAAGTTCATTAGAATTTCAAAGTTATAAACCCAACAACTTTTCCTACCACACCCTACTCCCCCTTTTGTCATCACAAAAAGAGGGTCAAGATATACAAAAGACAACACCACAATAGATAAAAAAAAAAACATACTAAAAAGTAAACTACATAAAATAGGAAAGAAACAACAGAAAACACAGACTAAAGGAATGAGGGACCCTGATCATCTGATGGAGGTGGTGGAGGTGGCTGCTGAAAGTAGCTGGCAAGTGTGGTGAACTAAGCATTGAACCAGGCAATGTTCTGGTCATGCAGACCGGACGACCGTTGAACAAAGCCGATCTTCTGGGCCGATTAGGTGTATCATCCAGGACGATGCACAATAATTGATCGTACCGGCCGAAGTTAAAATGTTTTAAATCTGTGCCACGTGTATCGTCCAGGACGAACAGTGGATCGGCTAGGACGATTGTCCAATAATGGATCGTCCGGGGCCGATTTTAAAGATTCAAACGTGTTGACATGTGGATCGTTCAGGATGATCCAGTGTATCGGCCAGGATGATGCACATAAAATGCATCGGCCAGACAAAATATTCTATCGGCCAGGACTATCATCATGATTGCAACAGAGTTCGATCAGATCATCCAGGACGATATGGTATCGTCCAGGACGATGACTTACAACAAGCATAGAAAAGACCAACAGATGGAATTTGAAGAGATTTTGTCCTATTGTCTAGGATGATAAAAGTATCGGCCAGGACGATGTGATTAGAAAATGAAACCAAGGAAAAGATGGTGATGATCAAGGCCCTCGAAAAAATAAAATAAAAGAAAAACAGACAAAAACACACTAAAAGAAAGCAAAAACACAACGAAAAAAAATGAATATTTTTGAATTTTAATTTTTCTAATTTTTTTTTTATGGAGGTATCATATGAGAAGTTCAGAAAATAAAAATTTAAACTTTAGAGTTCCACAAGATCAAGGAGTTTAGCCAATCCCAATCAGACAAAGGTAAAATATCCGATTCTGTTAACCCTAGATCAGACGTTCTTTATGGTACAAATTTTCTTTTGAAAATAAAAGAGCTTAACTCAGAATAAACCTAATCGGGCAAAAAAGAAGATTCAATCAAAACTTGTTTACAAAAAAATCTCATAAATAATAAAACAAAGTAATTTTTAACAATCATGAAACTTGAAATCAAGTCTTTGAAAATCTCATATAACCCATAAGTTCTTCTAAGTTTTAAAAGTTTTAAAAAGAGAGGATAGCTTGCTTTTTAGTGGGCTTATTTTATGCCTCTTGTATCTTTGATTTGGCTCTTTGAGCATCTTGATTTTTGATACACATTTGTGTATATATTTTTCTTTTTCAATTTGGCTTCATTGGCCTCTTTCCTTTTTAATTCTTGCAAGCTAAAAGCTCTTTTGCAAACTCTTAAAAGAAGCTCAGCTGTGAGTATATCCTCTAAATATTAGAGAATAGGAGCTCTCTCTCTAACATAGGGAAGAATAACCCACAAAACAAAACTAAAAAAATCATATGATCAATGAAAGGGCAAGATCTCAAATAACTTGAGAGATATATAAGAACTTTGGATATTATGCATAAGATAGATTTTTTGTAGCAAGATAAAAAGAATCTTAGTTTCAAAAACCATTGGCTAAAGTGAGTTAGGATTTTGTTTAGAGAAGAAAGTCATACCACTAAACAAGGTCGGAAGGAGGGAAACCATCAACGGTGTTTCTTCGTTTAACCAATTTTAGAAAAGCTAAACATAATCCTCAAAACTCCAAAATCTAAAATCTTGAAAAGATTTAACATATGGAAAGCCAATTTTAAAAGCAAAGTGAAAACAAAACACATTAAAAAACACAAATAAAGCAGAAATAAAACACACTGAAACAAAACACATTTCAAGGAATTATTGAAGCAGCAGGTTTGATCATGTATGAGCTGCGAGCCTTCATATGTCCAGTTATCCCATGCTCCCACAAGGTCTTTGGTGAGAGCACTCCTGCAAAACTTAACAACAATCAGATTTAGGAACCCAAACAGGTTTGGGCCCCTTCTTAGGAAAAGTTGAATGTAATGCAGGTATGGTAAGTTGTGAATCATGCATCTTAAGTCTCCACACCCAATGTGTACTACGGTGAATGGTGCAAGTGTGTGAGATGTGTCCTAGCATGTCACATGAAAAAAATCTAACTCCAGGAAAAGGGTTTCTTAAATTATTTGAGTTATAATGACTCTTCCTAGGTTCTAGCTTAGGATCAAAAGTAGATGTCATCTGATTTTTCTTACATGTATCAAAATCATTTTGAATCCTCAAGTTAGTTCTTTTTAATGTATCATTATCAATCCTCAACTTTTTCTCAATCTCTTTAGATTTCTTAAGATCAGATTTAAGTGAGGTGTGTGAAACTTTTAATGTATTATTTTCATCAATTAATTCCAAATACTTTTTGTTTAAATCATTAAATTCATCAAGAAGAGCCATGTGATTTGAATCAATAGTTGCATGATCTTTGAGAAAAACTTCATGCTCTTTTTGTAAATTTAAAAGTTCTAATTTTAGGCTAGCATGAGTTTTCTTAAGTTTTTTGTATGATGCATGTATTTTCTCACAAATCTCAAATAGTTCATCATAGGTTAGTTTACATACCTCTTCCTCATCACTTTGATCTTCTCCTATTAAACACAAGTTTGTAGTCTCTTCCTCTAGTTCAGTCTCAGAGGAGTCAGTACCAGATTCCGCCCAGAAAGCCTTTTGGATTCTCTTCTTGTCCTTCTTGAACTTAGGTTTCTCCTCAATTTTTTCCTTGCTTAAGTTATCTTGAAGTGTCGGGCAATCAGTTCTCACATGTCCTAGTTTCCTGCAATTATAGCAAACAATATCAAAAGAATCTTTAACATGTTTATGATCCTTATCTTTTCTCCAATTTTGATGATGCTTTTATTTCTTCCTTAGAAAGCTTTTGAATTGCCTTGTGATGAAGGCAACTTCATCGCTTTCAGCCCCGAAAGATTTAGAATCCAATTTGTGCGCCTTTAATGCAACTGTTTTCTCCTTCTTCTTCTCACCTGCATCAAGATTTCTTTGATTCACCCCTTGCTCGTAAGCAATGAGTGAACCAAGTAAGTTATCAAAAAAATAAGTGTTCAAATCCTTAAATTCAGTGATTACAGTGATTTTAGCATCATACGATGAAGGCAAACATCTCAAAATCTTGTTAACTTTTTCATAGTTTGAAAGTTCTTTTCCTAGTGCATGCAGTGAAGTAACTATCTGAGTAAACCTTGTGTACATGTCAGAAATCGATTCATGAGGTTTCATACGAAAAAGTTCGTAGTCATGCAAGAGAATATTCAAACGGAATTGTTTAACCTTATTAGTACCTTCATAGGTGATGCACAATTTATCCCAAATCTCTTTACCAGTTTTGCAAGTGGAGACACGCATGTAATCCTCAGATTTTAAAGCACAAAAAAGCAGTTCAAACATTTTGCATTCAATTGAGCTAAATCTCATTCATCGAAAGTCCATTCAGTAAAAGCAACTTCAGTTTTAACACCATTAATTTAACGATAAGGTGTAGAATAACCTTCTTTGATAAGCATCCACATGCGATAATCAAAAGTTTGTAAAAATGTTGACATGCAGGTTTTCCAAAAATCAAAAGGTAGGTTATCAAACAGGGGAGGTCGGGTAATAGAATACCCTTCCGTAGTATTACGATTCCCAAGGTTAGCCATGGATCAAATTCAAAAAGTTTTCAAACTTAAATTTTTGAATCCCGCTCTGAAACTACTTGAAAGTTCGTTAGGGATGTTAAGCCCTATAGAAATGGCCCAAGCTAACCAAGAGGGGGGTGAATTGGTATTTTAAAAATTTCTTTTCACAAAGAGTAAAAATCACATAAACCAAAATCACACCATAAAAATAAATACGGAAATAAAAGTGCGGAAGCAAAAAAATAAGAACAAAAAAATTTATAGTGGTTCGGTCCACTCGACCTACGTCCACTCCCCGAAGGTGCCCTCCGAGTATTGCACTACAAACGTGACTCTCCTTCATCCCCCACAACTAGGCGGAGAAGCCTTTACAAATCACTTCCTTTTTGCCACCCCGACAAGGCAAAGAACCTACCTCCTTTTGCTTCCTCCTGAATCTGGCAGAGAACCAAAACTAAAAGCTAACTCCTTACCTCTACCGACCCTTCCACGGACGAGAAACTATAGACGAAGAACAAGCAGAGCGATCCTTGAAGCAACCCTTGTGAATCCCCTCACTAGTTCCCCCTCACAAGATCCTCTCTCTCTCCCTCTCTCTCTTTCTCTCCTCAAGGCCTTCTCTGGTCAAGGCAGCAGCAAAAGGTCATCCAAAACGTTGAACAAGAGTTCTTAAATAGAAGAGCTTCAAAGGAGCTCATTAATTGCAAGTTGCCGACAATATCGTCCAGGCCGATATGGACATCAGCCTGGCCGATCAGTACAAATCTCAAAAGATCGGCCAGAGCATCGCCTTGAATGCAAACTTGACGATTTAAAATTGGATTGATCGTCCAGGCCGATCTTACGATCATCCCGGCCGATTAATTCAAATTAGAGGTAAATAGTCCAGAGCATCGCCCTGAATACGAGCTGGCCGATATTTATCATCCTGAAGTAACTTAAGGTTTTTGAATGGATCGTCCTGGCCGATCCTGCGATCATCCAGGACGATATGATCGTATCAATCATCCTTGATTACTCACTTAATTTCCGGATCAATTAAGGCATAATTTGAGAATTTCGTCCAGGCCGATCAATGATCGTCCCGGCCGATAATTTAGAAATACAGTATACCATAATTGTTAATGGTAGCAACTTCTTTCTATTTTGAGCTTATCGTCCTGGCCGATACACGTATCGTCCAGGCCAATATGTTAATGAAGGCTGCTTTAATTAAGAATCCTTATTTAGACTTTCTGTTTTAAGCCTGATCATCCATGATGATGAAAATATCATCCTGGCTGATATGAGTAAAAACAGAAATTCTAAGTCTCTCAAGTGTGTGTGTGTGTAGGGTTACTTAGCATCAATCTCTTTGACCATTACAAGTAGACTCAAGAAGTGAAAAATAAAAGTACAGACTGACTCAACCCTAAACCCACGCAATCCTGAACTGGCTTCGTCTGTTCGTCCGATCTTCGATTCCTGAAAAGTTAGAAGCAACAAGCAGTCCAAGAGAAATAGTGTTTGTCAATCATAAAAACATAAGCCATGAAAATAGATTTGTAACATGTTCATATTTATTTGCTGGTGTTTTTTATGTTTTTAGTTTTATATTTTCTTTGCCCCTTTTAGTTTTCTTTTGGTCACTGCTGAAATGATATTTTATGCCTTATTTTTGTTTTTGAAAATTTATTATTCATGGTTGACATACATAAATTAGCTAAAAGAAGAAATACTATTAATTATTTTCATTCCTCTAACTCCTTTAGAGTTGTAAGTTTCTTTTTAAAGCAAAAATCTTTTTCAAATTAAAAATAGGACTTTGAAATTAAAGATGTTTTTTTATCTTCCTACAGTAATCTATCTCATATAAATAATATTCAAAGTCATTAAATCACTTTCAAGCTTTTCTTGATCAAGTTTGCATTTATCATATGAATATGATTATAATTTATTGTTTATTCTTCCTTATATTAGAGACTGAGGTTTTCTTCTCTATTATCTGGAAGATATTCTCATAATTGAGAGTCTTTAAAGGTTTTGAAAGGGAGTTAGCTCGCAAAAATGACAATAGGCATAAAAGGAGCGCAAAAAGAAAAACTAAAAAGAAGCGCAATGATCACCAAAAAATTAAAATATACATAAAGTGTATCAAAAATTAAAAAATATGTAAATTGCGCCAAACAATTAACAAGAGGCATAGAATGAGCCCACAAAAATTAGTTTCCTTTTCTTTCAAACTTTTGAATCTTAGAATAATTTATATGTCACTTGATATCTTAAATCACTTGATTTATGAAACCCTTTATTTTGACTAATTACTTTAGAACATTGATCTACCAGATATGTTTTTTGGTACGAAGTGTTGAATAGATCACTTTTTTTGGCTGATTTTCTTTTTGAGTTAGATTTTTTTCAAAAGATCTTTACCCTATAGGGAATCCGACCTGGGGATAGCATGATCGATTTTTAGATTTCAGAGATGTTAACTCATTTCTTAAAATGTTTTAATTAAATCACATATAAAATTTACCATATTCTTACTTTGATAAAAAAAACATTATTTTTTCATTCTTTTTATTTCTCTTATCATCTTTTTGTTCTTTTATCTTTTTGTTGTTTTATGTTTTGACATTTTTTTAGTGATGATTTTATACAGATGTTAGTTTTTGTTTTCTACTTTGTATTTATTTTCTGTTTCCTCCTCTTTTTTTTTATGATTTCAAAAGGGGAAGTAGTGTTAGTGTTGTTTTGTTGTATTATTGTTTTTTTACCACCTATATGTTTTAGTAAAATTTGCACTACTTGGTTCATAAAGTTCCCCTTTACTTTAAATTTCAATCTTATTAATTTTCTTGAGTTGAACTTCCTAACAAATATTTGTCATCATCATAATGAGGGAAATTGTTGCAAACTTGGATTCAAAGATTATAATTTTTATGATAACAAACATTTATAACATTCTTATTTTCTTACTACTGTTACTATAGTACATCTATTTTGGTTGCTCTACCTACTAATGTTTAGGTCCACAAGGTTAATTATAATTCAAGCCTTCTCAAGAGTGGGTAGATTAGGATTGAGTCAGCCCATAAGTATAATTCCAGTGTATTTACCTTTTCTTGAGTCAAACGTAATAATATGGATCCTGATGCTAAGTAACTTTGCACATACACACTAACAGGGAGAAGTTCTTTAGGCTTAAGAGTTTTTTTATTTTTCATCATATCATACAGGACGATCAAAAAATTATCCTGGATGAACAGTTAAAAATAAAAACCTTAATTAGGGCATTTTTGTTAAGATAGCCAAATTAAGCAAATCATCCTGGATGATGTTTATGTTGATCTAGACGATATACACAAATAAGAAAGAATTAGCTGCCAAACTCTTTTAAGTATGATTTTATTTTTAGAAATTATACAATATGATCTCATATCATCCTAGATGATTCATTGCAATCATGCCTAAATTAGTCAGGTGATTAAGGAAAGTAATTAAGATTTGATTGATTGATCATATCATTATGGACGAACGCAGGATCATCCTGAATGATTGGTTAGAAAAAACTTAGTCTTCTCTTGGATCACCTGGACAACTAGAACAATATGCTAGATAATCAGTTGAAATTCTCCATAATCCAGGTGTATCACCTGGATGACTAGAACGATGTAATGGATTATAATCCCTAATTTTGAACTAATTATATGGGATGATTCAAGAATCACAATAAATGACACGTTATGTTTCTTCTTCATCCAACATTTACCTCCTAAATGACTAGAATGATGTGCTGGATGAAAATCCCTGATTTAAAACTCAACGTATAAGATAATAAGTTAAATTTTTTCATCATTCAACTTATATCTTCTAGACGACTAGAATGATGTGCTGGATGATATGTATGGTTTGAACTAATCATACAAGATGATGAAAACAAATAAGGCTTCTAATTATGTAGCCCTCCCAGATCATCTTGACTAAAAGTACTGAAAATATTCTGATCACACAAGACTATATGTTGATCATCCTAAATGATCATTGACAGTAAGTTACAAATTAGGGAAAATTTTTAAGCTGTTCTTTATAAGATATGTTATTTATTTAAGAGGAGGTTTTTTGATGGTGTCCTGACCTTAGAGAGCGAAGAGATGGAGAGGGAGAGCTTGAGAAAGAGAGAGTATCTTATGAGGGGGAGTTAGTGAGGGGTTCATAAAGGTTTCTCCAAGCAAGTGAAAGTTTGTTAGGGATGTTAAGCCCTATAAAACTGGCCCAAGCAAACCAAGAGGGGGGTGAATTGGTATTTTAAAAATTCTTTTCACAAAGAAGTAAAAATCTGATAAACCAAAATCACACCACAAGAAAAATAAGCGTGGAAATTTAAAGTGCTGAAGCAAGAAATAAGAACACAGAAATTTATAGTGGTTTGGTCAACTCGATCTATGTCCACTCCCCGGAGGTGCCCTCCAAGTATTGCACTACAATAAGGACTCTCTATTAGCCCCCACAGCTAGGCGGAGAAGCCTTTATATAGAACCTCCTTTTTGCCACCCCGGCAAGACAGAGAACCTATCTCCTTTTGCTTTCTCCTGAAGCTGACAGAGAACCACAATCAGATGCTGAATCTTTAGCTCTACCGACCCTTCCACGGATGAGAAACTCTAGATGAAGAAGAAGTAGAGCGATCCTTGAAGCAACCCTTGTGAATCCCCTCACAAGCTCCCCCTCATAAAATGCTCTCTCTCTCCCTCTCTCTCATTCTCTCCTCAAGGCCTTCTCAGGTCAAGGCAGCAGCAAAAAATTGTTCAAAACGTTGAACAAGAGCTCTTAAATAGAATAGCTTCAAAGGAGCTCATTAATTGCAAGTTGCCGACAATATCGTCCAGGCCGATATGGACATCGTCCTGCCCGATCAGTACAAATCTCAGAAGATCGTCCAAAGCATCGCCTTGAATGCAAACTGGATGATTTAAATTTGGCTTGATCATCTAGGCTGATCGCACGATCGTCCCGGCCGATAAGTTTAAATCAGAGGAAAATCATCCAGAGCATCGCCTTGAATTTGAGATGGCTGGTATTTATCATCCAGAAGTAACTAAGGTTTTTGAATAGATCGTCCTGGCCGATCCTGTGATCGTCAAGGACGATATGATCGTATAAATCATCCTTAATTACTCCCTTAATTTCATGATCAATTAAGGCATAATTTTTGAATATCGTCTAGGCCGATCAATGATCATCCTGGTCTATTATTAAAAAATACATAATACCTTAATTGTCTATGGCGGCAACTTCTTTCTATTTTGAGCTTATCGTCCTTACCGATACACCTATTGTCTATAATGATCTGTTAAAGACGGCTGCCTTAATTAAGAATCCTTGTTTAGATTTTCTGTTTTAAGCCCGATCATCCAGGACGATATAAATATCGTCCTGGCCGATATGAGTAAAAATAAAAATTCTAAGTCTCTCATGTGTGTTTAGGGTTACTTAGCATCAACCTCTTTGAACATTATAAATAGACTCAAGAAGAGAAAAAAACAAAGTACAGACTAACTCAACCCTAAACCTATGCAATCTTGAACTGGCTTCTATTGTTCGTCCGATCTTTGATTCCTGAAAAGTTAGAAGTAACATACAGTCCAAGAGAGTTAAAAGTGTTTGTCAATCATCAAAACAAAAGTCATGAAAAATAGATTTACAACAATCTCCCCCTTTTTGATGATGGCAAACACAAGTAGGAAAAGCTTAGTAAAAATAACAGTTCATTAAAATTTCAAAGTTATAAGCACATCAACTTTTCCTACCACATCCTACTCCCCTTTTGTCATAACAAAAAGAGGGTCCTAGACACACAAAAAAAAAGTAAACAACACAACAGAAACTAAAACAAACTACAAGATAAACTACAAAAAATAGAAAATAGAAAACACAGACTAGAAGAATGAGGGACCCTGATCATCAGATGGAGGTGGTGGAGGTGGTTGCTGAAAGTAGCTGCCAAGCGTGGTAAACTGAGCATTGAACCAGGCGATGTCCTGGTCATGCTGCTACTAGTGGTGAGTAATGTAGCTATCAAAATGGGCTAAATCCTCTGTGTGGTGCTGCTCGTAGCGGGCAATGTCCTTAGAATGTTATTGCTCCTGTGCAGCAACGTAAGCGTCAAAGCGAGTCTCCCATTGATCAAACCTCTCTATCAACTGATCAAACGGTGAGTGCTGGTGGAGAGGGACAGGATCAGGAATGGGAGCGGGAGTGGGAGCCTCCTCCTCCTCAGCCCCCCGAGGTTCCTCATCCCCAAGGTGGAGACGAATACTATGAAGGGTACTAAAGGAATTTTTTGAGTAGAAGAGAGTTGGGAGGTTGGGTGGAATAGGATACAGAAGTTGGTATTTGGTTTCAAGGACATAGGCTATGAGGTGTCCTAAAGCTAGATTGGGTTTTCTCTTATGACTTGGATCGCGGATTATGGTTAAGTGATTAATGTACCGAAAAATTAAGTCTGCAGTATTAAATTCTGTATGTGTCATGATGTAGAAAATAGTTAGGGAAAGTAGAGGACTGATGTGGATTCGGTCCCCGGATTTTAGAATTATGGAGGTGCGAAGGACAAGTTGGATTGTCCTAGCATCTTTGACTAAACAGATAGTCTCTCCAACATGAAAAGGTGTATTGGTCTGGCGAAGGAAGTGATTTGTCATGGACCAGTCAAAGTCAGGATTTGAAGCATTAAGTACAGCTTATCCCCGGTGGTGGATAGCTGTAAAAGTTCAACACAGTCCTGATATGTGATTTCAACGGAGCGTTGATTCACATAGAAGGTCAGGGCTGTGAAAGTATGATTTATGCGAAGATTTGCAAAGAATTCATGAAGAAGCTCAATATTAAAGGGGAAAGCAAGAGACAAAATGAAACAAAGGGAAGTGTGAGCGAAAAGATCCATTATCAGATACGAAATGTGGGCAGGATTGATGATTCTGGAGACAGTTATCCCACATTCTTTGTATCGATGGTAAGCAGCTTCATCTTCTGCCTCCCTAAAATGAGGGTCAATCTTAGACCTCGAAGAACTCCCAGAAGTTTGTCGAGCCCGTTTCCCACCAGCCATAGAAAGGAGTTAGCAAGAAAACACAAGAGGAGAAGGGATGTGAAGTGAAAAACATGGCTGGAATGGCCATAATTTAAAGAAAATGGCCATATCATCCAGTCCGATTGCAGAATCATCCAAGATGATATGGCACAATAATTACGTACAGGCTGATTGGTCAAAAAGGCAGTCTGATAATCCGGGTCGATCAGATATCGGCCATGACGATTAGACACAGGTGATCATCCCGAGAAGTCAAGCCGGACGACCGTTGAAAAAGCAGATCATCCGGGAAGATTAGGTGAATCGTCCAGGATGATGCACAATAATTTATTGTACCGGCCAAAGTTAAAACATTTTAAATCTATGCCATGTGTATCGTTCCAGGATGAACAGTGGATCGATCAGGATGATTGTCCAATAATGGATCATCCGGGGCCGATTTTAAGGATTTAAACGTACTGACACGTGGATCGTCCAGGACGATCTAGTGTATCGGCCAGGATGATGACCATAGAATCCATCGGCCAAGATGAAATAGGTTATTGGCCAGGACTATCATCATGATTGCAACAGAGTTCGATCAGATCGTCCAGGACGATAAAGTATCGTCAGGACGAAGAATTATAGCAAGCACAGAAAAGTTCAGCAAAGGGAAATTTGAAGAGAATTTGCCCTATCTTCCAGGACGATAAAAGTATCGGCCAGGATGATGTGACTAGAATTTGAAAATTAATGAATGATGGTGATCATCAAAGCCCTCAAAAAAAGAAATGTAGAAAAGAAAAAGAGCAGCGATAAAAAACTAAAAACAAATAATTTGAAAAGAAGCCAAAATTATATATATTATTTTTTTTCATAGCAATTCATATGCGAATTCCTTAAAAAATTTAAACTTTAGAGTTTCAAGAGATCAATAGGTTAACAAATTTCAATCGGATGAAGGTAGAATTTCTGATTCTGTTAACCCTAGATCAGACATCGTTCAGGGTATAAATTTTCTTTTGAAAAACAGAGGCCTAACTCAGAATAACTAAATAGGATAAAAAGAATAGCCATTCAAAACTTATTTACAAAGAAAATATGTTATAAATAATATGTCAAAGTAATTTTTCTCAATCATGGAATTTGAAACCAAGCCATTGAAAATCTCACATATCTCATAAGCTCTTCTAAGTTTTAAAAGTTTTGAAAAGAGAGGATAGCTTGATTTTTAGTAGGCTCATTTTATGCCTCTTGAATCTTTGATTGGCTCTTTGAGCATCTTTTGATTTTTGATACACATTTGTGTATATACTTTTTATTTCAATTTTGACGTCTTTGCTACTTTTCCTTTTTATCTTTGCAAGCTCAATTCTCTTTTGCAAACTCTTAAAAGAAGTTCTTCGTTGTGAGTATATCTTCTAGATATTAGAGAATAGGAGTACTCTCTCTATCATAGGGAAGAACTACCCACAAAATAGAACTAAAAATCATATGATCATAGCAAAGGCAAGATCTCAAATAACTTGAGAGATATATAAGAACTTTGGATATTATGCACAAGATAGACTTTTGTAGCAAGATAAAAAGAATCTTAGTTTCAAAAAACCATTGGCTAAAATGAGTTAGACTTTTGTTTAGAGACGAAAATTATACCACTAAATAAGGTCAGAAGGAGGGAAACCATCAACGATATTCCTCCCTTTAACCGATTTAGAAATGCTAAACATAATCTCTAAAACTCCAAAATTTAAAAGCTTCAAAAAAAATAATCATGTAGGAAACCAAACATAAAAAAAAAAAAAACAAAATGAAAACAAAGCAATACAAAGCAAGCACACGACAAAAATATCACAAAACTAATTAAAAAAAATCATTTCAAGAAATTATGAAGCAGTAAGTTTAAGCAATTTTGAGCTGTGAGCCTCTATGTGTCCAGTTATCCTATGCTCCCACGAGGTCTTTGGTGAGAGCACACCTGCAAAACTCAATAATAGTAAGATTTAGGAACCCAACCTAGTTTGGGTCCCTTCTTAGGAAAGGGTAGAATACAATGCAGGTGTGGTTTGATGTGAATCATGTATCTTAGGTCTCCACACCCAATGTGTACTATGATGAAAAGTGCAAGTGTGTGAGATGTGTCCTAGCATGCCACAAGAAAAACATCTAACTCCAGAAAAAGGATTTCTTAAATGATTTGAGTTATAATGCCTCTTTCTAGGTTTTGGCTTTGGATTCAAAGTGGGAGTCTTTCAATTTCCCTTAAGTGTATCCAATTCATTTTTAATCCTCAAGTTTGTGTTTTTTAGAACATCATTCTCAACCCTCAAGTTTTTTTCTTTCTCATTACATTTCTTGAAATCAGATTCAAGTGATGTGTGTGAAACTTTTAATGCATCATGCTCATTAATTAATTACGTATGCTTTTTGTTCAAATCATCAAATTCATCAAGAAAAGCCATATGATTAGAATCATTCGTTGAATGATCTTTAAGTATAACTTCATACTCTTTTTGCAAATTTACAAGTTCCAATTTTAAGTTAGCATGAGTCCTCTTAAGTTTTTTGTATGATGCATGGATTTTCTCACAAATCTCAAACAATTCATCATAGGTTGGTTTACATACCTCTTCCTCATCACTTTTCTCAAGATAATCTTCCCCCATTAAGCATAGGTTTGTAGTCTCTTCCTCTGGTTCAGTCTCAGAGGAATCAGTACCAGATTCTGCCCAGAACGCCTTTTGGACTCTATTCTTGTCCTTCCTAAACTTAAGTTTCTCCTCACCCTTTTCCTTTTCTTTGCTCGAGTGATCTTAAAGTGTAGACAATCAGCTTTCACATGTCCAGGCTTCCTGCATTCTTAACAAACAACATCAGAAGATCCTTTAGAATGTTTATGATCTCTACCTTTTCTCCAATGATGCTTTTGCTTCTTCCTTAGAAAGCTTTTGAATTGCCTTGTGATGAAGGCAACTTTATCGCTTTCAGACCCGAAAGATTCAAAATCTGATTTGTGCGCCTTCAGTGCAATTATTTTTTCCTTCTTTTTCTCACATGCATAAAGATTTCTTTGATTCACCCCTTGCTCGTAAGCAATGAGTGAGCCAAGTAACTCATCAATAGAATAAGTGTTCAAATCCTTAGATTCAGTGATTGCAGTGATTTTAGCATCATATGACGAAGGCAAGCATCTCAAAATCTTATTTACTTTTTCATAGTTTGAAAGTTCTTTTCCTAATGCATGCAGTGAAGTAACTATCTGAGTAAACCTAGTATACATGTCAGAAATTGATTCATGATGTTTCATGCAAAAAAGTTCGTAGTCAGGCAAGAGAATATTCAAACGGGATTATTTAACTTCATTAGTGCCTTCATAGGTGATACAAAATTTGTCCCAAATTTCTTGACCAGTTTTGCAAGTGGAGACATGCATGTAATCCTCAGATTTTAAAGCACAGAAAAAATAATTCAAGCATTTTGCATTCAATTGAGCTAAATCATGTTCATCGAAAGTTTATTCAGTAAAAGCAACTTCAATTTTAACACCATTAATTTCTCGAGAAGGTGGAGAATAACCTTTTTTGATAAGCATCCACATGCGATAATAAGTAGATTGTAAAAATGTTGACATGCGGGTTTTCCAGAAATTAAAAGGTAGGTTATCGAACAGGGGAGGTCGGGTAATAGAATACCCTTCCGTAGTGTTACGATTCCCAAGGTTAGCCATGGATCAAAATTAGAAAGTTTTCAAACTTAAAATTTTTTGAATCCCGCTCTGATACCACTTGAAAGTTCATTAGGGATGTTAATCCCTATAGAACTAGCCCAAGCTAACCAAGAAGGGGGGTGAATTGGTATTTTAAAAATTATTTTCACAAAGAAGTAAAAATCTGATAAACCAAAATCACACCACAAGAAAAATAAGCGTGGAAATTTAAAGTGCCGAAGCAAGAAATAAGAACACAGAAATTTATAGTGGTTCGGTCAACTCGACCTACTTCCACTCCCCGGAGGCGCCCTCTGAGTATTGCACTACAATCGTGACTCTCCTTAGCCCCCACAGCTAGGGGGAGAAGCCTTTACACATAACCTTCTTTTTTCCACCCCGGCAATGCAGAGAACCTATCTCCTTTTGCTTCCTCCTGAATCTGGCAGAGAACCACAATCAGATGCTGAATCCTTACCTCTACCGACCCTTCCACGGACGAGAAACTCTAGACGAAGAAGAAGCAGAGCGATCCTTGAAGCAACCCTTGTGAATCCCCTCACAAGCTTCCCCTCATAAGATCCTCTCTCTCTCCCTCTCTCTCTTTCTCTTTTCAAGACCTTCTCATGTCAAGGCAACAGCAAAAGATTGTTCAAAATGTTGAACAAGAGCACTTAAATAGAAGAGCTTCAAAGGAGCTCATTAATTGCAAGTTGCCGATAATATCATCCTGGTCGATATGGACATTGTCCTGGCCGATCAGTACAAATCTCAGAAGATCGGCCAGAGCATCGCCCTGAATGCAAACTGGATGATTTAAAATTGGCTTGATCGTCCCGTCCGATCAGTTCAAATCAGAAAAAAATCATCCAGAGCATTACCCTGAATTTGAGCTGGCCGATGTTTATCGTCCATAAGTAACTAAGGTTTTTGAATAGATCATCTTGGCCGATCCTGCGATCGTTTAGGATGATATGATCGTATGAATCATCCTTAATTACTCCCTTGATTTCCTGATCAATTAAGGCATAATTTATGAATATCGTCCAGGCCGATCAATGATCGTCCTGGTCGATTATTAAAAAATACAAAATACCTTAATTGTATATAGTGACAACTTCTTTATGTTTGAGCTTATCGTCCTGGCTGATACACGTATCATCCAGGACAATCTATTAATGACGGCTGCCTTAATTAAGAATCCTTGTTTAGATTTTCTATTTTAAGCCCGATCGTCCAGGATGATGTACATATCGTTCTGGCCGATATGAGTAAAAACAGGAATTCTAAGTCTCTCAAGTGTGTGTGTGTGTGTAGGGTTATTTAGCATCAGCCTCTTTGAACATTAAAAATAGACTTAAGAAGAGAAAAAACAAAGTACAGACTGACTCAACCCTAAACCTACGCAATCTTGAACTGGCTTCTATTACTTGTCCGATCTTTGATTCCTGAAAAGTTAGAAGTAACAGGCAGTCCAAGAGAGTTAAAAGTGTTTGTCAATCATCAAAACATAAGTCATGAAAAATAGATTTGCAACATTAAGGATCTAAATCATCTTCTCTAATCACCGTCCCTAGTTCCTTTGTGTATCTAGGGAGGTCTTCATCAACACAAGGTTATGTTACAATTTAAGACCCCTAGTCTGAGATTTTGATGATGACAAACAATATTATTTGAATTACTATTCATTAAATACTTTTGATTTCTACTTTTATCTGTGAGTACTAACATTTTAGGGAGATTATAAGTTACTTAGGATAATAAGAAGACTCAAGACTGGGTAGACTAGTGTATGACTTCATAACATTATAATTTTTCATTTATTTTTATTTTTTCTTTTCTTGAGTCTAACTATAAATTGCATGTAAGACAGAACAACCATGCACACACATAAGGGGAGAGGGTTTTAAAAATGTAGATTTTTTTCTCTTTCTATGTTGATCATACTATATGATCTAATCTGGCTTAAATATCTATTTGTGAATAAGTCATACTATACGATGGATATCATACTATACAATGTGTTACTAATCAAAAACCCTAGCTGCTAAAGAAATTGAAGTAAGTTTAATAACCATTTGTACTGTACAACTCAATTCATACTGTATGTGTTATTTTGAATACTTACTTAAATTAAGCCCGTGATTAGTGGCTAAATCAAGGATTACTTTTTGATTGGTAATCGTAGTGTATGATACTGTTCATACTGTATGATCAACCAAGATTGTTTTTGATCATCCCGAACTTCATACTGGACGATCCTTAATTTTGATTAATCGTACTGTATGAAGTAGGTCATCCACTATGATGTACAAAGATGAGTTTTTTCATCTCGGCAATCATCATATACAAATAGAAGGATTTCACATATCATACATTACAAGATTATATCATATTGGACAATTATATTTAGAATTTTTGGCCTATTTATAAACCTTTGTACCAGGATCGAACCACTATAAAATCTCTAGTGTGATTTTTCCCTTACTGGTTTTTATTTTCACTTGCACATTATTTTCATTATAATTGCTTGGTTAAAATCATTGTGAAATTTATTGTTGCAAATTCTGTATCAAGCACTCGCTTTCGCATTATTTAAATTTTCCTTCTAAAATTTTTAAAAACACCAAAAAAAAATATTAGAATTCTTGTTTAGGATTTTTTTTTGCAACAATTTGTTCCAATTCACCCCCCCCCCCCCCCCCCTCTTGGCGCATCTCATAATTTCAATTGGTATCAGAGCGTGGTTTCAAAAATAGCATTTTAGAAAATCTTAAAAATCGACCATGTCTCATTTTTATAATCATAATACCACAATGGTTTATTCAATAACCCATCCACCTTTTTTTGATAATATCCCACTTTATTTCTAAAAAAATAGAATGTCTACTTTTTTTAGTCTATAGACTATCATATGGGGATGTTGGTCAATGAGGGTTATGTTGCACTATTTAAACTTGTGAATAGAGTGAAAACTCAAGTACCTTTTAATGAATGGAGTAATGAGGATAGGGATTTGGCTCAGTTAAATACAAAGTGCATAAGCTATTTCTTTTATGCTTTAAAATTTGAGGACTATATGAGGGTATCTACTTGTGCTAATGGTAAGGAGATTTGGGATAGACTATGCATCACATACGAATGAACTAGTGAAGTTAATCAGTCTAGACTTAACATTCTATTGCATGATTTTGAACTCTTTCATATGAAACCTAACAAAACAATATCTGACATGTACACTAGATTCACCTGAATCATGACATCCTTGCATGCATTAAGTAGAGAAATTTCAAATTTTAAAAAAGTTAACATGATTCATAGAAGCTTACCCAATTCCTATGATGCTAAAATTACTGCCATCACTAAATTTAAAGATCTAGCATTTATTCTATTGATAATTTTCTTGGGTCACTCATTGCATATGAGCAAGGAGTGAATCAACGGCAAAGTGATGTAGGTGAATAGGAGTGGATGGTGGCATTGAAAGTAAACAACTTAGAAAGTGGAAGTTCAATAGCGGAAGATGAAGATGACATAGCCTTGATGAATTGACAGTTCAAGAACTTTTTTAAAAGAAAATAAAGGCATCAATAGAACAACTGGAATAAAGGTAAAAGCTTAAGAACTACTAAAGTTTCATCTGATATAATTTGTTTTGAGTGCAAGAAACTAGGTCACCTCCGAGCTGATTGCCCAAACTTAAAGAGTCAACTACAAAAGGAAAAAGGTGAGGACTAAGTTAAATATAAGAAGGGGAAGATGAAAACTCAAAAAAGTATTTTGGGCCGACTCTACCTCAGAATCATAAGAAGAAGAAGCAGAGGAAGAGGTACCATATATGTGTTTAATGGCTAATGATAATCTTGATTAATCAGATCAAGATGAGGTATGCCAACTTTCATATGAAGATTTACTGCTTATTTCTGAGAAAATCCATGACTTGTATGGGAAGTTGAAAAAGATGCATGCAAGTCTTAATATTGATTTTAGTACTTTACAAATTGAGCATGCTAACTTAGTTAAAGAAAATTATGATTCAGATAGAGATCAAATGTCCCTGCTTGATGAGTATGATACATTAAATAAAAAGCATATTGAATTAACAGCAGCACATAAATCCTTAAAAATAACACATATTGAACTAGAAAAGGATTTTGATAGACTAGCAAACTTGCTTTGGAATTAGATAACAATGAGCATCTGTTGAAATAGGAAGTTGATGAATTGACATATCTAAATAATATATTTAAAGAAAAAAATAGTGAACTAGAAAAAGAGAAGACATCACCCACATTAGCCAAATTTAGCAAACCCCCAGCACTGCATGCATCACACAACTTTAGGAAGAGGCATCACCACCCACATAGGTTGGTGAATCCATTTCCCATTGTTAGTTGCTTCACTTGTGGCATGTTAGGTCACATAGCTTACACATGCATGATTCACCATAGGACACACTTAGTATGGAGACTTAAATTGCATCCAACATAGTATAGCATACATACATCTCATTCATGTAAGCATAAGGAGGAACCCAAACTCACTTGGTTTCTCAAATCTAACCCTTGAATGAAATTGTAGGGGTGCTCTCACAAAAGTCCTAGTGAGAGCATATGGTACCTGGACAGTGGCTACTCATGACATATGACTAGAGATATGAAGAAGTTCATTTTACTAGAGACCAGGACCGGAGGCAAAGTAATATTAGGAGACAACACCACCAGGAAATTTGTGGGCTCGGGTATTATTGGCAATGCTGAGAATTTTTTAATTGAAAATATTTTATTAGTTGATAGTTTAAAGTATAACTTATTAAGCATTAGTCAATTATATGATAAAGGTTTTGACATAAAATTTATTTCTAACAAATGCCTGATTAGTTTAAATAACAAACTTATTTTAGAAGAAAAATGAATGAACAATGTTTACATGTTATATCTTGATTGCATTGACAGTTCAAATTTATTTTTCTTAAAAATAATAGTAGATGACTCGTGGCTATGGCATAGGAGACTATGCCATGCTAGTATGAAAACACTTAGAAACATAACTCAGAAAAACCTAGTTAGAGGTGTACCTAAGTTAGACTTCACTAAGGACCATCTATGCGATGCCTACCAACTAGGAAAAAAAATCAAATCATCCTTTCATTCAATCAAAGATGTGATCACCTCTAGGCCATTATAAATCCTTCACATGGACTTATTTGGACCCATTATCACAGCTAGCCTAGGTGGGAAAAATTATGGATTTGTGATTGTAGACAACTTCACTAGATTTACTTGGGTAAGATTCCTAACACATAAGAATGAGTTGTTTGAGGAATTTAAGATATTCTCCACTTGGATTCAACAAAATTAGGATGTGAAATCTCAACAATCTTTCCTTCAAAAAAAAAAGAAATCTCAACAATCCATAGTAATCATGGGGGAGAGTTTCAAAATGAAATGTTTGAATTATTCTGTCTAGAGATAGGAATAGAACATAATTTCGCAGCCCCTTGAACACCCCAACAAAATGGAATAACATAAAGAAAGAATATAACCTTAGTAGAAGCTACTATGAAAATGTTAGCTGAGTACACCCTTCCTAGATAATTTTGGGCAGAAGCAGTAAATATGACATGTTATAACTTAAATAGGGTGAACATTAGATTGAATTTGAATAAAATCCTTATGAAGTCCTTAAGGGCCGAACACCAAATCTTTCACACTTACATATTTTTGGGTGCAAGTACTTTATCTTAATCAACGACAAACTTCCCTTAGGAAACTTTGATCCCAAGTCTGATGAGGGTGTCTTCCTAGGTTATTCATCTATAGGTATGGCCTATAGAATCTTTAATAAGAGAACGATAGTAGTAAAAGGGTCCACCCATATAGTATTTGATGAATCAGATAAGCCCTCTGAATCTAAAACTAAAGAAGATGAAATAGAGGCAATTCAAGGAGTAGAAACTATGACCATAGGAGAAAGGGTAGAACCTCAAGAAAATTTACCTAGAGAATAGAGATACTCTTCTAGACATCCTAAAGAATTAATTTTAGGAGACCCATCAGAAAGTGTGAGAACTAGGCACAAACTTAGGAAGGAGGTTGGTCATTCAGAATTCACTCTATGATAGAACCCACAAGTATAAATCAAGCTTTAGGAGATGAATTCTAGATCCTAGCAATGCAAGAAGAATTAAACCAATTCACTTGGAAAGATGTTTGGGAGTTAGTCAAGAGACCTAAAGAATAAAGTGTAGTTGGAACAAAATGGGTCTTTAAAAATAAGGTGAATGACTTAGGAATCATAATAAGAAATAAAGCCAAACTAGTAGCTAAGGGGTACAACCAAATTGAGGGAATAAACTTTGAAGAAACCTTTTCCCCAGTAGCTAGACTAGAAGCCATAAGAGTGCTCTTAGCTTTTGCTTGCTTTAAAAGTTTTAAACTATATCAAATGGATGTAAATAGTGCTTTTCTGAATGGGGAAATCAAGAAGGATGTTTATAATGAGCAACCCCCAACATTTGAAAGTTCATAATCTCTAAACCATGTATTCAAATTAAAAAAGGCACTATATGGGTTAAAGCAAGCACCTAGAGCCAAGTACGAAAGACTTAGCTCATTCTTACTAGATAGAGGATATGTAAAGGGTAGTGTAGACACTACACTCTTTAAACAAAAGGTTAAACATGAAATTCTCATTATTTAGATTTATGTGGATGACATTCTATTTGGATCTTCAGATAAAAATTTATGTGATGAATTTTAAAAAATGATGAGTAATGAGTTTCAAATGAGAATGATGGGAGAGCTTAATTACTTTCTTGGCTTTAGTATAAAATAAATGGATAATGGAACATTTCTTAGCCAAACAAAATACATTAAGGATGTTCTAAAAAATATAAAATGGATAGTGCTAAGCACATGAACACTCCAATGAGCTCTACAATTCAACTAGACAAAGACCCAAATGGAAAATTAATATACCAAAAATAATATAGAGGAACGATCGGATCTCTCCTTTACTTGACTGCTAGTAGATTGGATATAATGTTTAGTGTGTGTCTTTATGCCCATTTTGAAGTTGATCCTAAAGAGTCTCACTTACCTGAAGTCAAGAGAATCCTTAGATATCTACTAGGCACCCCAAACTTAGGAATTTGGTATCTTAGGCACAACACTTCCTTTAAAATCTTAGGGTACTCAGATTCTGATTTTGTAGGATATATGATAGATATAAAAAGCACATCTGGTACCTGCCAATTCATAGAAGTTTTTTTAGTTCTTTGTCCAGTAGGAAGCAAAATTCAATAGCCCTTTCCATGGTCGAGACAGAATATATTACAGTAGGAAGTTGTGTTGCATAAGTTCTATGAATGAAATAATAACTTCTTGATCTTGGATTACCTGTATGAACCATCTCAATCATGTGGGACAACATAAGTACAATTTACATTTTTAAAAATCTAATTCAATACTCTCAAATAAAATATATAGATATTAGACACTATTTCATAAGAGATCATGTTGCTAAAGGAGATAGAATTACATCACATAGCTACAAGAGATCAATTGATTGACATCTTTACAAAACCACTAGCCTATGACACCTTTAGCACTTTGAGGACAAGACTAAGTGTCATAGACATTAATGCATAATTAAATAACAATAATAATAATAATAATAATAATAATAATAATAATAATAATAATAATAATAATAATAATAATAATAATAATAATAAAATATTTCTTCTGAGTCTGTTCCTGATCATCACACACTCACTACACAAAAAATTGAAAATTGTAATTTTCTTTATCGTACTGTACGATCCACTATTATACTCTATGATTTATCAAAACTACACAAATCACAACCCAGACTCAAATGTCATCTATATTGATAGTACTATACAATTACCATTATACTGTATGATACAGATATATGGTCATTCAATCCATTCGTTATGACATTTTTGCACAACGTATTGTACGATACCTCCTCTTCATATTGTACGAGCCACGTCAACAACAAATTGTGATGACTTTAATCCATTTGGTATGATATTTATGGCACTTAATATTATACATATGAACCATATCAGCGCAATAGATGAGGATGACTTAAAGGTGGTTGGTATGATATAATAGCCATTTCATACTATATGAACACCTGCTCGTACTATACGACACTTTTTGTTAAAGGTCGTAATGACGACCCTCAAGATGATTAAAATCCTTCTGATCCTATTATTTGATATACATCGTACTGTATGAGTTGACCACCTTTTCAAACTAATTGTTCAGACAACATTATTGCCCCATCGTACTGTACGATCCTAAATCATATTATACAATATGTACAAAATTCTATAAATTGGTCACATTTGAAGCTTATTTCACTCATTCATCCTTCAATTCACTTAGTATAACCTGCCCTCATGAAATGTCAAACTATAGCAAGCACAGTCATCTCGTTGTTGGAAGCTCATCTTCCTCTCACCATCCCAACGACCATTTTCTGACCTCTAAAAATGAAAAGGCCTATCGCAAATTCAAGTCCTACAAAATTACACCCTCTCAGATGCTAAATCAAGCTGCTTTAAACTTTGAGGTAATGAATCTCTTTGTATCCACCACTTTCCAATTCCTCCTTACCCTGGCATTCCCGTATAATTCAGAACTCTTTTTTGAATTCCTAGCCAACCTGACCTATATTTTTGACACCCTAACCTTCCAATCTTTTGTCTGCCGACAACGTGTAGAAATTACTAATGCTGACATCACCCAATACATTGGGCTATCTACTGAAGGCCCTATAGCTCATTCCTTCCTCTCAAATGATTTTGACTAGAGTGCTAGTAATCTAGTCCTTAGAAATGTATCTTTCTATCAACACCAGTCTCTTATTCAATCCTTAAACCGAAATGCCCGAATTATTCAGCACATCCTTCGCACTTCAATCATACGTAAAGCGGGCGACTGAATTTTCATGACCCCTATATTATCGATCGATAATCTCCCAATTTTTTATATGGATGCCTCTTTCCGTATTCTATTTCATCGGGGGAAAGAGCTTGAAGAACAAAACTTCAATGAAGAAGAAGGAGAAACTGCTCCTATTCCACGAAGACGGTGTCCAGCACCCTGAGGATCTACACCAACCTACCCTCACGATGACTTGATAGAACGATTTGATGAACTCCAGAGTCATCTTGACACTCACATATAAGAACAACATCAATAACATGAGTAAGAGATATGGTGGTTTGGGGAACATTTCACTTTAATTGGTCACTAATTCGAGTTAATCCACCAATATTTCCAACCACAACCACCTCCACCTCCAAGTTATCAGGATCCTCGCTTCTGAAGTGTATCTATTTTGTGTTACTTTTCTTAGTGTTGTTTGTGACTCCACTTATTGGTAATGTCAAAAAGGGGAGAAGTCTATTGTAGTTTGTATGTCCTACTTATGTTTTTTTTTACTTTTTCTTATGTTTACTTATGTTTAAGTTTAATGAAATGCATTTTTCTTTTCTTATTTATTTCGTGATATTTTAATTAATTAAAAAAAATGCCTTGCAAATTTGCTTATAACCAACATTATTTGACATCATCCAAAAGGGGGATATTATTGCTATCGATGACCCCTAGTATGAGATTTTGATGATGACAAATAATGTTGTTTGAATTTCTATTCATTAAATACTTTTAATTTTTTCTCTTGTCTGTGAGTACTAATATTTCAGTGAGATCACAAGTTACTCAGGATAATAACAAGACTCAAGAATGGGTAGAGTAGTGTGTGAGTTTATAACATTATAATTTTTTATTTATTTTTATTTTTTCTTTTCTTGAGTCTGACCACAAATTACATGTAAGACTGAGCAACATGCACACACACAGGGGAGAGGGTTTTAAAAATGTAGATTTTTTCTCTTTCTCTGTTGATCATCTTGTACGAGTTTATATTATACTGTGTGATCTGATCTAGTTGAAATGGCTATCTGTGAATAGGTCATACTATATAATGGATATCATACTGTATGATGGATATCATAATGTATGATGTGTTACTAATCAAAAACTCTAGCCACAAGAGAAATTTAAGTAAGTTTAATAATTGTTCGTACTCTACGAGTTATTTTGAATACTTACTTAAAATAAGCCCGTGATTAATGGATAAATCAAGGATTAATTTTTGATTGGTAATCATACTATTTGATATCATTCATACTGTACGATCAACCAAGGCTATTTTTGATCATCCCATACTTCATACTAGACGATCCCTTGATTTTGACTAATCATATTGTATGAAGTAGGTCATACCCTATGATGTACAGAGACAAGTTTTCATCGTCCCGGTAATCATCCTATACCAACAGAAGGATTTCACATATTATATAGTATGATATTATATCATACTAGATGTTTATATTCAAAATTTTTGGTCTATTTGTAAACCTTCGTACTAGGATAAAGGCCATTTTATACTAATCGTACTGTACAATATTGAATCCCATTTTAAGTAACAATTAATTTGAAATTTTTAGGGTTTATTGGAGCCCATTTTAAGTATAAAAAAGTTCTATTTTTTATGTGTGACTAAGAGAGAGGAACATGATTAGAGAGTGGTTCCTTAGGAGAGAGCTCTTGAGAAGTTCTTTTTTTGGGTTTGAGAAAGGAAGGAGAAGGTGGGCTTGATGAGGGAGGAGTGTGAGGGAGATCACACGGTTGCCCCAATCTTGCTGCACTTTGCTCCTCTTATTGCTTAAGAAGATCTTATGGGATGCTCTCTGAGGGGGAGAATTTTCTACATCCATGTCCTCTAAGGTACTCTGCTTTCTCCAAGAGGGAGAAAAATGAGAAGGTATGCTGTCGTCGCTATGTGGGTGACAAAGCACTTGGCACTCTGCCACGTCGAGTTGGTGAAAGTGAGGTTTGTAAGGGTTTCTCCACCTTGCCAAGGGGGAAAAATAAGAACTATTATTTAGTAGTGAAATTCCTGGAGTGGAGGACTCTAGGGAGTCGATGTAGGTCAAGTGACTGAACCACTATAAAATCTCTAGTGTGATTTTTTCCTTACTACTTTTTATTTTTGCTTGCACTTTATTTTTATTATAATTGCTTGGTGAAAATTATTGTGAAATTTGTTGTTGCAAATTGAGTATCAAGCACTCTCTTCAACATTATTTAAATTTTCCTGCTTAAATTTTTTAAAACATAAAAAATTAGAATTCCTGTTTAGGATTTTTTATTGCAACAATTTTTTCCAATTCACCCCCCCCCCCCCCCCCCCCCCCCTCTTGGCACATCTCATTATTTTAGGTCAAAGTTCTCTGCCTGCTTCAGGAGGAAGAAAAAGGATATAAGGTTCACTGCCTACTTTAGGAGGAAGCGAAAGGAGTCTAGTTCTCTGCCTGCTTCAGGAACAAGTAAAAGGAGTCTATACTTTATTTTCATGTGGGTGATTGCATGGTTTAATGTTTTAAAATATTTCAAAAAGATCATGCTTTTTGTTTAAGGATTTTTAAAACTACTAATTCACCCCCTCCCCCCTTTTAGTTAGCCTCGGGCTAGTTCATAAGGGCTTAACAACCCTAATAAATTTTCATCATTTTCATGTTAAGAGCGTGATGATTTTAATAATTTATGCTTTTCATACAAATTATCAAACTCTTCCAATAATTTCATGTGGTTGCAATCAATGAATGTGTGATCATTCATATGGATTTCATGCTCTTTTTTGAAAGTTTAAAAGTTCAAAATTCAACTTAGTATGCAATTTTTTTAGTTTTCAATAAGAAGTATGAATTTTTTCATAAACATCAAATAACTCATCATAGGTTAAGTCAAATACCTCTTCTTGTTCTAACTGTTCAAGCTTATTATCCATTAAACATAAAATCATGACTTCCTCCACTGCTTTAATTCCTGAGGAATCTAAAGCTGAGTCTGCCCATAATGCTCTTTGGAATTTTTTCTTTCCCTTCCTAATGTTGATTTTCTCCTCAACCTTCTTTCTTGCTAGGATTATCTTTTATTTTTGGGCATTCATATTTGATGTTGAAAGTTTATTAGGGATATTAAGCCCTTATGTACTAGCCCAAAATAACCAAGAGGGGGTGAATTGGTATTTTAAAAATCTTTCAATCAAAAATAGAAACTCAAACAAAACAAAAATCCACAAAAAATTTAAAGTATGGAAATTAAATGTGAAAAAAGCAGTAGTAAAGAACAAAAAAATTTATAGTGGTTCGGTCAACTTGACCTATATCCAGTCCCCGGAGGCGCCCTCCGTGTATTGCAATAAACTCAGTGACTCTCCTTTTTCTCCCATAGAAAGGTGAAGAAGCCTTTACAAAACCTCCTTTCCACCGACACCGGTGAGGAAGACAATATAACTCCTTTTGCTTCCTTCTAAAGAAGGCACGTAACCTTGATCGATTGTTGAAGTGTACCTCTCTCGAACCTCCTAGAATAAGGGATGATGATAAGAGAAGATGCCTTGGATCCTTGTTTGGAGCAACCTTTGTGAAACCCCTCATAAACTCCCCCGCACAAGATCCTCTCTCTCTCTCTCCCTTTCTCTCCCTCTCCTCTAGGCTCTCTCAGGTCAAGATAGCAGTAAAATATACTCTCTTGGTAGAATAAGAGGTCTTATATAGAAGATCTTTGGAATAGCTCTTAATTGCAACAAACTGACTTTATCATCTAGGAGAATATAAACATCATCCTGGATGATCAACCCAAATTTTGATCAATCAGCCCGAATGGTTTGGGACGATCATAAGTTTTTTATTCATATCATCTTGGACGATAATATATCATCTAATACGATTAGTACAAATTGAAGAATATCATCCAAAACTTCACCTTAAATGGGTGTTTAGATGATTTAAAAATAACTAGATCGTCCAAGCCGATCTTAAGATCATTTTCGATGATTAATTCAATTTAGCATATTTCCATAATAATGCCCTGAATGGAACTCGGCAGATGTTTTATCACCCAATAATAACTAAGATTTTTGAACTGATCAACTCATCTGATCATAAGATCATCCAAGATGATATAATCGAGAAATCAATCCTTAATTTCTTTTCTTAATTACCAGATTAATTTAGGCATATTTGAAGGACATCATCCAGGCTGATGTCTTGGACGATGATTAAAACTTAAAGATACCTAATTAGATCTGGCGGCTAATTCATTTTTATTTGAGCCTATCATCCTAGCCGATATGAATATTATTCAGGATGATCTTCTTAAAGATGGCTACCTTAATTAGGATTCCCTAATTAGGGTTTCTATTTTAAACAGATCATCTGGGCTGATTTATGTATCGTCCTGGACGATGGGACCAAAAATAGTAAACTCTAAAAACAATTAGAAATTTTTCCACCAAGTGTGTGTGTGTGTGTGTGAAAGGTTACTTAGCATCATGAATCACATTGTTTACAATTGACTCAAGAAAAGGTAAAAGATTACAAACTGACTCAAACCAAGTCTATCCAATCTTAAGCTGAAATGTTAGTAGGCAAGGATGTCGTAGAGAAACAGAAGTATCAAAAATGTTTGATATCATCAAAATTAAAATTTGTGAAATTAGATTTGTAATATTCTCCCCCTTTTTTATGATGGCAAACACAAAAATATAAGTTCAATTGAAGTATCACAAAAAAATAGTAATAGTGAATTAGGAAGTTCAAATTATACTAAAAAATTAACATAGTTCATAAAAATAGTACAATTATCACAGTGCATAAAAATAGTATAACTACTCCCCCTTTTGACATCACAAAAAAGGAGGGAACAAAACACAAATAGAAACAAAAGCTACTAAAAAGGATAAAGTACAACATAGAAAAATCATCACAAGAAAAATAAATTAAAAGAAGGATATATCCTAATCATCTAAAGGAGGAGGTGGTGGTGGTGGCTGAAAGTGACTGAAAAGAGTCAAAAATTGTTCTCCAAACCAAGCCATATCTTGGCCATGCTGGTACTACTGCTGAGCCACGTAAGAGGTGTATTTTTTCATTTCTTGAGTCTATTGTATTTGGTGTGGCTCCTGATGTTTTGTAACTTGGAAGATTTTCTATTGCTCCCTAAAGATTTCTATTTTTTGTAACATCATCCAGGACGATATTTATATCGTCCGAGACGATCTGTCCAAAAGTAGAAACCCTAATTAGGGAATCCTCATTAAAGCTGCCGTCATTTTGCAAAACACATCATCCTGGACGATTTTGTATCAGCCAGGACGATACGCTCAATTCAGAAAGAATCTGCCGCCATATGAAATTAGAAATAACCTATTTTTGGACTTCGTCCAGGACAATAAAATATCATCCAGGACGATCCAGGTCAATTTTTCCAAAATTTCTCTGGAATTTATGGAAAGCAATTATGACTTGATTTCACGATCAAATCGACCTGGACGATCGCCAAATCATCCTGGCCGATGTGCTGGACGATTGAACACCGGATAGCTATTTTTTTAGGGTGATGTTCAGGATGATATTCCACGATATTATCATCCTGGATGATATGAACAAACTTCTTCTGATCGTCTCAAATCATTCCGGCTGATTGGGCTTAAATTGCACTGATCGTACAGGACGATATTAGTATCATCCTGGACGATAATGTCGACAACTTGCATTAATGATCTCGTTTTTAGCTCTTCTATTTAAGATATGTCAAGGAACTTTATAAGTGTCTTTGGCAGTCATTATAGCATCATTCTTGTGGGGGAAACTTGAAGAGAAAGCTTGAAAGGGAGTGAGGAATGGGTGAAGCCTAAGAGAGGGAGAAGATTCTGTGAGGGGGGGACTCAAGGGAGTGTGGAGGGTGATTCCACACGGTTGCTCCGGCAGGCTTGCACCTCAATACCGTCGGATTCAAGGCTTGTCTCGAGGGAAGTTCACCAAAGAAGAAGATCTCTTTGGTGTCAAAAGACTCGGTGACTCCACCGCACTAGGGAAGGTGGAAGTGATTCGGTTAGGGCTTCTCCGCCTAGCTGTGGGGGCTAAAGGAGAGACACTTTTGTAATGCAATACTTGGAGGGTGCCTCCAAGGAGTGGATGTAGGTCAAGGTTTGACAGAACCACTATAAATTTGGTGTGTTCTTTCTTTATTACTTCCGCATTTTTAATTTCCGCATCATTGGTTTTGATTGTGGGGAATCTTATTTTTTGGATTTAAGATTGTGTTTGTTTTAAATACTGATTCACCTCTCTATCTCATTATTAGCCTTGGACCAATTCATAAGGGCTTAACATCCCTAACAAACTTTCAGGATATTGGAGGTTATATTTGGATTCTAGGACTTAGGAAATGATATGACTTAGAGAATGATTAGACTTCCTCCTATGTCCTGGATCTCGAATATTAGTCATATGCTAAATATAACAAAAAATCATATCATTGGCATTAAATTCACGATGGGCCAAAATATAGAAAGTGGTGATTGAAAGGAGTGGAGTAATATGAATGTGATCACCAGATTTTGGAAGAATAGATGTGTGAAGGACATGTTGGATTGTCCTAGCATTTTTTAGTAAGGTGCTAGACTCTTCAACTTGAAAGGAAGCATTAGTGTTTCTTTAAAAATGTTTTGCCAAAGCCCAGTAATAGTTAGGATCAAAACATAATGTGTGGAGTTTGTCTCCTATGATACATAGTTGCAAGAGCTCTTAATAGTTCTGATAAGTGATTTCGACAGGTCATTTATTCACATAGGACCCACCAGTAGTGAAAGAGGAATTCATGTGAAGGCTAGAGAAGAACTCATGCAATAACTCTGAATTAAATCAGTAAGAATCAAATTCATGCATTTATGCCAATCACACCCAATCTAGTCCTTAAAGTGTTAAAAGTGTCAAAGGCTAGTAGTTTAGTAAAGATGTCAGCTAATTAATTCTCAGTTCCCATTTGGTGTAAATCAATATCTCCTTTGGTCACATGGTCTCTAATAAAGTGATGCCTTATATCTATGTGCTTAGTCCTTGAATGTTGGATAGGATTCTTAAAAATGTAGATGGCACTAGTGTTATTATAAAGGATTGAAATTGTGCCTACAGGTAATCCTAAATCCAGAACTTACTTCTTCAACCAAAGGACTTAGACCACACAACTCCCTAAAGAAATGTACTCAGCTTCAGCAATGGAAAGTGCAATAGATTGCTTTTTACTGGATCAGGTGACTAAAGAATGTCCTATGAATTGGCAAGTCCCAGAAGTGATCTTTCTATCCACCTTACATCCTACAAAAATAGAATCATAATATCTAATAATTTCAAAAGAAGTGTTGTGCTTAGGATATCAAATTTCTATGTTTTGGGTCCCTAAGTGATATCTAAGAATTCTCTTAACTGCAGTTAGGTGGGATTATTTAGCATCAGCTTGAAATCTTGCACAGAGACAAACACTAAACATTATATCAGGTCGGCTAGCATTCAGGTAAAGTAAAGATCTAATCCTCCCTTTGTACTTCTTTTGATCAACTAAGTTTCTTATTTGGGTCCTTGTCCAACTGAACACTGGAGGTCATGGGAGTATTAATTGTCTTAGTTTTATCTATTTCATATTTCTACAAGATGTTCTTTATGTACTTTGATTGATTTAGAAAGGTTCCATCATCTAATTGTATTATACTAAATCGTAAAAAGTAGGACAACTCTACTATCATACTCATCTCAAATTCTCTACTCATTATTTTAGAAAAATCATAACATAGCCTTTTAGTAGAAGATTCAAAAAGTATATCATCGACATAGATTTGAATAATGAGTAATTCATCTCCTACTTTCTTACGAAAAAGGGTGGTATCTACACTCCCCTTAACAAACTCCCTCTCTAGTAAGAATGTGCTAAGCCTCTCATACCAAGCTCTAGGTGCCTTCTTTAATCCATATAAGACATTTTTTAATTTCAAAACATGATTTAGAAATTGAGAACTCTCAAAACCTGGGGGTTGCTCTATAAATACATCCTCTTTTATTACCACATTTAAAAAAACACTCTTAACGCCCATTTGGAAAAGCTTAAATCCTTTATAATAGGCAAAGGCTAGTAGCACTCTAATGGCTTACAATCTAGCTATAGGGGTGAAGGTCTCCAAAAAATAAATCCCTTCTATTTGGTTGTACCCCTTTGCTACTAATCTTGCCTTATTCCTAACCACTATCCCAGAATAATTCATTTTATTCTTAAATACCCATTTGGTTCCAACTGCACTTTATCCCTTTAGTCTTTCTACAAGCTCCCAAGCATTATTCCTAAAAAATTGGTTTAATTCCACTTGCATGGCTAAGATCCAAAACTTATCAGAAAGGGCTTCATTGATGTTGGTGGGATCAATCATTAAGATAAAGGAAGAGTGGTTCACTTCCTTCCTAGTGCATGCCAAGTCCTAACACCTTCAAAAGGGTCTCTTATGTTAGAGTAGTTGCTATTTGAATGATTTATATTTTTGCAACTTTTGTAGTTTTGATGATTCCAAACATTATTGTTCAAATGTGTAGTTATCTCCTAAAAATTTTAGAAGATTTTCATTTGCTCTTGTGTGTACTAACATTTCAGGAAAATCAGACTCCAGACTACGATAACTTCAAATCAAATTCAACAAGAGATATTTTGTTAATTTGAAGTTTGCATTTTTTCTTTGAATTAATTTTGAAAGGGTGTGATTGTAATTGAGTGAATAAAAAAACTTACACACACACATAAGGAGATCATAAAATTTTATACTGATCGTACGGGACGATATTTTATCGTACTGGACGATACGTCAGTTATCTCCTATAGAGCACATGGAACGAATAGAAACTTGCTCGAAAAAATTTTCTAACTCCTATTCGTCCAGGACGAAATTAATTATCGTCCCGGACGATTGGTTCTCTGTAAAATTTTCGTCCAAACGAATTTTATTATCGTACGAGGCGATTGGTCCTCTGGAAAATTTTCGTCCAGACGAAATTAAATATCGTACCGGACGATCAGGTCTCTGGAAAATTTTCGTCCATACGAAAATAAATTATCGTCCGTCGAGATTGGTCCACTGAAATATTTTCATCCAAACGAAATAAATAATCGTCCAGGACGATCGGGCCTCTGGAAAATTTTCATCCAAACGAATTTTATTTTTGTACGAGGCGATTGGTCCTCTAGAAAATTTTCGTCCAAACGAAATTAAATATCGTACCGGACGATCAGGTCTCTGGAAAATTTTCGTCCATACGAAAATAAATTATCGTCCGTGGAGATTGGTCCTCTGAAATATTTTTGTCCAGACGAAATAAATAATCGTCCAGGACGATCGGGTCTCTGGAAAATTTTCGTCCAGACGAACAAATTTTCGTCCAAACGATTAACCGACTTAGAACAGTTTTCAGCAGTTTCTAGAACCGACCTAGTAATAACCGTTCATACTGGACGAACCTAGTTCATACAGGACGATCATCTGTATGAAGTCATTTCATACACATATTCAAATAGGTTCGTTTCAGATCATTTAAGTAAAATCGCCCAGGACGATCCAAGATCGTACAGGACGATCCACTGCGTACAGAATTAGAAATTTGTAGTTTTTGTGCGGTTTTTCTTGTCTTTTATATAAATAATCCAAATTAGACTGCCACCCAATCTTTTTGTCATTTGATCTTCGTGCCTCTTGAGAGAATAGCCAATGAGAGAGTGGAAGAGAGCATTCAAAGGAGGATTCCTACCACTGGAGCGAGAAGGCTTCACTTGGATTACAAAGGTAAGAGTCTCTACTTGTGAAATTGGATTTCTTCACTCTTTTCCTTCTTCCTTCTAGATTCTTGTGAGAAGATCAGTCAAGGAGATCCGGTTCTCTGCCGACACTTGGAGAGTGTGAACAGCCGAAGGGTTCTCTACCTACACTTGGAGAGTGTGAACAGCGGAAAGGTTCTCTGCCTACACTTGGAGAGTGTGAACAGCCGTAGGGTTCTCTGCCCACACTAGGAGAGTGTAAAAGGACGACGGTTCTCTGCCAGCACTGTGGATTGTGTAAAAGGATGACGGTTCTCTGCCGCACCGGGTAGTGGTGAAAAGAGTGTGTTGTAAAGGCTTCTCCGCCTTGCTGTGGGTGCTAAAGGAGAGTCACTATTGGTTTTAGTGCAATACTCAAAGGGTGCCTCTGAGGAGTGGATGTAGGTCTGGTTATAGACCAAACCACTATAAATCTGGTATCATTTACTTTATTATTTTTACGTTTCCACACTTTAAATTTCAGTTTTAACAACTCTGTGGTTGAAAAACATTTTTCTACAAACTTTAAAAGAAAATTTTATTTCGGTTTAACTTAATCTTTAAAAGAGGGTTTAAAATTTTTTAAACTACCAATTCACCCCCTTCTTGGTAGTCGTGGGACATTTAGTTAGGCTTAACAACCTAATTACTGGACTCAACAAGTGGTATCAGAGCATAGTTTCAAAATCATAAGTTTGAACTACTTTTTGATTAACGTAGATGGCTACATTTGGAAACCGAAACACACCTGAGGGTTACTCTATCACTAGACCTCCACTGTTTGACAATATTCCTTTTGATTTTTGGAAAACACGCATGTCTACTTTCTTACAGTCACTTGATTATCGCATGTGAATGCTAGTCCAGGAAGGTTACTCAAAACCAACTAAATTAGTTGATGGAATTAGGGTAGAAACACCCTATGCAGATTGGACTATTGAAGAACGTGACTTAGCACAATTAAATGCGAAATGTTTAAATAGCTTCTTTTGTGTTTTAAAATCTGAAGACTACATGCGAGTTTCCACTTATAAAAGCGAAAAGGACATATGGGATAGACTTTGTATAACTTATGAAGGGACAAATGAGGTTAAGCAATCAAGACTCAATATCTTGTTACATGACTATGAATTATTTCGCATGAAACCTAATGAATCTATTTCAGACATGTACACAAGATTCACTCAAATTGTCACCTCTTTGCATGCACTTGGTAGAGAATTAACTAATGCTGAAATGGTCAATAAGATTCTTTGTTGTTTACCTACTGCATACGATGCTAAAATTACTACAATTACAGAATCTAAAGATCTGAACATTTATTCCATTGACAATCTTCTTGGTTCACTCATTGCTTACGAGCAAGGAGTAAGTCAAAGAAAGATTGATGCAGGTGAACCAAGAAAGGACAAGAATATTGCACTAAATGTGGAAGAGTCCGAAAGTGAACACTCACAACCTGAGGATGAAGACGATATTGCACTGATGACAAGACAATTCAAAAGCTTTTTAAAGAGGAAGCAGAAGAGACGCCAGCAATGGAATAGAGGTAAGTATAACAAAAATGGCAAGGTTTCTAATGAAGTGATTTGTTATGAATGCAGGAAACCAGGTCATATAAAGACTGATTGTTTAAAACTCAAAGCCACTCCTAGCAAGGAGAAGGTAGAGGAGAAACCAATGGTAAAGAAGGGCAAGAAGAAGTTTCAAAAGGCTTTTTGGGCGGACTCAGCTTCAGACTCATCTGAGACTGAAAAAGAAGAAGAAGTCACCAACCTTTGCTTGATGGCAGATAATGCTGAACAATCAGATCAAGAAGAGGTATGTGATTTAACCTATAATGAATTGTTTGAAGTTTCTGAACACATGCATGATGCATATAGGAAAATGAAAAAGATGCATGCTAGTGTAGTTTTAGAATTGGAAGAGCTTAATAAAGAACACGAAATCCTTAGGAAAGATCATGCTTTAATTGATAACAACCACATGAAACTACTTGATGAATATGATGACTTGAATAAAAATTTTGAGAATTTAAAATCATCCTATACTGAACTTGAAAAAGAATTTAAGAATTTTAAGGATGAATCTGAGAGCAAGACATATAGAATCAATTATACCAATCGAATCTTGGAAGATATGAATTCATTTTACAAACTCACTATAAGAGCTCTCGAGGATAATAGGAACCCCTCTAAACTTGAAGATTTTATAAATCCTAAATATTATCCAAAATTCATGAAATCCCTTAGAAGACAATCATATGAAAGAAAATATAGGAATATTTTTCCTAATATTAAATGTAACAATTGTGGATTTTTGGGACATATATCTCACACCTGCACTTTAAAGATGAAAACTAATTTGGTGTGGAGAACTAAGATGCATAAACCTAGACATATCATACATGCATCTGATTATAAATTTCATAAAGGTGAACCCAAACTAGTTTGGGTTCCCAGGTCTAACATTTAAGATTTTTGCAGGAATACTCTCACACAAGACCTCATGAGAGTATATGGTACCTGGACAGCGGATGTTCGAAGCACATGACTGGAGATACTGCTCAATTCATAACGCTGGAAGCCAGGAGTGGAGGCAAGGTTACACTTGGAGATAATACCACAAAGAAAGTGGTTGGATCAGGTATGATTGGAAATTTAAAAAACTTTTTCATAGACAATGTGTTATTAGTTGAAGGCTTAAAACATAATTTGCTTAGTATAAGTCAGCTATGTGATAAGGGCCATAATGTAAAATTTTTACCTACTAGCTGCATAATTAGCCTAAATGGGAAAATTATTTTAAATGGAAAAAGGGTAAACAATGTTTACATGCTAGATTTAAATTGTATTCAATCTCCTACTGCTTTTTGTTTGAAAACTATTTCTGATGAATCATGGCTTTGGCATAGGAGACTTTGTCATTCTAGTATGAAAAATCTTAGAAGGATTACCCAAAAGAATTTGGTGAGAGGAATACCTAAACTAGACTTTACCAAGGACCATCTATGTGATGCATGTCAATTAGGAAAACAAGTGAAGTTCTCTTTTAAGTCCAATAAAGATCTTAGGACCAGTAAACCTTTAGAAATTCTGCACATGGATCTTTTTGGACCTGTAAGTCTAGGAGGAAAGGTATATGGATTTGTTATAGTAGATGATTTTTCAAGATTCACCTGGGTTAAATTTCTTTTTCATAAGAGTGAATCATTTGAGGAATTCAGAAATTTTTCAACATGGATACAAAGAAAACTAGGATGTGAGATAATTTCTATATAAAGTGATCATGGAGGAGAATTTGAAAATGAAAGATTTGAAAATTTCTGTAAAGAAAAAGGGATTGATCACAATTTTTCTGCACCTAAAACTCCTCAACAAAATGAAGTAGTTGAAAGAAAGAACAGAACATTAATAGAAGCCGCCCGAGCAATGTTAGCAGAATACTCACTTCCTAGATATTTTTGGGCTGAGGCGGTTAGCACTGCATGCTATGTTCTGAATAGGGTGAATGTGAGATCAAATTTGAATAAAACATCCTATGAGTTACTAAAAGGTAGAACACCAAATTTGTCTCATTTGCATGTATTTGGTTGCAAGGTGTTCATACATAATAATGGAAAATCTGCCTTAGGAAAATTTGATCCAAAATCAGATGAAGGAATTTTTGTTGGATATTCAAGTGTTGGAAAATCTTATAGAGTATTCAAAAAAAGAACTTTAGTCATTGAAGAAACCACACATGTTGTATTTGATGAAAATGGAAACATGGAAGAGCCAAATGTTGTTGAAGAAGAAATTGAAGAAAACTCCCAAAAGATTGATAGATTAAATTTGGAAGAAAATGTGGAAGAAAATTTAGAAAGAGAAGACCCTTTGCCTAGAGATTTGAGATTTTCTAAAAACCACCAAAAGGAATTGATTATAGGTGAACCAAGTGAGAGTGTTAAAACTAGGCGTGGATTAAACAAGGAAGTCAATCATTCAGCCTTTATTTCAACTATTGAACCCACTAACATTGATCAAGTACTTTCTGATGAATTTTGGATATTGGCCATGCAAGAAGAGTTAAATCAATTTGTAAGAAATAAAGTTTGGGAACTAACTACAAGGCCAAAAGATCAAAGTGTTGTTGGAACCAAGTGGGTGTTCAAAAATAAAATGAATGACTCAGGAGTAGTCATTAGAAATAAGGCTAGATTAGTAGCTAAGGGGTATAATCAAATTGAAGGAATAGATTTTGAGGAAACTTTTGCCCCTGTAGCTAGACTTGAAGCAATTAGGGTTTTACTAGCCTTTGTCTGTTTTAAAGGTTTTATATTGTTTCAAATGGATGTCAAAAGTGCCTTTTTAAATGGGGTAATTGAGGAAGATGTTTTTGTAGAACAACCTCAGGTTTTGAAAATTCTAAATTTCCAAATCATGTTTTCAAATTTAAAAAGGCATTATATAGATTGAAACAAGCACCTAGGGCTTGGTATGAGAGGTTGAGCACCTTTCTACTTGAAAGATCTTTTGAAAAAGGAAGTGTGGATACAACTCTCTTTTTAAGAAAAATTGGAAAGGATATACTTATTGTTCATATTTATGTGGATGATATCATCTTTGGATCTTCAAATAAACATCTTTGTGATGATTTTTCTAAAATAATGAGTAGAGAATTTGAAATGAGTCTAATGGGAGATTTAAATTACTTTCTAGGATTTAGCATTAAGCAACTTGAGGAAGGTACTTTTCTTAGTCAAACTAAATATATTAAGGACATCCTCAAAAAATATGAAATGGACAATGCTAAACCTGTTAGTACACCAATGAGTTCTTCAGTTCAGTTGGATAAGGACCTTAAGGGAAAATCTGTTGATCAAAAGAAATTTAGAGGGATAATTGGATCTTTACTTTACTTGACTGCTAGCCGACCAGATATTATGTTCAGTGTTTGCTTATGTGCTAGATTTCAATCAGATCCAAAAGAATCGCATTTGACAGCAGTGAAAAGGATTTTAAGATATCTACTAGGAACTCAAAACTTAGGTATTTGGTATCCTAAGTTTAGCTCTTCATTTGAAATTATTGGTTACTCAGATTATGACTTTGCAGGCTGTAGAGTGGATAGGAAAAGCACTTCTGGAACATGTCAATTCATTGGAAATTAATTAGTTTCATGGTCTAGTAGAAAACAAAATTCAGTGACACTATCTACTGCAGAAGCAGAATACATTACATTAGGAAGTTGTGTGGCACAAGTACTTTGGTTAAAACAACAGTTGATTGATTTAGGATTAACTATAGACACTATTCCAATTTATTGTGACAATACTAGTGCTATTTGCATTTCTAAAAATCCTGTTCAACATTCTAGAACCAAACACATTGATATAAGGCATCATTTCATAAGGGATCTTGTATCCAAAGGAGAAATTGAACTCATACATGTTTCAACTGAAAATCAACTTGCAGACATTTTTACAAAACCTGTAGCCTTTGATACCTTCAGTACTTTAAGAACAAGGCTTGGTGTTATTGATTTGAATGCCTAAACAAAATGTCTTTGCAACATTGATATTTGTTGTGTTTTGTTTTTTGATTTTGTGAAATTTTGTGTGTTTTGAATGAATTGTTTTGGGTAAATGTTTTTGTTTTATGTTTTCTGTGTTTTTTGAATGTTTAGTTTGTTTTTCTTAATTTAAAAAATCAAAATTAAAAATTTTGGAGGAAATCGTCCGGGATGAAAATGCTTTCGTACGGGACGATATGTGAAAGAACAGTTTGCTCGAATTTTAACCGTTTTGAGAGTAGTTTTTAATTAGATCATCTGTACGATCGGACGATCGTCCAGGACGAAAATATTTTTTTTCTCAAACGTCGGGATGATTGAATGGAGCGGTTGAGTGGATAAGACAGTTATTAATTGGACTTCATCTGTACGAAGTTTTCGTTCGTCCAGACGAACATGTGTCGGTTCATTGTAGGGGACGGTTTTCAAGAGACATTAAAACGATTTACTTTTTGATCGTCTGTACGAAAATTTTTCGTCTGTACGATCGGTCAAGTCAAAAAGCTTGTACGAAGGGACGCATCGTAAGTTGTGTTGATTACGAAAAGCCGTTACATTTTGGATGAATTGGATCATCTGTACGAAATTATTTCGTCCAGACGAACGATGATTTTTCGTCCAGGACGAATATGTTCGTCCAGGACGAACGTATCATTTTTCTTTAAATATGAAGGCTTTCTAACTTAACAATCACACTTCCAAACTTCATTTTCAATCCCTTTCTACTTCAAATAGACAATGGCCTCCTCAAGCAAGAGACAAAAGGTGTTGGTGAAGAAACCAAATAGGAATGCCCCAGACAACTTTCTTTCTAAGGAGAATGAGGAATCTTTTCCTCGTTTTGCATCCGCCAAAATCACTCCCTCTCGCATTCTAATTCAAACTGAGTTGAAATTTTGGGTAATGCACCTCTTCGCCTCCACCCAATTTCATTTCATTCTTTCTCTCGTCCACTTCTACAACAAGCAAAGCTACCACTACTTTCTAGCGAACATGAGTTTTAATTCTGACCACTCCACCATTAGTTCTTATATTTTTAAGCAAAAAGTTGAGATTACCAAGCACGACCTTGGTGCATTTTTAAACTTAAGAACTGAGGGATATAGAGCCAATACCCTAATGAGTGAAAAGAAATTCGAATGGTATGAAGTCATTAGGGTGATTAGAGAAATTGGCCTAACCTATCATGTTGCTAGAGTCTCCGGAATGACCAAAAATGCCCGAATCATCCAGCATATCCTTCGATCCTCAATCATTCCTAAAGCTGGTGATAGGATTAACATTACTCCTCTCCTTTCTTCTCTAACTTTTTTAATTATGGAAGGACATCCTATTGATGAAGCCCAACTTATCATAGACCATATCTATGGGCTTTCAGAAATAGGACATGCAGATAAGAAGAGGAAGAAGAACATTTTATTAGGACACTTAATTACTTACATTTTGGAAAAGAAATACAACATAGTGCATCCTGATTAAGAATACGAAGAGCCAGTTTACTATAATGATGCTTCATTCAGATTGCTCTTCAAGGAGGAAAAAGGAAAAGCACATGCCAGTGCTTCAGAAGAGGAGGAAGAAGAAGGAGTGCAAGCTTCTGCTCCTCAATTAGATTATCAGAATCTGATTGAAAGATTTGATAGATTAGAGACTCACATTGATCAAAGGTTTGATCAATTTGATGCTCAACTTACGCAGCAGCAACAAGACATTGGTAATATTAGAGATGAAGTACATGAAATTAATACCAATGTAATGTTGAAGGCCTCCTACTTCAACCTTTTTGGCGGCATTCCTCCTCCTCCTCCAGAACAGTAGAGTTGTTGTAGACATTTTTTTTTGTTTTTATTGTGTCTGTTTAATTGTTAAGTGTTTGTGTTTATGTCTTTTTAAGTTCAAAGTATTTTCTTCTTGTTTTTTAGATATTATGTAATCCGTTCATTAATATCAATGAAAGTTGTTATGTTTTTTTTTTTAATTTGATTTGTTTTTGGAATGTGATTAATGTTTATGAATTTCATTAGTATTATTTAATCTTCATAGTGCTTAAATTAGATTGTAATTTGAGATTATCTATATTATAAAATCTAGTCTTTCTAAATTTATAAGTTGTTTATAACTTGTTGTAATTAGAACTTTTAAATTCATGTCTATTCATTTAGACTACATAAAAGTTAATATTACTATTGCAATTTAGATGTTTTTCTTATTTTGTATTTCTATGCTCAAGTGATATTTATGCACTTAGAAATATTTGAAATTTTAGATTATAGATTTTGGAAAGAAGTGGTCTCAATTACTCTTGAACATTGTACAAAATGTACAAAAATCAAAAGGAATTCGCAAAGATTTGCAAAGTGCCCCAAAATTTTGAAAAAAGATGCGCAAAGCGCCACATGTGGTAATTCTCTTCTTTCCAAATTCGTTCAATCTCCTAATTCAAATTGATCTTATGTTCATTTATATTCTATTTAACTTTGAAATATAGAATTTTTATACATCTCTCTTGTAATATTTTTCTATAGTCAAATGTCTAAATTGAATCATGTCTTTGATAAATTCTTCTTACTTACAATGTTATATCACTTCTTAAATTTTATGAATTTCTATGATTGACCTAATATCTTTAGTTTAAAATTGCATACCCTATGTCAATCACCATTTAGATTAAATTTTAAGAATGAATTTCATATAATTACTTACATTTCTTGTCTATTTCTTCTTCACTTTTTGTTGCTGTCAAAAAGGGGGAGAAATTATTGTGTTTTCTGTTTTGATTGTTCTGGTTGTTCTGTTTGCAAGTTTTTTTACTTTATAGTTGTTTGTGTTAAAGATTGTTCTGGTTGTTCTGTTTGCAAGTTTTTTGACTTTGTAGTTGTTTGTGTTAAAATTTTTGAAAAACAAAAATATTGTTCGTTATGCCTCCTTATTTTAATGTATTTATCAATTCAGGGGGAGTTTAGGAGATAGGAGATTTGTTTAACTTAAAACCATACAAACAATAATTGTTTGGCATCATCAAAAAGGGGGAGATTATTAAAATAGTTGCTATTTGAATGATTTATATTTTTGCAACTTTTGTAGTTTTGATGATTCCAAACATTATTGTTCAAATGTGTAGTTATCTCCTAACAATTTTAGAAGATTTGCATTTGCTCTTGTGTGTACTAACATTTCAGGAAAATCAAACTCCAGACTACGATAACTTCAAATCAAATTCAACATGAGATATTTTGTTAATTTGAAAGTTTGTATTTTTTCTTTGAATTAATTTTGAAAGGGAGTGATTGTAATTGAGTGAATAAAAAAACTTACACACACACATAAGGAGATCATAAAATTTTATACTGATCGTACGGGACGATATTTTATCGTACTGGACGATCCATCAGTTATCTCCTATAGAGCACATGGAACGAATAGGAACTTGCTCGAAAAAATTTTCTAAGTCCTATTCGTCTAGGACGAAATTAATTATCATCCCGGACGATTGGTTCTTTGTAAAACTTTCGTCCAAACGAATTTTATTATCGTACGAGGCGATCGGTCCTCTGGAAAATTTTCGTCCAGACGAAATTAAATATCGTACCGGACGATCAGGTCTCTGGAAAATTTTCGTCCATACAAAAATAAATTATCGTCCGTGGCGATTGGTCCTCTGAAATATTTTCGTCCAGACGAAATAAATAATCGTCCAGGACGATCGGGTCTCTGGAAAATTTTCGTCCAGACAAACAAATTTTTGTCCAAACGATTAACCGACTTAGAACAGTTTTCAGCAGTTTCTAGAACCGACCTAGTAATAACCATTCGTACTGGACGAACCTAGTTCGTACAGGATGATCATCTGTACGAAGTCATTTCGTACACATATTCAAATAGGGTCGTTTCAGATCATTTAAGTAAAATCGTCCAAGACGATCCAAGATCATACAGGACGATCCACTGCGTACAGAATTGGAAATTTGCAGTTTTTGGGCGGTTTTTCTTGTCTTTTATATAAATAGTCCAAATTAGACTGCCATCCAATCTTTTTGTCATTTGATCTTCGTGCCTCTTGAGAGAATAGCCAAGGAGAGAGTGGAAGAGAGCATTCAAAGGAGGATTCCTACCACTGGAGCGAGAAGGCTTCACTTGGATTACAAAGGTAAAAGTCTCTACTTGTGAAATTTGATTTCTTCACTCTTTTCTTTCTTCCTTCTAGATTCTTGTGAGAAGATCAGTCAAGGAGATCCGGTTCTCTGCCAACACTTGGAGAGTGTGAACAGCCGAAGGGTTCTCTGCCTACACTTGGAGAGTGTGAACAGCGGAAAGGTTCTCTGCCTACACTTGGAGAGTGTGAACAGCCGTAGGGTTCTCTGCCCACACTAGGAGAGTGTAAAAGGACGACGGTTCTCTGCCAGCACTGTGAATTGTGTAAAAGGACGACGGTTCTCTACCGCTCCGGGTAGTGGTGAAAAGAGTGTGTTGTAAAGGCTTCTCCGCCTTGCTATGGGTGCTAAAGGAGAGTCACTATTGGTTTTAGTGCAATACTCATAGGGTGCCTCTGAGGAGTGGATGTATATCTGGTTATAGACCGAACCACTATAAATTTGGTGTCATTTACTTTATTGGTTTTACGTTTCCGTATTTTAAATTTCAGTTTTAACAACTCTGTGGTTGAAAAATATTTTTCTACAAACTTTAAAAGAAAATTTTATTTCGGTTTAACTTAATCTTTAAAAGAGGGTTTAAAATTTTTTTAACTACCAATTCACCCCCCTCTTGGTAGCCGTGGGACATTTAGTTAGGCTTAACAACCTAATTACTCGACTCAACATCTTATAATCAGTTCTTTAGGATAACTCAAAGAATATCTCCAATCTCTAGGCAAGGTGTGTGTAGGTTCAACCCTTTCCTCTAAATTTATATTTTCTAGTCCTTGGGTAATCTCACCTGCTCCTTTAGTGTTTTAGGGTTCTACTCCCTTTTCCAAATTAATCTCTCAAACTTCATCTTCATCCTCAACTCTAGACTTTTTAGGATCAGATTCATCAAACAATATATGAGTAGTCTCCTCCACTACCAAAGTCCTCTTGTTAAACACCTTAAAGGATTTCCCCACACTTGATATCCTAAGAACACTCCATCAAATTTTGGGTCAAATTTTCCTAAGTGTGACTTCACATTATTAAGAATGAAAACCTTGCAGCCAAAGACGTGGAGGTGGGAAAGGTTGGGTTTCCTACCGATAAGGATCTCATAGGATGTCTTACCAAGTTTGGCTCTAACATTCACCCTATTCAACATATAATAAGCTGTATTTATTGCTTCAGCCCAAAAGTATTTTGGAAGTGAATACTCAGTAAGCATGGCTCTAGTGGTTTAACCAAGGTCGAGTTCTTTATTTTTGCTACCCTATTCTGTTGAGGGGTATTAGGAGCTAAGAAGTTATGACTAATCCCTTTATCCTCATAGAAGTCTCTAAATCTCTCATGTTCAAACTCTCCCCCATGGTCAATATGGATGGTCAAAATCTCACAACCTAGCTTTTTCTAAATTCAAGTGAAGAAGGATCTAAACTCATCAAAACACTCATTCTTATATGACACAAATATAATCTAAGTAAACCTCGAGTAGTCATCGACAATAACAAATCCATAGAGTTTTCCCCCTAAGGTGGCAGTACTAATGGGTCCAAACAAATCCATGTGAAGGACTTCTAAAGGTCGAGAGGTGTTAATATCCTTAATGGAGTGAAAAGAGGATTGGACTTGCTTCCCTAGTTAGTAGATATCACGAAGATGGTCTTTAATTTAAGCTTGGGGATACCTCTAACAGGGTTTTTCTAGGTCACTGTCCTAAGGGTTTTCATACTGGCATGACATAACCTCCTATGTCATGATCATGAATAATTAGCAGTAGTTTTTAAGAAAAATGAAATAGCACATTCAATATTATTTAAGTCAAGCATGTAAATATTATTGATCCGCTTTCCCTGCAAAAACGTGTTGTTATTTAAGTTTATAATGTATGTAGTTGCCAAGAATTTTATGATAAATTATTTACAATAAAGCTTACTGATGCTGAGCATGTTGTGTTTCAGTCCGTCTACAAGCAAAATATTTTCAATCAAAAGGTTCTTGGAGTTTCCAATTATACGTGCGCCCGCCACTTTCCTGTTGTTGTTGTCTCTAAGAGTAACACTACCTCCAGCCCTAGCCTCCAGCGAAATGAATTGATTAGCATTTCCAGTCATGTATCATGATCATCCACTGTCCAAGTAACACATTCTCTTAAGATGCCTTTTTGTTAGAGCAAGACTACAAAATCATCAAACGTCATATTTAGGAACCCAAACATATTTGGGTCCCTTCTTATGGAAAGAAGAATGCAATGCATATATGTTATGCCATGAATCATGTAATTTGGGTCTCCACACCCAATGTGTACTATGGTGAATAGTACAAGTGTATGAAATATGGCTTAACATGCCACATGAAAAATATCTAACACTAGGAAAAGGATTTCTAAATCTATTCGGGTAGTAATGTCTCCTTTTAAAGTTATGAGATGCATATAATATTGGTTTGTTATTTTCAAAAGCTTTGAGATTTTATAATTTATTAAACTCTTTTTTTAACTCAGCATGAGATGACTTCAAGGAACCATGTGCATCAGATAATTCAGTATGCTTTTTATTTAATGCATCAAACTCATCAAGATGACATGTGATTGCTATTGATTATAGAATGATCTTTAAGTAAAATTTCAAGCACTTTTTACAAATTTAAAAACTTTAATTTCAAACTAGCATGTAATTTTTTAAGTTTCCTATATGATGCATGAATTTGTTTAGAAACTTCAAGTAATTATTCATAGATTAATTCACATACCTCTTCTTTGTCAGATTGACCAAGATGATTGTCCGCCATTAAGCACAAGTTTGTAGTCTCCTCTTTAGCTTTAGTCTCAAAGGAGACCAATGCTGAATCCACCAAGAATGTCTTTTGTAACCTATTCTTATCCTTTTTAAACTTGGGTTTCTCCTCATCCTTCTCCTTGCTTGAGTGAGCTTTAAGTGTAGGATAATCAATTTTAATGTGTCCCGACTTCCTACATTCAAAGTAGATCATATCATTAAAATTCTTAAAATTTTTGCTATCCTTACCTTTATTCCACTTCTAATGGTTCTTATGCTTCTTCCTTAGAAAGATTTTGAATTATCTCATGATTAAGGCAACATCATTGCTTTCAGACTTAGAAGAATCAGTGTACGTGTCATTTGACTTTAGTGCCATAGTTTTTTCCTTCTTTTTTTCACCTACATCAAGGTTTCTTTTATTCACCCCTTACTGGTAAGCAATGAGTGATCCATGTGAGTTATCAATTGAATAGGTATTCAAATCTTTAGATTTAAAAATTGTAGTAATTTTAATATCAAAGGAAGAAGGAAAACATCTTAAAATTTTATTAACCTTTTCATAATTTTTGAGTTCTTTTCCTAAAGAATATAGTGAGGTGACAATTTGAGTAAAACTAGTATACATGTCAGAAATTAATTTAATAGGTTTCATATAAAAAAGTTTATAGTCATGCAATAAAATATTCATCCTTGATTATTTGACTTCTTTGGTTCCTTCATAAGTTATACACAATTTATCTCAAATTTCTTTACCAGTAGCACAAGTTGAAACACGCATGTAATCTTTAGATTTTAAAGCACAAAAAAAATAGTTCAAATATTTCACATTAAGTTATGCTAAATCCCTATCATCATTAGTCCATTTAGTGAAAGGAAGTGGAATAGTAATGCTATTAAGTTTACTGGTTATAGGTGTATAAACATGTTTAACAAGCATCCACATGCGATGGTCAATCGATTGTAAAAATGTAGACTTGCAAGTTTTCCAAAAATCAAAAAGAATATTGTTAAACAAAGGTAGTCGGGTAATAGAATACCCTTTCGTGGTATTTTAATTATTGGAGTTAACCATGGATCAAAAATCAAAAGTTTTCAAAAACTTGATTTTATTAATCCCGCTTTGATACTACTTGAAAGTTTGTTAGGGATATTAAGCCCTTATAAACAAGTCCAAGCTAACCAAGAGAGGGTGAGTTATTATTTTAAATATCTTTCAATCAAAAACATAAACTGAAACCAAACCAAAATTCAGCATAACAAAATTTAAAGTGCGGAAATTAAATACAAAAATAGCAATAGTAAAGAACATAGAAATTTATAGTGGTTCAGTCAACTCGACCTACGTCCACTCCCCAGAGGCACCCTTTGAGTATTACACTAAAGTCAGTGACTCTCCTTTTAGTCTCATAGCAAGGTGGAGAAACCAAAACCTCCTTTCCACCGATACCAATAAGGCAGAGAACCCAACTTCTTTTGCTTCCTCCTGAAGCAGATAGAGAACCATGATCGATTACTGAAGTGGACCTCTCTCGAACCTCTAAGAATAAGGGATAACAATCAGAGAAGATGACTTAGATCCATACTTGGAGCAACATTTGTGAAACCTCTCATAAACTCCCCCTCACAAGATCCTCTCTCTATCACTTTCTCTCCCTTTCCTCTAGCTCTCTCAGGTCAAGACAACAACGAAAGATACTCTTTTGGGTAGAACAAGAGGTCTTAAATAGAAGAGCTTTGGAATAGCTCTTAATTATAATAAACCAACTTTATCGTTTTGGATAATATAAATATTATCCTTGACGATTATCACAATTTTTGCTAGATCAGCTTGGACAGTTTGGGACTATCAAAAGGTTTTTGTTCATATCATCCATGATGATAATATATCATCTTGTATGATTAATATAAAATGAAGAACAACATCCATAACATCGCCCTGAATGGGTGTCTGGATTATGTAAAAATAACTTGATCGTCCAAGTCGATCTTATGATCATCCCATACAATTAGTTCAATTCAACACATATCATCCAGAATATCGTCCTGAATGGAACCCGGCTGATATTTAATTGTCCAAGAACAAATAAGTTTTTTGAACTGATCATTCTGACTGATCTTGAGATTGTCTAGGACAATATGATCGTATAATCAAGCTTTAATTGCTTTCCTTAATTACCAGATTAATTTAGACATACTTGAAGGACATCGTCCAAATTGATGTCTTAGATAATGATTAAAAATTAAAGATACCTTATTTGATCTAGGAATTGATTCTTTCTAATTTGAGACTATCATCCCGGCTGATGCGAATATCATCCATAATGATGTGCTTAATGACGGTTGCCTTAAATAGGATGCCCTAATTAGGATTTCTATTTTTAAGTAATCATTTAGGCAAATTTATGGATCATCCTGGATGATGGGACCAAAAATAGTAAACTTTAACAATAGTCAAAAAAATTTCCCCAGTGTGTGTGTGCAAGGTTACTTGGCATCAGGAACTACATTATTTATAATTGACTCAAGAAAAGGTAAAATATTACAAACTAACTCAGACCTAGTCTACCAATCTTGAGATGGCTTGAATTGTACTTGATCTTGTGGACCTAAAATATTTGTAGACAAGGTAGTCATAGAGAAGTAGAAGTACCAAAAATATTTTCTATCATTAAAATTAAAATTCTTGAAATCAAATTCACAATAGATGTGTCCTGACTTCCTACATTCATAGCAAATTACATCATTAGAAGCTTTACTTCCTCTTAAGGAAACTTCTAAATTTCCTTATCATTAAGGTAATATCATCTTCATCCTCATCCTAAGATTGATCATTATCAAATTCATCCACTTTCACTGTAATGATTTTCTCCTTCAGCTTGTCATCTACATCAATTTATCTTTGAGTCACTCCTTGCTCATAAGCAATTAGTGATCCAAGAAGATTATCAATTGAATAAATATTTAAGTCTTTTGATTCCATTAAGCAGTTATCTTTGCATCATAAGTAGTAGGAAAATAATAAAAAAAATTATTTACTTTTTCAACATTCTTTAGTTCCCTACCTAAAGCATACAATGAGGTGACTATTTGTTTGAAATGAGTATAAATGTTAGTGATTGATTCATTTAGTTTCATGTAAAATAGTTTATAATCTTATAGTAGAATGTTCAATCTTAATTGTTTCACTTCATTAGATCCTTCATAAGTAACACGAAGCCTATCCCAAATTTCTTTTCTAATTCAACAGGTTGAGACAGACATATAGTCTTTAGATTTAAGTACATAAAAAAAACTATATAAAATTTTAATATTCTCCTGAGCTAAGTCTTTTTCTTCTATAATCCAGTCAATAAATAGTGTTTCAGTTATACTGACATCTATAAGTCTAGTTAGTCTAGTGTATCCTTTATGTACAAAATCTATATGCGATAATTAAAGAATTTAATAAAAGTTGACAATCATGTTTTCCAAAAGTTGAAAGAGATGTTATCAAATAGTGGTGGTCTAGTGATCGAATACCCTTCAGGTGTATTACAGTTTCTAAAAGTAGCCATGATCATTTTTTAAAGTTTTCTAAACCTTAATTTTCAAATTAGCCTCTAATACCACTTGAAAGTCTGAATAGGTTGTTAAACCTATTAAATTTATCCCATGACAAACTAAGAGGGCTGTGAATTGGTAATTTAAAAATCACTTAGAAATTTTAGAAATTCAATTTTATAGTTTTTAAACACAATAAAAAAATTTTAAAATAAATTTTTTAACCATAACATTAACATGTAAAAAATAAAAATAGTAAAAAATAAAGACAAAAAACACATAAATTTATAGTGGTTTGGTCCACCTAGACCTACATCCACTCCCTTAAGACTCCATCTTTAGCTATTACTATACTAAAGTGACTCTCCTTTTTCTCCCACAACAAGGCGGAGAAGCCCTTATAATTAACCTCTCTTCCACCAATCCCTAGTGCAGTAGAGTACCGTCATCCATTCTTACGCTTCTTTTGATGGCAGAGAACCGACATCCTTTTACACCATCCAAGTATCGACAAAATATCTCCATCCTTTCTCACCCTCCTGGTGATGGAAGAGAATTAGCTTCCTTTCATACCATTTAAGTGTCGATAGAGTACCATCATCCTATCACACCCTCCTGATGTTGGCAGTGTATCGGCATCCTTTTACACCCTCTTGATGTTAATAGAGTACCGATGCTCGTTTGAAAATCTACTTCTAAGAGTTTTCAAGAAATTAGGGAAAAAATTTAAAGAATAAGTAAGAGATACTCACCATTGGGCAACCTCATGAATCCCCTCATAAATCCCTCTTAAGAAATCTCTCACTCTCCAATCCAAAAAAACTCTCCCAAACACTCTACAAGTGAACTCTCAAAAGAAATTTGAAGTAGGAGATCTCTCACAGTTAGTTTTTAAAACTCTTATATATGAAAGATAGAAAAAATTGTCTAGAAATTTGAAAATTTTGAATTTAAACATCTTGGGTCGTATAGTATGATGATAATTCATACGTACAAATAGTTCAAAAGTCTTAGTATGTACTTGGACAAACCTATTTTTTGTACTATATTACTCAAATGTATTAACTGACATCATACTGTACAAATAGTTTAAAAATAAACATGTTCATTAGGTATAATTCTATACGAATGTATTTCATACTCTGGTTGGTATACTGTACAAAATTCATTTCATACAGTACAATCAATTTAACCAAATCATGCTTTATTTGGTATAAAAATGGACTAGTCCATTTTGTACTCTAGATATTATCTGCATGAACCCAAGTTCGTACAGTATGAACTATTCAAAAAATTTACTATTCCTATGGATGAACTGGTACACACCCATTTCATACTCTAGACATCATCTATATGAATGTAATTTCGTACAGTATAATTAATTCAAAAAATGGTGAGTTCATTTGGAACAAATTGATATATAACCATTCATACTTTGGACATCATCTGTATGAATATAACTTCGTACAGTATGAATAGTTCAATCAAAAATTTCTATGGCATGATTTGAATAACTCTTTTCTGGAGGAACACTCATGTCAAACCATCATGTATGATTCCAAAATCATACGGTACAATTATTTTTAAAAATATAAGTTTTGACTCTCTCCCGGTGTGTGTGTGCATGGTTATCCAATTACAATCACACTCTCTCAAACTAAAAAAAATTAGAAAAAGTATATACTTCAATTATAATAAATCCTAATCTATTCGGTCTTGAAGTTTTCAACAGTTTGGAGCATGAAATCCCTGAAATATTAGTACACACAAATAACATAAACAAAATTTTCCAATATATCTTAGGAGAAATAGTAATCAACATAATAATATTTTGGTATCATCAAAAACTCACATGGTATTAAAGCATAGTTTTGAAAATTAATGTTGTAACATGGAGGGGGTTTCACACAATTTCTCCAGCAAGCTTGCATCTTACTACCATCAGATTCAAGATTTATCTTGATAGAAATTTTGGGATGAAGAAGATCTCTTTTGTGTCAAATGGCTTGGCTACTCCACCGCATCGGGGAAAGTTAAAGGAATTCATGGTTCTCTGTCATCTCCATGAAAGAGAAAAAGGAGTCATAGTTTTCTACCTGTGAAAGGAGTTTCGGTCCTTTGCCACACCAATTTGGTGGAAGAGATTTTATAAGGTATTCTTCACCTAATTGTTGGGGCTAAAGGAGAGTCACTAAAGATTTTGTACAATAATTAGAATGGGAGGTTCTTGGGATTGGTTGTAGGTCAGGTTAAACAAACCACTATAAACTTTAGTGTGTTTATTCTTGGTTTTATTTTTACACTTTATTTTTTGCATTTATTTCTATGTTAATTATGTGGTTAAAAATGTATAATTTTTTATTATTGTGAAATTACTTTGTTTCCACATTAAGAGATAAAAATATCAATTTTTACATATTGAAAAAGTTTTAAAAAGGGGGAATTTTCTTTGTGTATAAATAAGTTTTTTTAAATCACCAATTAACCCCCATCGTGGTTATCATCTGGACTAGTTCTTTAGGGTTTAACCACCCTCACAAACTTTCAAATTCCATGAATCGGTTGATAGAAAAATTAAATTAACATAATCCTTAAAATCAGTAATATATTAAGCTAATAAAAAATTATTAATCCCCTTAACTTCTAATCAATTAAATCAATTAATTTATACCGATTACTATAGGGTAACATGGGCCTACGAGGCTATTAACTTAGTCCCAATGAAGGAGAAATAAACTTCAGGACCTTGAAGTAAATAAAGGTAGTAATAAATTAACACTTAAAATAAATTTTAAAATCAACATTAAAATGCTAATATCGAAATTTAAATTCAAAATCTCAAAAAACTTTCAAAAACTCAAAGTGTTAGACAACTTTAACAATTTACACAACCTAGGATATATCCTAACCACACAACCTTCTAAAAAGGATGTAGATGGTTTGCTAAGATAGATGACTCTAGATCCAGACAAGGCTGGTGTTTACTTTTCATCTACTTGTGTGCTAGGGTTTTTATGATTTTTACTACATGTTATTTATTAAATTAGTTAATTAAAGTGAGTGTTTATTAATTTTTTTAATATATAAATTAATGTGATGGGAATTAGACTACCATTAGGTTAGATTTAATCTAGTTTCTCACATGTTTTTTTTTTGAAGGTGACCATGCTCATATATGGCTACATGTTTAGGGGGCAAAAAATAAAGCTTTAAATTGGCAAATTCTTTGCAGGTGAAAAATGCTATCAGGGAGTTTAATTCAATATAATATCTTTCACTATTTGGGATGTTAATATTTTATTTAATTTCCTAGGATAACCCTATAGGTAAATTTAGAGTCTAGCCTTTTTTTTAGGAGGGGGGGGGGGGGAGAGAGTTCTCTTCCATTTGGAGATCCAAGTTAGGATGAATTTAATATCGAAAGAGAAAAGAAATCATCCCTTAAGGTAGGAGTTTCTTTTCATTTGGATATCTAGAACTAACTGATCCAGGAGCTCACAAAAGGACAAAGAAGTGAAGAAAAAGAGTATCTCACTTAAAGTCACTAGCGTCAATTCTAGGTTTAAAATCCAGGTTATTATTGGTGGTACCTAGTCACTTATAATTTATATAGACCTTAGGTTGTAATTAAATAGCACTTTCTAATGACTATTTGATTTATGTAATTTTTTAATTGATATATTTACATTGATTTCTCTTTTAAAACTGCCTGCTTTTCTATGTTTGTTTCTTTCATGCCTATTGGTGGAAGTTTTGAAAGTATGTTTTGAAAAGGATTAGTTTTCTTTGGAAATTTTGAATTGACTTTGGATTTGAATTCAGAAATCGAACATCCTATTAGAATATTCATACCACTTTGGGAAGTGGAAATAATATTTTATCAAATCTACAATTACAAATCCTGCCTCAAATATCATAACCAAATCAAAGAAAGAACTACATATGATCTCAGAAGATCAAAATTGAGTTCAATCTAATTTTTAACTATGATATTCTAGGTGGATTATTATTAATTTCATGCCCAAATCCTTAATAATAAATAATATATCACCCCTAAGGGAGAATATATCACTGATTAATAATTGTTCAAACATAATGATAATGATCGTTGTTGGTTCAATTTTTTCAAAAAAAAAACTAATTTTAATTTTGAAAAATTATTTTGGGAAATTTGGAATTAAATTTCTATTCTTGAATCAAACTAACCATTAAGGGTTATTTATTTCCATAGAAGGTATAAAAAATATCCCCTAACAGGTTCAGATCCCAAATTGTAGATTTTTTCTTGAATATCATAGCATGATTTAAGGTAAAACTATATATGAACCTAGAAAGTCAAAATAAAGTTTAGCCAAATATAAAGATATGGTAATCGAGGGAAGTGATCTCTAATTTCATATTTGAATTCATCCTAACAAATGGTATGTGCCCTAAGAGGAAAAAGATATCATTCATTAATAATCGTTCAAATGTGATGATGACAATCATTATAAGTTTTATTTCCTAAAATTAATATCAATTAAGTTTTGAAAATAAATTTTCAAAATTGAAGTTGGTTCTAAATCTCATACGATCGCAAGCCCTCATAGTTAATTACATAGTAGAAAATTGAAGTTTCCTACAAAAACTCTCGATTAAAATAATGGTGAATTTTGGTTAAAAGATTTTATAGGAGTGATATCAAAGAAGTCAAATCTTTGAATTTCAAGTGGGAATGGATCAAAATATAGCTCTTATTTTCATAGTCAAAGGAAAAAGAGTAGGGGGTACTTTAAGATTATGGAACAATCTAGAAGTGTCTGATTCTAATCTAAGTATTGGGCTTTAAGTTTTGGATTGAAAGAAGGTTTAATTTGAGTTGAGTGTTTTATTAGACATTTCATATTGTATTCCTGGAGGTTGGGGTCTTATGATTCAAAATTCATCCAAGGTTTTAAATCTAAATTGGGCACCACATAGTTATTACCTGAACCTTACTAATCCAATATAAGATCTAGACTTACCCCAGCCTAGATTGGGGAGCCATCTAGCCACCTAATCTATTTCGAATCCTTGAGTCAATTTATTTTATGAAAGAGTGGAAAGGATATTTTTATTAAAGTTTTGGAGAATAGGAGCTGACATCTAAAGATTATTCTTAGTGGACCCTTAACTTATGTCGGGTGAAAATGCTGAAGATAAATGTAATTAAAATTTAGACATATTTAAATGTATTTCTAATACAATGCATGGTCGTCAAAATACGTAAATCATGAATGCTTAAAATTTGTTTAGAAAGGCTTAAAAATAATTTTTAGAAGACTAAGCTTCCTTAGGTTTAGTACCTCATCCTCATAGGTCAGATTATCTGAACTCTACTCATATGTGGTGAAGTGCCTTAAAATAAGGAAAGAATAGATGCATTAATATGCATGTGACCCCAGGTAATCCCCATATTATTCCCTATATCGTTATCTTTCTATATTATTTAACTCCTAACATTTTAAATTTTGATTATGATAAAAAATTTTTCATACCCTCACAAGTCTCACGTATCCAGACTAAAACAAAAGCATCACCCAATCACCAAAAAAACTAAGAAAAGGAGGCAATATCCTAATCAAAATCACAACAAATCAACATATTAAATTTAATCAAACTAATTAATAAATGTCAATAAGCAAACTACCTTGCTTATTATAACCCAGAAATGCAAAAATTAAGAGTGGTCGAGCACCACTAACAATAACCTAGATTCTAATCCTTGTACAAATCCAAGTGACTTTGAGTGGGATACTCTTTGTCTTTAACTGTTCAATCTTCTCTCCTTCAGGCTCCTTGGATTCTTCATAGTCAGCTACCTAAATTAAAAAGAGAACTCTTCCCTCGCGGGAAAGGTTATACTTTCCACTTTGGATATTAAAAAGAATAATCCAAATTTTGACTTCCAAATGGAAAAGGACTATACCCCAAAGGGGTATCCGTTCCACCTTGGAATCTAAGCTTTAGATCCAAGTATCCCAACTCAAATGTGCACTTTCATAACTCTTAACATCTTGAATGAATTATATTAATAAAAAAGAAAAATTTAGACACTCCTATATGGTTATCCTAAGCATTTAATAATTTAAATTCATTCCCAAGAAATTATATTTATATGCAAAAAAGCAAACATACTTTATCATGCTCTTTTTTATTTTGGGCCTAAGCAGCTGAAGCATGTGTAGAAATTATATTTATTATTTATATAGTCCCCTAAAATACCCTGTATGAGTGCAGACGCCTACAAAAAACTCAGTGAGCATTCTGATCATTCCTATCCTAAGGGTAATATAATCGCCAAACACATCATTAATCCATAGAGTATAAAAAAAGTAAATAGACACACCAAGCAATTTCGATCAGAACTTGTAATAAAATCCCAAAAACATGGCACACAATAGAAAAGTAAACATCAACTTAGCCTAGATCTAAAGTTGGTTGTCCTAAAAAAATATCTAAAGTGTGTGAGAAAGGTTGTGTTGCTGTGGTCGATCCTAAACTATGTTGTTTGTTAATGTTGTCAAATGTTTGAGTTTGTTAAAATGCTAAAGGAGAACTTTTAGTGAGAGTTTAAATATTAATGTGTTAAAGCTTAATTTGGATGTATTTTAATTGTTAAATAATTGCTACCTTTGTTGCACTCTAAGGTCGTAAAGTTTATTTCACTTTTCATAGGGCTAAGCTAATAGTCTCATAGATCTGGGTTACCTAGTAGTAATCAGGGTTGATTAAGTTGATTTAGTTGGTTACAAATTAAGGGTGGATTAATATTAAATAATTTAATTAATTATTGATTTTAAATTTAAATTAATTTATTTTTTCCATTAATAGCTCGAGGAATAAGGCCTCCTTAGGACACATAGCTCCGCATCCAAGAGTAGTTCATCCTATTAACATTATTGATGTAGTTGAATTAAGGATTTTAATTTTGATTGAATATTTAAATGAGACTTAATTTTTATGTTTTACACTCTATTGAATTTATTCATAGTGTTGTGCCACCAGGCTCAATGAACGAGGCATCCTTAGGACATGTAGCCCCACAGCTCGGACTAGTCCATCAAATAAAATTCATTTTTGGAGTGGTTATTATGTTTTATAATGTTGGTTAAGTTATTTTATTAATAAAATTGAAGATTTCTAGAATTTTAATGAATTATTTAATTTTTTAGAAATATTGAAATTATTTTAATTATATTAATCAAGGGTCCAAAAGTTGACTTTTAAAATTAAAGTTAATTTTGAAAGTTTTAAATTTTTAATAAATATTAGACCTTATGATGAGTAATTAGACTATTAGTATGCTCAATTTAGAGTTTTCTATAGAAAGTTATGATTTTTTTATGTTTTGACTAGAGTTTGACCAGATTGTTATCTTTTTTACTTTGACTAAATTTTGAATGTTTAACTATTTTTTAAAATATTAGATTTTAATTTTAGTTGAATGCATTTTAGTTTAACCAATTTGAAATTTTCTAGAATTAGTTCGGATTTTAAAATATTTGGATATTTGTCGTATTATCTTAATTATTTTAAAGAATAATTAGGAATTAAATAGTTAAAGGTGTTTAATGTTATTTTAAATATATCAATAATCAAAATAAAATAAAATATAATAAATTAGGATAATCCAAATTTTGAAAGTCTCAAAATATTATATTATTTTTAATTAAAAAAAAATCATGAAAATTTTAAAATCCAAAATACTTAAATATATGTAATAATGATTTCAAATTATCTAAAATTTAAAATAATGTTGAAATTAGGTTTAATTTAATCTGAAATGATTTTGAATTTCTTAATTATTATTATTAATTTAAATAATTTTTTATTAAATAATGTTTAATTAACCCTTAGTTAAAAATTACATAAAATATTTGAATAAAATATGATAGAATTAACTTAATTTAAAATAATAAAAATTTAAAATAATTTTTAATTATTAAAGTATTTTAAAATAAGTTTTCATTTAATTAATAAATAAATAATTAATTAAATGTACATAAAATTAAATATTATTAAAAAATACTTAAATAATTTAAATTATTTAAATTAGGATAAATAATTCAAAATAAAATATTAATTTAAAAAAATTTAAATCATATATATAATATAATTTTTTTAAATAATATTAATTAAAAATATAATTCTTTGAATAATTTAATAATTTATAATTTAACTTAGGTATATTAATTAAAAATACTTATATTATTTTAAAATAATTTTAATTTTAAAATAAAGCAATTAATTATCTAAATATTTTAATATATTTCAAAAAATTATTTTATTTCAAATTAATTTTTAATAATTTAAAATTTAATTTTAGATTTTAAAATGATTTTAAATTTAAATAAAAAGGTTGCGGTGGGCCACATGGCAAACTATGGTTCGCCAGTCCAAAATGCCGTTGGCGATGGCAGTACGACACATCCTCCATATGACATATTTTGGGCGAACTATGCATCAGGGTGTTGTTAGTGAGTTAACCACGTCAGCGTGTCACCATAGCCGTCAGATGTGTGTAGGTTCTAACGGACGACTACGAATACACTCCGTGGTTTAATCTCAGCCACCCAAGATCAAAGATCATAAGAATGATCTCGTAGTTTAGAACAAAGGGCCTGGATTGAGCCAGATGGGCCAATGACAATTGGGACGGATCCGTGGTCGGACATAGCCACGAACATATGTGATCTAAGCTGTTGATCATAAGATCAATGGCCGAAAAAATGTATATTTGCACTAGGCCATGATTAACACTCTAAAAAAAATTTTTATCTCATTCTCACAATCCAGATAGTTAAACATCATTAAATTTTAAACCTAGGTTGTACTAATGAATAGATTTAATGGAATATCAACATTGCATTTTTATATGAACTTAATAAAAAGATATTTTACCCTAAATATTATGACATAGGTCTAAGAATTTTAAGAAATTTTAACATTAGATCTTCAAGTTCTATATAAAGTTGAGCTATTAGACTATCCACTTAAGATTTCCAAGTTGAAAGCAGGTCTGATATGCCTTGCATCAGTTGCTACAGCTCCTTGGATGGAAAACACTTGGGATCATCGAAAAGCTCATCGTCTGGGGGGGGGGGGGGGGGGGGGTTATGGTGGGCTTATGTTAAGAGATGGAAGGAGAGATGTATGGAGCTCAAAGGTAGGCTTGGAATTCTCTAGGAGGCTTAGGCATGTGAGAGAGTGCAAGATGATCAATCCATCTCATTTTGGAGAACTAACCCTATTCATATGGCATGGGGGTAACTGGATGGTCTTGATGGATTAGAGCTCTTCCCTGGATGCTAGGCATGTATTCCAGATGATTGGATGGCTGAGCCAAATGTTAGAATGGCCTTATAGCTATTGGATGCCTTTTGATATGGTGGGGGGGGGGGGGGGGGGCACTCTTTCTATTTTAGGCTAAACTAGGCCCTAAACTTGATTTGGAGAGCTTAAGGAGAGTTTTAGGGCCTGAATGGAATGCCTATAGCAGCTTTGATAGGAGGTGGTGGAATAGAATTAGAGATTTGACCATTTAGAATGGTTTTAAGTATAGGTTGACTCCTTTGACATGTCAAATAGTTAATGGAGGTTGAAGTGGTAGGGAAGGAGTGTGAGAAGCAGGTTGGGTGAACCCCAAACCTAGAGTCAATGCTTTCGAGGTTAAAAGAAAGGGTTGACAACTTTAAATAAGAGTTTAAGTGTCTTGTTGACTTGCTTTAACTAGTCAACAAAAGTCAAGATTGATGATGTGGCACTTAGAGAGTGTAGGGAACTATTTGGGATAGCTTAAGGAAAGATTAAAGTGGTCAAGGTCAAAGCAATGATAAGTCAGAGCAAATAACATAATGGTTTGACCAAGGATTAAGAGTTGACTTGGTCAACTCAACTTGGGTTTGGTTGACCAAAAACTAAGACATGCTTAGGCTGTGATTAGGATTCGGTTTGATGGAGTGATATGGGTAGAAGAGGTCAAATAGGTTAGATTAACCTATTTAAACCCTTTAATGGTTAACGGGTCAACCAAGTTGACCCTCCAATGAGTTTGTTTGGATATTTGGAGTTTGAAGGGTCTGGTCTCAAGGTTTGGAAAGGTCATTTGGGTCAAATGACCTATTTAGGCCATTAATGGGTCATTGGGTCAACCTAGGTTGACTTGGTCATCCAAGTTGACCCACGGGCTATGCCTTGGATCAATAAATTTGAAATAACATTTTGAATGTGTTGGGAGTGGTCCCAAGGCATGGGTATGTCATTTCAATCAAAATGACTATTTTTCCCCTGAAGAGACTTTTGGGTTAGCATAGGTTGACTTGTCAAGCAAGTTGACCCATTATTTGGGTTTGGGTCTAATAGGTCCTAAATTATGTTTGGGGTCAATTGGAAAAGGTTCCAAAGGTTGATGAGATTGAACCATATTGAATTTTGGTTAAAAGTACATAAAAATCCCATTAAAGGCATTCTAGTCATTTTGACCTCTGGCCAATTTTGGGTCAAAGTGAATCCAAAATAATATAGGTTAATATTTTACATATCAATATTAAATGTCTGAAAGTGATCAAAGGGTTTGAAGAAGACTGCAAGGTTAAATCGACTGGGTGATAGGTTTAGTGGCATGAGCCGTAAATATTTGAAGGTTTTGTAGCCTTTATATTTCAATTTAGTTTATGGGGTTAGAAGCATTAGATTGAGCTAAAATTTGGAGGGTTGACCCCAGAGAATTGTCTTATCAATATGTAATTAATAAACTCTAAATCAGAGGTCAGATGTCTTATTTTTGAAGTATTTAAAAAAAATATTTGAAAAGGCTCTCACGACTTAAGCCCTTAGCCTTGGATTTTGGTCTGGATTTTCTGGATTTGAATTGAATTTTGAATTTCATTGATTTGGATTAAATTATCCAAATTATTTATAATCATTTGAGTGATCACTAAAGGTTGGATAAGATTAAGGCCAGATCAATGACATGCTCAAGGTTTGAAGTCTAGATTTTGTTGGCATTTGAATTGAATTGGCATCTAGATTGACTTTTGGTCTGAATTGATTTGAACTCAAGATTGATCTAATATTTGAATTGATCCTAGAGCTTAGATTATATAAGAATCCTAGGATCTAGAGACTAGGAGGATTCTAGGGTCTAAGAAGTCCTATGGTTTGGAGTTTAGAAAAGGTCATAGTGACCTCATACAAAAGTGAGGTCAATAATGCCGATATTTATTGTAGCATGGATACAATTGGAGGCTCATGAGGGGATGATTAAATCTATTTATACTCTAAATTTAAAAAAAAGATTAACATAGCAACTCTAAAAATCTAATAAGTTAGTTTTGGACTACTAAGAGTCTATATAAGCATATTAACACTTTTCCTACCTTGTTAGGCACCTCCTCGCCTAAGAAATTTCTTCCATTTGGATATCCAAGTTAGGATGAATTTAATATTGAAAGATAAAAGAAAACACCCCTTTGGGTAAGAGTTTCTTTTCATTTGGATATCCACATGTAACGGATCCATGGAGCTCGCAAAAGGACAAAGAAGTGAAGATAAAGAGTATCCCACTTAAAGTCACTTGCATCAGTTCTAGGTTTAAAACCCAGGTTATTGGTTGTGGTACCTGGCCACTTTTAATATCTACAGACCCTCTGTTGTAATTAAATAGCACTTGCCAATGGATATTTGGTTTATTTAATTAATTGATTTACATTGATTGCTCTTTAAAAACTTCTTACTTAGATTTCTTTCTTTCATGCCAATCTTTATTATAGCGTGGATATGATTGAAGACTCATGAGGGGATGATTAAAACTATTTATACTCTAAATTAAAAAAAAATTTAGGTTAACATACTAACTCTAATTATCTAAGAAGTAAGTTTGGGACTGCTAAGAGTCTGTATAAGCATATTAACACTTTGCCTTCCTTGTTAGGTACCTTGCTACCTGTGGGTTCTAGCAAACCACCTATATTATTAGGGTGTAGTTTTGTTAAGGCAATGTTGTATAATCTCTAGGATAAAACTATTTTTAATCCTTTTTAAAAATTGCTTCATATATTTTATTAAGTCAATTATCATGCAACACATAGGGTCTCAATTTTTAAGTATTTTCACCCTACATAAAGTCAAGGGGCCAATTAGGATCTACTCTAGATGTCAGCTCCAATTTTTAAAAACTTAATTAATAATGTCCCTGCACTATAGATTATACATTGGACTCATGGTTTTAAATCACCTAGGTGGTTAGTTGGTTCCCCAATCCAGACTAGGGTAAGTCTAGGTTTTACACTACATAAGTTAGATTTGGGCTACTATTATTCAGTGCCCAAAATGGATTTATTATGGGATAGACTCAAAAATGTAAGACCTCACCTTCCAGGAATATAATCCCAACCTTCTAATAAATTGATAACTTAAATTAAATTATCTTCAAATTAAAATTAAAAGCACAATACATAGGGTAGACTGCGATATTTCTAAACTATTTTCATAATCCCAAAATGCCTCCTACTTCACTTCACTTAATCTCTAGAATAAGTGCTCAAACATTGATCTAATACCTATTGGATTTCCAACCTCACTTTCGTTGATATCAATCCTCGAGAAATTCTAAATAAATTTTTGTCATTATTCTAATGAAGAGTATTCCTAGGGAATTCAACCTCCCTATAATGTAAATAACTATGAGGGCTTACACTTGTAATAAAATTAAAACCTATATATACTTTTCAAAAATTTATCTTCTAAACCTAATTAGTCTTCTTTGAAAAAATTATGTCAATAATATTCATTATCGTCATTTTTTAATGACCTACAATGGGTGATATCTTTCTCCCTAAGTGAGATATATCATTCACTGTAGTGATTTCTAATATGAAAATAATGATGTTTCATCCAATTCATAATAGTTAAATATAAGTAGAATGTCATTTTGACCCTTCAGGGTCATATGTAGTCCTTAGTTGTATTTGATTATTACAATCAGGATGAAATCTTTAGTTTAATTATAAGAACCCATTAGAGAATGATATTTTTGACTCCCAGGGAAATATATCATATATAATGATGTGTTTAACTTTGAGACTGAAATTCTAAAATCAAATTTCCCAAAAAAAAAATTCTTTTCATAACTCAACTTTTTAAAAGCAAATAAACTGTTGATGTACTTTATTGTTTTGTTGGTGCAAGCTTTAAAATATAACTCCAAACTTGTATATAATAAGATTTAAGAGAATGTATTTATTCTCAAGTGTTTCTGAGACTTTTCTTTTACTATTTTTTATAATATATGTTATTATTATGTTGATGAGTTTAAGCATTTTTAAATCAATACTTATATTTCTCTCAAAGTTCTGTGTATTTGCTAACCTTATTAATGAATGTAAGATTTTTTAGTTTCTTGAGAGCTAAGTGCTAAAATTTGATCCCTTTCGATTTGAATAATGACAGTTTATTGTACCAATAGAGCTTGTCATTGATCCAATGCTCTATATTAAACAATTGAGAGGATATGATCATTATTCTACTCCCAAAAGTTAAAAATCTAGACAACCCTTCATAACTAAATCTCATGAGCTTGTGTTAAAAATCTACGAAGTTGTTGCAAAGGTGTTGATGAAAAAATCCAAAGGTATTAAGCCTAAGATTTTCTCTAAAGAGCAAGCTACCTTCATGCCCAGCAAGTCCATCTCTACCAACTATCTCCTTGGGAAGGAGATAGAAAACAAATTCAAGGTCTCTACTTCTACGAATGGCTTCTTAGCAATAATGGTGGTCATGGAACAAGCATATAATAAAATTAGTTGGAAAACTCTTAAATTAGTGATGCAGAGGATTGGGTTCAGATAATTGGGTATATAACTATCATATATAATATTGTAGTTATATGGTGTGATTTTATGCTTTAAGTTATCTAATAGGAAAAGGAAATATACTCTTATATTACTGCCATGCTCTATGAGTTATGTTGTTTTAGTTATGGATTAGCTTAGTTAATATAGTGTTTTATAAAAAGAAAGCTTCATCATTTTTTGGTAGTGATATATAAATATTTTAGTGAGTTAGGGTGTTTTTTCTTATCTGATATCTACAATACAAATGGATATTTTGTATTGGAATGATTACATTATGTTCATATCATATGTTTAAGATTAGAGGATATATTTTAAATATTTAAGAAGCATCTCAATAGTATTGGAACTTTTTAATATTTTTCTTGACAAATTTTTTCTTTTATAGCCTAATAGAGGAATTAAATTATGCATTGATGTCTTTTTGGGCACAGCTTTGATATTTAAGACCCCATATAGGATGACAGCTAATGAGCTTCAAGAATAGAAGGTGTATCTTTAATGGTTGGTTAATCAAGATTTTGTCTATTCTAGTATGACTCTATGGGGAGAACTTATTTTATTTGTAAAGAATAAAAATATTATTTAATGCATGTGTACTTATTATAGAGAATTAAATAAGGTTCTAATCAAGAACAAGTGTCCTCTACTAAGAATTGATGATTTGTTGGATCATCTTGTAGGATCTTCATATTTTCTAAGATTGATCTAAAAGATGGGTATTATGAATTAAAGGTGAAAGTAGAAAATGTAGTGAAGACTATATTCAGTACCAAATTTGAGCATTATGAGTTCTTAGTCATACCTTTTGGAATGACTAATGTGCATGTAGTCTTTTTGGATTTGATGATTAGAATATTCATGAAATATTTTGGTAAGTTTGTAATTAAATTTATATATGATATTATGATCTATTCAGTTTCTAAGGAATTATATGTCGATTGCTCTAGAAACCTTAAAGCAACATTATATATATATATATATATATATATATATATATATAATTTTATAAATATTAATTATGACTAAAAAGTATTTCATTTTTGGGACATGTGGTTGTTGAGTCTAGTGAAAAGGTTGTTAAACCTAAGTTAATGTAACACGGCTATCAAGAGGGGGGGGGGGGGTTAATTGGTAGTTAAAAGTTATCCCTCTTTTAGATGAGTTGAGCCGAAAATAAATTTTAATGAATTTTTATAAAAAGTTTTTCAATCACAACTTTTTAAACAGTAAAATGCAAAAAAAAAAATAAATAAAAATAAATGACACAAGATTTATAGTGGTTCGATCTAAACCAGACCTACATCTACTCCCTAGAGGCACCCTCTAAGTATTGCATTAATATCAATAGTGTCTCTCCTTTTGCACCCACAGCAAGGCGGAGAAGCCTTTAAAAATACTTTTTCCACCACAACCTAGTGCGATAGAGAACCATCGTTCTTTTACACTATCCTGAGTGTTGGCAAAGAATAATCCGTCCTTTTATACTCTCCTAGTGTGGGCAGAGAACCCTTCATCCTTTCACACTCTCCTAGTGTGGGCAGAGAACCCTTCGTCCTTTCACACTCTCCTAGTGTGGGCAGAGAACGCGATCCCCTTGAAAGATCTCCTCATAAGAAATATAGAAAGAAGAAAGAAAAGAGTGAAGTAATCTTAAATCACAAGTAAGAAATCTTACCTTTGAACACCAAGTAAAGCCTTCACGCTCTAGTTGAAGAAATCCTTCTTTGAATGCTCTCTCTGATTCTCTCCTTGAGTCTTCTTTCAATAGGAATGAAGATCAATGACCAAAAAGATTTGGTAGTAGTCTAATTTGGATTATATATAGGAAAGACAAGAAAAACTGTCCAAAAACTGCAAATTTTCAATTTTGTACGCAGTGGATCATCCCATATGATCGTGGATCGTTCCGCACGATTTTACTTAAAGTGTCAGAAATGATCATAATGTATATTGGTACGAACTATGTTTGTACACGATCATCATCCTGAATGAACTAGGTTCGTCCGGTACAAAACGGTTATTCCATAGGTCAATTTCCAAATCCCTGCAGGACGTAACCAACTGAGGTAAGTCGGTTCGGTTTGTCCTGGGACGAACAAGTTTCATCCTGGATGATTTTAAATAGAGAGTGTTGTCCAAGGACGAAGGCTAAATTTCATCCTGGATGATTTTAAACAGAGAATCTCGTTCAGAGACTAACCATGCATTTCTTCTGGACGAACAGTGCAAAGTGAGAATCCAGAGGCGTTCATCCCGGGATGAATATTAAATTCGTCTGGACGAATAGAACTTAGAAAAATTTTCTCCATGCCTCTTCGATCCATTGCTATTCCGAGGGGTTAATTGTCTTGATCGTCCCGTACGAACTATGCTCATCCCGTACGATCAGTTCACAAAAATTATTCCCCCATATGTGTGTGTTGTGAATATTCACTCAATTACAATCACTCCCTCTCAATTCAAAAACATTTTTAAATCTTTTAATTTACAAATGATTGGATGATGAATTTGATTTGAAGTCTTCATAGTTTGGAGTTGATTTTCATGAAATGTTAGTACACACTAGAGCAAAAACAAATCTTCCAAAAAGTGTTAGGAGATATCTATACATAAAATAATAATATTTGAAATCATCAAAATAATACAAGTTGCAAGAATGTAAAACATGCAAATAGCAACTCTCTTAACAATCTCCCCCTTTTTGATGATGGCAAAATAATTATTGTTTATAGGATTTTAAATTCTAAGAAACTCCTAAACTCCCCCTGAATTGATGAATACATGAAAAATAAGGAGGCATAAATTCAAAAATTTTATTTTTCAAAAATTTTATACAAAACAAGAAACATACAAAACATACAACTACAATAATGACAAACATAAAGGAAAAGGAATATAAAAAACAAACAAAACAAACAAACAATTTCTCCCTCTTTTTGACAACAACAAAAAGAGAAGAAGAAAAAAAGTATTGAAATGTAAGCAGAAGTATGAAATTCATTTGATAATTTAATCTTGAAAGTGATTGAAATAAGGTATGCAAATAAAATTAAAACATTAGAGAAATCATAGAATTTCATATAATTTAAGAAGTGATATAACATAGATAATAAAAATAATTTATCAAAGGCATGAGTAAATTTAGACGTTAAGATAAAGAAAATTATTGCACTAAGCATGACTAAAATTTTTTATTTCAAATTTCAATGTCAATTATAAATGAACATAAGATCAATTTGAATTAAGAGATTAAAAGAGTTTGGAAAGAAGTAACTACCACATGTGGCGTTTTGCGCATCTTTTTCAATTTTATGGCACATTTTTTTTTGCATCTTTTTTCTTTGGGCTTATTTTGTGCCTCTTTTTCTTATTGCAAACTTTTTGTGCAATTCTTTTTATACCAATTTTTTGTACATTTGTACAATTTTCAAGAGTCATTGAATTCTTTCCAAAATCAATAATCTAAAATTTCAAATATTTCTAAGTGCATTAATACGATTTGAAAAGAGAAATACAAAATAAGAAAATATCTAAATTATAATAATGATATTAAAGATAATGTAGTCTAAATAAGAGACATGGAATTGAAAATCTAATAATATCAAGCTATAAGCATCACTTAAATTTAGAATTATTTGATTTTCTAATGAAATTAATTTTAATTTACAATTTAAGTTAAAGCACTATTAAGATTTAAAAAAATGAATGTCATAAAGTCTAACACACATTTCAAAAATAATTAAACAACAAAATATTAGAACATGCATTGATATCAAATGAAAATATTACAATTTTAAGTCCTATATATTAATAATAACATAACTAAAACAAGGAAAATACAACAATCTAAAAGAAATCACTTAACACATGAACTACAAAGAAACACAGAACAAACACAACGATCATTCAGATGGACCCTGATCTAGAGGAGGAGGTGGTGGTGTTGCATCAAAGAAGTTGAAGTTACTACTCATCATAAGCATGTTGGTATTTATGTTATTTATCTGATCATGCATAAATCCCATATCTTGATTGTACTTAATATCCTACTGATGTAAATGAGTTTCAATTTGATCAAACATTTGATCAAAATGAGCTTCTAAATTGTCAAATCTTTGAACCAAATTCTGATAATTTGGTTCAGTAGCAGATGTAGGTTTAGCTTGTTCTTCTATTTTACTCAGAACAACATGAGTTTTTCTAGGCTCTTCCTTATTGAAGATTTCTCTAAAGGATGCATCGTTGTAGTAGAGTGGTTCTTCAAAATCTTATTCTGGATGAATCAAATCATACTTCTTTTCCAAAATATAGGCAATCAGATGTCCTAAGGCTATGTTCTTCTTTCTTTTATGATCAACATGACCAATTTTAGAAAGGCCATAAATGTAGTCAATTAGGAGTTGGGCCTCATCTATAGGCTATCTGGTCATTATCAAGAAGGTAACAATAGAAAGAAAAGGAGTGATATTGACTCTATCACCAGCTTTAGGTATAATTGAAGTTTTAAGTACGTGCTCGATGATACGGGCATCACGAACTAAAGTTGCTACCTTAGGTAAATGATTCTTAAAGTTTACTCCTCTAATCACTTGATTAACTTCAGTCCAATTAAAATTTGGAGAGGTTAAGGAATGTGCTCTTAATCCTTTAGTCCTTAAGTTCAGGAAGATACCAAGGTCAGCCTTGGTGATTTTAATTTTCTTTTTAAAAATAAAGGAACTGATGACAGAATGGTCAGAGTTGAAAGACATGTTCGCCAAAAATTAATGAAAGGTTTCTTTGTTGTAGAAGTGTACTAAGGTGAGGATTAAACCAAATTGAGTAGAGGTAAACAAGTGCATTACCTTAAAAGTTAATTCTTCCTGTAGGAGTACTCTAGATGGGGTAATTTTCACGAAGACAAACCTAGCATAGGATTCTTCATTGGCTTTTGAAAGGAAATTTTCAGATGTGTTTCTTGGTGGACCCCTAGTCAAAGACTTTTGGCGCTTGCTATAACTTGCCATTGAAAGATCTTAAGAGAAGAAAGGTTTGAAAGAGATGTGTGAAAGTGACTGTTCAGTTAAAAAATGTCGTCAATTTATGGAAAAATCACTGTTCGTACCAGATGAAATTTCTTTCGTCCCGTATGAACAAATTTCGTATGGACGGACGAATGAGTCAAAAAAGAAACGGATTTTCATAAACACACAACTTACAAAGCGTCCTTTCGTACTGACTTTTGACCAAAATGATCGTACAGATGAACACGTGTTCGTCCGGATGATCAGAAATTCAATTTGTTTTAATGGCAGTTGAAAATCATCCCCCGCTATGAACCGACATGTGTTCGTCTGGGCGAACCAAAGGTTCGTATGGATGAAGTTCATATTAAAAACTATCTTATCCATTCAACTACTTCATTCACTTATCCCGTCGTTTGAAAAATATTTCGTCCTGGACGATCGTGATGATCGTTAAGATGAACTACATTAAAACTGGTCTTAAAACGGTTCAAAATCACATAGGTTGTCATACTACACAAATCGTCCCATACAAAATGATTTCTTCCCAGACGATGATAAAAAAAAATTCAAAAATAAAACAAAATGAAATCATTCACACAAATCAAAATTAAGAAACACAACAACAATAAAATAACAAACACAAAAACATTAACAAAAAAAATATCAATGTTGCAGAAAATATTTTTATTTAAGCATTCAAATCAATGATACCAAGCCTTGTTCTTAATGCACTGAAAGTATCAAAGGCTAATGGTTTTTCAAAAATGTCTACAAGTTGATTTTCAGTAGAAACATGAGTGAGTTCAATTTCTCCTTTGGACACATGATCCCTTATGAAATGATGCCTTATATCTATATGTTTGGTTCTTGTATGTTGAAAAGGATTTTTAGAAATGCAAATAGCACTAGTGTTATCACAATAAATAGGAATAGTGCCTATAGACAATCCTAAATCAATCAACTATTATTTTAACCAAAGTACTTGTGCCACATAACTTCCTAAAGTAATGCATTCAGCTTCAGCAGTAGATAGAGCCACTGAATTTTGTTTTCTACTAGACCATAAAACTAATGAATTTCCAATGAACTGACATGTTCCAGAAGTGCTTTTTCTATCCACTCTACAGCCTGCAAAGTCAGAATCTGAATAACTAATCATTTCAAATAAAGAGCTAAACTTAGGATACTAAATTCCTAAGTTCTGAGTTCCTAACAGATATCTTAAAATCCTTTTTACTGCTGTCAAAAGTGATTCTTTTAGATCTGATTGAAATCTAGCACACAAGCAAACACTAAACATGATATCGGGTCAGCTAGCAGTCAAGTAAAGTAAAGATCTAATAATCCCTCTAAATTTCATTTGATCAACAAATTTTCCCTTAAGGTCCTTATCCAATAAAACTGAGGAACTCATTGGTGTACTAACAGGTTTAGCATTATCCATTTCATATTTTTTGAGGATGTCCTTAACATATTTAGATTCGCTAAGAAATGTTCCTTCCTCAAGTTGCTTAATGCTAAAGCCTAGAAAGTAACTTAAGTCTCCCATTAGACTCATCTCAAATTCACTACTCATTGTTTTAAAAAAATTATCACAAAGATTTTTATTTCAAGAACCAAAAATAATATCATCCACATAAATTTGAACAATGAGTATATCCTTTCTAAATTTCTTCAAAAAGAGAGTTGTATCCACACTTCCTTTTTCAAAAGATCTTTCAAGTAGGAAGGTGCTCAACCTCTCATATCAAGCCCTAGGTTCTTGTTTTAATCCATATAATACCTTTTTCAATTTGAAAACATGATTTAGGTATTTTGAATTTTCAAAACCTGATGGTTGTTCTACAAAAACATATTCTTCAATTACTCCATTTAAGAAGGCATTTTTCACATCCATTTGATATAATTTGAATCCTTTAAGATAGGCAAAGGCTAGCAAAACCCTAATTGCTTCAAGTCTAGCTACAGGGGCAAAAGTTTCTTCAAAATCAATCCCTTTAATCTGATTATACCCCTTAGCAGCTAATCTAGCCTTATTTCTAATGACTACTCCTGAGTCATTTATTTTGTTTTTGAATACCCACTTAGTTCCAACAACACTTTAATTCCTAAACTTTATTTCTTACAAATTGATTCAACTCTTCTTGCATGGCCAATATCCAAAATTCATCAAAAAGTGCTTGATCAATATTAGTGGGTTCTATAGTTGAAATAAAGGCTGAATGATTGACTTTGTTGTTTAATCCACGCCTAATTCTAACACCCTCACTAGGTTCGCCTATAATCAATTTCCTTGGGTTGTTTTTAGAAAATTTCAAATCTTTAGGGAAAGGGTTTTCTATCTCCAAATTCTCTTCCATATTTTCTTCCAAGTTTATTCTATCAATCTTTTGTGAGTTATCCTCAATCTTATCTTCAATAACATTTGCCTCTTCTAAATTTCTAGATTCATCAAATACAACATGTGTGGTCTCCTCAATAATCAAAGTTCTTTTATTGAATACCCTATAAGATTTTCCAACATTTGATTATCCAACAAAAATTCCTTCATCTGATCTTGGATCAAATTTTCCTAAGGTAGATTTTCCATTATTATGAATAAACACCTTACAACCAAAAACATGAAAATGTGACAAATTAGGTGTTCTACCTTATAGCAACTCGTAGGATGTTTTATTTAATTTAGATATTATATTCACCCTATTCAGAACATAACATGTAGTGCTAACCGCCTCATCTCAAAAATATCTAGGAAGTGAGTTTTCTCCCAATATTGCTCGGGCGGCTTCTATTAATGTTTTATTTTCCCTTTTGACTACCCCATTATACTGAGGGGTTCTAGGTGTAGAAAAGATGTGATCAATTCCTTTTTCCCTATAAAAATCTTCAAATCTCTCATTCTCAAATTCTCCTCCATGATCACTTTGTATAGAAATAATTTCACACCCTAATTTCCTTTGAATCCAAGTCAAAAATTTTCTAAATTCCTCAAATTATTCACTCTTATGAAATAGAAATCTAACCCAAGTGAATCTTGAGTAATCATCCACGATAACAAATCTGTATACCTTCCCTCTCTGAAGAGTTCATAAGTTCTTTTAAAGATGATATATGAACCTGGAGAGTCATTGAGGAGCTTCATACTCCAATTCCAAAAGGAATGCTTGATGTGAAAGACCTAGAACCAGTATTCATCTAATCATCTTTAACCCAGGGTTAAGGGAAGTTAAATTCTAATACACATTTGGAATACAACAGCTGAAGATACTTGCAAAACTTTTGGAACTCACGAACAGTCATACCAATGCTAAAAAATGCAATTAGGTGACCAAATCCTCCATAATCTCTTTATACCATGTGATTTCCATAAGGATAACCACCCATAAGGGAGGCACAAAGAAAGAGCACAATCCTTAAGGTATTGTGCCTTTCATAATGATCATGGGCATGATAATGAAGAATGTTATCACCAGTGGAACCTACTAGAAGAACTCATAAAAATAAGGAAGTTCAAAGAATAATTATATAAAAAATAGCCATAAATCACACACTTAAGCAACAATTATATGTAATAGCTATATGTAATCAACAAGAGCAGAGCATTAACTTAAAAAAATGAAGTGAATTTAATGAGTAGATGAGTAATTTAGATTTGTTTATCGACTATTATTTAATAATATTTCCTTGTATGTTCATCCAATTGATCTCAAAGCTGGCTAAGTAATGTTAAGGCATATCCTTGACTTACCATAATTTTTTAGTCTTGTTAGATGAGTAAATTTATGAGAATTGAATTGATATGGGAATAGATTATTTCTTAGCTTACATCATTTGGATTTTGTAGATCACACTCCATAAAGCACTGGTTCATAATTGCAAATAAAATTAAGATGAATCATAGGACATATCCAAAACATACAGCCTCTACACTTTAGATAACTTGTTAGGACAACCAATCCTAGCCTAGGTTAGGCCATTAGTTTATTTCTTTTTTATTTGAGTATCTTTCCTAAAGGGTATTCTTATTTGGTGTGTTTACATTACTCTAGATGACATAAATGTTACACACTTTACTTCACAATGCACTCTATTTTAGTAGTTTACATATATTAGTTATTTACCTTCATTTAAAAATTCAAATACTTTTCTAATAAATTGTCAACATAGAATTTACTAAGGCTTAAATGTAAAAATAAATTCTAATGTAAAATCTTATATTATAAAACTTAATCGATTTGTAAAATATAACAAGTTGTAAAAGATTTAAAAATAATTTTTTATATACACTTGTAGGTTCCAAGATATAACATTTTCTCTTCCTTTGTGAAACATTCTATTTTAGAATTCTATAAAAGATAGAGGAGCTAGAAGATTTAAGGATTAAAATAAACAAAAATGTTTAAATCTACATTATATAGGAGTAAAAATGCAACCCTGCTGTGATGGAGCTTGGCCACCTTACGTTTTAGTAGACCTTGGGTTATACTTTGTATTAAAAATATATGAATAAAAGTTTTATTTACATTATTTCATAAATCATACATTCATAAATCATACATCATGCACTATGCTAAATAGGTGTATTTACATATTAAATAATCTTGATTAAATCATAAATGAAAAATATTTAATTCCTAAGATATAGAACCTTCCTATATTTTATTGATAAAGTGATTGATTCCTTTTAGGATATTAGCTGGCAACCTACTCTAGGAAGGAAGAATCCAAATTTAATACACATCTCTCTAAATATCTTGCACGGGAGGGTTATCCAAATCTTAATGCATTATAAATATAAATTTAAATATAAATCAATTTTAGGATTTTCAAACTATAAATCTTGATCAAATCTTTATAATTTTAAAAAAGGTCTAGTCTTCACTTTAGTTAAGAGCTTTCTCTTTTAAAGATGTAATTAACTATAGAGGCTTTCCTTAATAGGGAGTGAAGATCCTTGTAAAAAATAAACCCTATCTTTATTCATTGGTTTAGTTTCATAATTAAAATTATAGTGAATATTTTTTATCCTTTAGGATGAATTGATCATTCCTTATGTTATGTTTGATTAGAAAAGTAATTTTTATTTCTCTTTTCAATATGAACGTGAAACATTAGTCTACCTCTCAAGGTAGTATATGTTAAGAGAGTTTCTATTTGCATATGTTACATTCTTGCAACTTGTATAGTTTTGATGATTTCAAATATTATTGTTTTATGCATAATTATCTCCTAACACTTTTTGGAAGATTAGTTGTTGCTCTTATATGTACTAACATTTCAGGAAAATTGAACTCCAAACTATGAAGAGTTCAAATCAAATTCAGCATACAATACTTTGCAAATTGAAGCTTTAAATTGTTCTTTGAATTGAGAGGGAGTGATTGTAATTGAGTGAATAAAAACACACACACACACATACTTAAGGAGATCTTACAAAATTTGTACTGATTGTACTGGACGAACCTAGTTCATACGGGACGATCAGGTTAGTTATCTCATCAAAGGAGCAATGGAACGAATAAGATTTGGAGGAAATTTTTGTAAGTCCTGGTCATCCAGGACGAAATTAATTTCATCCTTGGACGAGTTAGGCCCTATACAAATTTTGTTCATATGAAATCTATAATCGTGCCAGGATGACTTGGGCTCTGTAAAAATTTCGTCTAGACGAAATCCAAATCGTCACAGGATGAATTCTTCTCTGGAAAAATTTCATTCAGACGAAGTTCATTATCGTGCCAGGAAGAGTTGCTCTCTGTAAAAATTTCATCCGGATGAAGTCCTATTCATCCTAGGACGATTTGAGCTGACTTACTAAAGTTGGTTACGTCTATGCAGTTATTTGAGAACGACCTATGGTATAACTGATCGTACCAAACGAACCTAGTTCATACGGGATGATGATCGTGTACGAACATAGTTCGTAACAATATACCTAAGGATCATTTCTGACACTTTAAGTAAAATCGTCCAGGACGATCCACGATCATACGGGATGATCCATTTCATGTTAACTTGAATATTTTGCAATTTTGGATAGTTTTTTCTTCTCTCCTATATAAGGTAAAATTTTTACTACCACTCAATCTTTTTGCCATTTGATCTTCGTGCCTATTGAAAGAAGAGTCAAGGAGAGAGTGTGAGAGAGCATTCAAAGGTGGATTCCTACAACTGGAGTGTGAAGGCTTCGCTTGGTGTTCAAAGGTAAGAATCTCTACTTGTGATTTGGGATTACTTCACTCTTTTCTTTCTTCCTTCTAGAATTCTTAGGAGAAGATCTGTCAAGGAGATCTGGTTCTCTGCCGACACTAGGAGAGTATGAATAGATGCGGGTTCTTTTCCCACACTAGAAGAGTGTGAAAGGACGTGGGTTCTCTGCCCACACTAGGAGAGTGTGAAAGGACGAAGGGTTCTCTGCCCATACTAGGAGAGTGTGAAAGGATGAAGGGTTCTCTGCCCACACTAGGAGAGTGTCAAAGGATGGAAGGTTCTCTGCCAACACTAGGGATAAGTGTAAAAGCAAAACGGTTCTCTGCCAACACTGGGGATATGTGTAAAAGGAAGACGGTTCTCTACCGCACTGGGTAGTGGTAGAAAGAGTTTTTGTAAAGGCTTCTCCGCCTTGCTGTGGGTGCTAAAGAAGAGTCACAAGTGGTATTAGTGCAATACTCGGAGGGTGCTTCTGGGGAGTGGATGTAGGTCTGGTTTACCGAACCACTATAAATCCCGTGTCTTTTAAATTTTTACTACTTTTTAATTTCCACATTTTGTTTAGTTCTAAAAATTATGGTTGAAATTTTTTTTCTAAAAATTCATTAAAGTTTATTTTCAATTCAACATACTCAAGAGGAATAATTTTTGAAAATACCAATTCACCCCACCCCCCCCCCCCCCCCCCCTCTTGGATAGCCTTGGGACATAAGCTTAGGTTTAATAATCTAATTCATAGTGAACGAATCTCAACAAGTGGTATCAGAGCCTTGTTTCAAAATGATAAGTTTAGACTACTTTTTGATTAATGTAGATGGCTACATTTTGAAACAGAAACATGCCCGAGGGTTACTCTATTACTAGACCTCCACTGTTTGACAATATACCTTTTAATTTTTGGAAAAAATACATGTCTAATTTCTTACAGTCACTTGATTATCGTATGTGGATCTTAGTCCAGGAAGGATATACAAAATAAACTAGATTAGTTGATGGAGTTAGAGTTGAAACACCTTTTGCAGACTGAACAGTTGAAGAACTTGACACAGCACAACTAAACGCTAAATGCTTGAATAGTTTCTTTTTTGCTTTAAAATTAGAAGACTACATACGTGTTTCCACTTGCAAAAGTGGAAAGGACATATGGGATAGACTTTGTATAACATATGAGGGGACTAATGAGGTTAAACAATCTAGACTCAATATCATATTGCATGATTATGTACAGAAGATTCACATAAATATTTACCACTTTGCATGGATTGGGTAGAGAGTTAACAAATGCTAAAATGGTTAATAAGATTCTTCGTTGCTTACCTACTACATATGATGCTAAAATTACTACAATTACAGAGTCTAAGGATTTAAATATTTATTCTATTGACAATCATCTTGGTTCACGTATTGCATACGAGCAAGGAGTTAGCCAAAGAAAGATTGATGTAGGTGAACCAGGAAGGGAGAAGAGCATAGCACTGAATGTGGAAGAGTCTGAGAGTGAACACTCACAACCTGAGGATGAAGAAGACATCGCTTTGATGAATAGACAATTCAAAAGCTTTCTAAAGAGGAAGTAAAAAAAATGCCAGCAATGGAATAGAGGTAAATTCAATAGAAATACCAAGGTTTCAAATGATGTTATTTGCTATGAGTGTAGGAAACCTGGACATATAAAGATGGATTTCCCTAAACTCAAAGCCAATCCTAACAAGGAAAAGGTAGAGGAGAAACCTACTGTAAAGAAGGGTAGAAAGAAGTTTCAAAAAGCTTTCTGTGCGGACTTAGCTTCAGATTCATCAAAGACTAAAAAAGAAGATGAAGTCATTAATTTGTGCTTAATGGCTGACAGTCTTGATCACTCAGATCAAGAAGAGGTATGTGACTTAACTTATGATGAATTATTTGAAGTTTCTGAACACATGCATGATGCATATAGAAAAAAGAAGAAAATGCATGCTAGTCTAATTCTAGAATTGGAAGAGCTTAAAAAGGAATATAAAATCCTTAGGAAAGATCATGCTTTGATTGATAACAACCACATGAAATTACTTGATGAGTTTGATTACTTGAATAAAAATCATGAGAATTTAAAATCATCCTATGTAGAACTCGAGAAAGATTTTAAGAATTCTAAGGATGAATTTGAGAGCAAACTTTATAGAACCAATTATACAAATCAAAATTTGGAAGATATGAATTCATTTTACAAATTAACGATAAAAACTTTCGAGGATAATAGGATACCTCCTAAACTTGAAGATTTTACTAATCCTATTATCCTAAATTTATACAATCCCTGAAAAGATAGATGAATGTTAGAAGACTTAGGAATCCATTTCCTAAAGTAAAATGTAATAATTGTTGATTGTTTGGACATATAGCTCACACCTGTACTTTGAAGATAAAAACTAATTTGATGTGGAGACCTAAGATGCATAAACCTAGACAAATTATACATGTATCTGATTATAAATTGCTAAAAGGTGAACCCAAACTTTTTTGGGTTCCCAGGTCTAACATTTAATAATTTTGTAGGGTCGCTCTCACACAAGACCTCATGAGAGCATATGGTACCTGGATAGCGGATGTTCAAAGAACATGACTGGAGATACTACTCAATTCATAATGCTGGAAGCCAGGAGTGGAGGAAAGGTTACACTTGGAGATAATACCACAAGGAAGGTGGTTGGGATAGGTATGATTGGAAATTAAATGAATTTTTTCATAGACAATTACTTGATGAGTTTGATGACTTGAATAAAAAACATGAGAATTTAAAATCATCCTATGTAGAACTCGAGAAAGATTTTAAGAATTCTAAGGATGAATTTGAGAGCAAACTTTATAGAACCAATTATACAAATCAAAATTTGGAAGATATGAATTCATTTTACAAATTAACGATAAAAACTTTCAAGGATAATAGGATACCTACTAAACTTGAAGATTTTACTAATCCTATTATCCTAAATTTATACAATCCCTGAAAAGATAGATGAATGTTAGAAGACTTAGGAATCCATTTCCTAAAGTAAAATGTAATAATTGTTGTTTGTTTGGACATATAGCTCACACTTGTACTTTGAAGATAAAAACTAATTTGATGTGGAGACCAAAGATGCATAAACCTAGACAAATTATACATGCATCTGATTATAAATTGCTAAAAGGTGAACCCAAACTTTTTTGGGTTCCCAGGTCTAACATTTGATAATTTTGCAGGGTCGCTCTCACACAAGACCTCATGAGAGCATATGGTACCTGGATAGCGGATGTTCAAAGAACATGACTGGAGATACTACTCAATTTATAACGCTGGAAGCCAGGAGTGGAGGAAAGGTTACACTTGGAGATAATACCACAAGGAAGGTGGTTGGGATAGGTATGATTGGAAATTAAAAGAATTTTTTCATAGACAATGTATTATTGGTTGAAGGGTTAAAACATAATTTGTTAAGTATAAGTCAGCTATGTGATAAGGGTTATTGTGTAAAATTCTTCCCTACTAGCTGCATATTAAGCCTAAATGATAAAGATGTTTTAAATGGGAAAAGGGTAAACAATGTTTATATGCTAGATTTAAATTGCATTCAAACTCCTACTGCTTTTTGTTTGAAAACTGTATCTGATGAGTCATGGGTTTGGCATAGGAGACTTTGACATTCTATCATGAAAAACCTTAGGAGGATTACCCAAAAGAACTTAGTGAGAGGTATACCAAAACTAGACTTTACTAAGAACCACCTTTATGATGCATGTCAATTAGGAAAGCAAGTGAAGTCCTCTTTTCAGTCTAATAAGGATCTTAGAACTAGTAAACCTTTAGAGATTTTGCATATGGATCTTTTTGGATCAGTTGGAACTGTAATTCTAGGAGGGAAGGTTCACGGATTTGTGATTGTGGATGATTACTCAAGATTCACATAGGTTAGATTTCTATTTCATAAGAGTGAATCATTTGAGTAATTTAGAAATTTTTCAACTTGGATTCAAAGGAAATTAGGGTGTAAAATTATTTCTATTCAAAGTGATCATGGAGGAGAATTTGAGAATGAGAGATTTAAAGAATTTTGTAAAAAAAAGGAATTGATCACAACTTTTCTACACCTAGGACCCCTTAGCAGAATGGGGTAGTCGAATGGAAAAACAGAACATTAATAGAAGTCGCCCGAGCAATGTTGGCAGAATATTCACTTCCTAAATATTTTTGAGCTAAGGCGGTTAGTACTGCATGTTATGTTCTGAATAGGGTAAATATAAGATCTAAATTAAATAAAACACCCTATGAGTTGTTAAAAGGGAGAACACTTAATTTGTCTTATTTGCATGTTTTTTATTGCAAGGTGTTCATTCATAACAATAGAAAATCTGCCTTAGGAAAATTTGATCCAAAATCAAATGAAGGAATTTTTGTTAGATACTCAAGTGTTAGAAAATCTTATAGAGTATTCAATAGAATAACTTTGGTAATTTAGGAGACCACACATGTTGTATTTGATGAATCTGAAAATATAGAAGAGTCAAATATTATAGAAGATGAAATTGAGATTAACTCCTAAAAGATTGATAAATTGAACTTGGAAGAAAACTTGGAAGAAAATGTGGAAGAAAATTTAGAGATAAAAAACCCTTTTCCTAGAGATTTTAGATTTTCTAAAAATCACCCAAAGGAATTAATTATAGGTGAACTAAGTGAGGGTGTAAGGACTAGGCATGGATTAGGCATGGATTAAATAAGGAAGTCAATCATTCAGCCTTCATTTCAACTATAAAACCCACTAATATTAATCAAGCACTTTCTGATGAATTTTGGATTTTAGCCATGCAAGAAGAGTTGAATCAATTTGTTAGAAATAAAGTTTGGGAATTAACTACAAGGCCAAAAGATTAAAGTGTAGTTGGAACTAAGTGGGTATTCAAAAGCAAAATGAATGACTCAGTAGTAGTCATTAGAAATAAGGCTAGATTAGTTGCAAAGGGGTATAATCAGATTGAAGGGATTGATTTTGATGAGACTTTTTCCCCTGTAGCTAGGCTTGAAGCAATTAGGGTTTTACTAGCCTTTGCCTGTTTTAAAGGTTTCAAATTGTTTCAAATGGATGTAAAAAGTGCCTTTTTCAATGGGGTAATTTAAGAGGATGTTTTTGTAGAACAACCTCTAGGTTTTGAAAACTCTAAATACCCAAATTATGTTTTCAATTTGAAAAAGGCATTATATGGATTAAAATAGGCATCTAGGTCTTGGTATGAGATGTTGAACACCTTCCTACTTGAAAGATCTTTTGAAAAAGGAAGTATGGATACAACTCTCTTTTTTAAAAGATGTGGAAAGGATATGCTCATTGTTTAAATTAATGTGGATGATATCATTTTTGGATCTTCAAATAAATATGTTTGTGATGATTTTTCTAAAATAATGAGTGGTGAATTTAAGATGAGTCTAATTGGAGATTTAAGTTACTTTTTAGGTTTTAGCATTAAGCAAATTGAGGAAGGAACATTTCTAAGTCAATCAAAGTATGTTAAGGACATCCTCAAAAATTATTAAATGGATAATACTAAACCTGTAAGTACACCAATAAGTTCTTCAGTTCAGTTTGATAAGGACCCTAAGGGAAAATCTATTGATCAAAAGAAATTTAGAGGGATAATTGGATCTTTAATTTACTTGACTGCTAGCCGGCCTGATATCATGTTTAGTGTTTGCTTATGTGCTAGATTTTAATCAGATCTAAAGGAATCACATTTGACAGCAGTGAAAAGAATTTTAAGATATCTGTTAGGAACTCAGAACTTAGGAATTTGGTATCCTAAGTTTAGCTCTTCATTTTAAATAATTGGTTATTCAGATTCTGACTTTGCAGGATGTATGGTGGACAGGAAAAAAACTTATGGAACATGTCAAGCCATTGGAAATTCTTTAGTCTCTTGCTTTAGTAGAAACAAAATTCAGTCGCCCTATCTACTGTAGAAGCTGAATATATTGCATTAGGAAGTTGTGTGGCACAAGTACTTTGGTTGAAACAACAGTTGATTAATTTAGGATTGTCAGTAGGCACTATTCTAATTTATTGTGATAACACTAGTGCTATTCACATTTCTAAAATTCCTATTCAACATTCAAGAACCAAACACATAGACATAAGGCATCATTTCATAAGAGATCATGTATCTAAGGGAGAAATTGAACTCATTCATGTTACAACTGAAAATCAACTTGCAGACCTTTTTACAAAACCTTTGGCCTTTGATATTTTCAGTGAATTAAGAATAAGGCTTGGTGTGATTGATTTAAATGCTTAAATAAAAATGTTCTTGCAACATTGATGTTTGTTTATTAATTAAATGTTTTGTATGTGTTTATGATTTTGTTTGTGTTATTTTTTCTTTTAGAGTATGTACTTCTTCGTTATTTTTGGTATTTATTTTGTTTTATTTTGTTTTTGAATTGTAGTTTTCTTTTTTAGTGCAATATTTTTTTTTTGTCATCACAGTCCGGGAAGAAATATTTTCGTACAGGATGATTTGTGTAGTGTGGCAAACTATCAAATTTTGAATCGTTTGAGTGCTATTTTTTTAATGTACTTCATATCTACGATTGTCACGATCGACCGGGATGAAATATTTTTCAAACGATGGGATGAATGAATGGAACAATTGAATGGATAAGGTAGTTTTTAATATGAACTTCATCTGAACGAACCTTTGGTTCATCTGGATGAACACATGTCGGTTCGATGTAGGGGACAGTTTCAACTGTCATTAAAATGATATAAGTTCCGATCATCCTGGGACAAACATGTGTTCGTCTATACGATCAGACTGGTCAAAAGTCTGTAATAAAGGACGCTTTGAAAGTAGCATTGATTACGAAGAGCCATTTCATTCTGCTCTTATTGGATCATCTGTATGAAATATTTTCGTACAGGACGATCGAGAATTTTGTACGGGACAAAAAGCCGTTTCATTATGCTCTTACGAACATGTCGTTTTCAATATATAGGCGAGCTTTTTAACTGAATAGTCACATGCTAAAAATCACTTTCAACTCCTTTCTTACTCTAGATCATTTTCAAATGGCCAGTTGAAGTAAGCGTCAAAAGGTCTTAGTGAAGAAGTCACATAGGCATTCGTCCGAAAACTTTCTGTCCAAAGCAAATGAGGATTCTTTTCCTAGATTTGCTTCTGCCAAAATCACTCATTCTTGAATTTTAATTCTAGAAGATATTACCTTTAAGGTAATGCATTTATTTGCTTCAACTCAATTTCACTTTATCCTTACTCTGGTCCACCTCTATAACAAAGAAACCTTCCACTACTTTCTAGCCAATATGTCCTTCAATTCTGACCACTCTGTGATTCGTTCCTTTATTTTCAAACAAAAAGTTGAAATCACTAAACACAACTTAGGAGATTTTCTACATTTAAGGACTAAGGGGAGTAGAGCCCATACCTTAATCACCAATGATACATATAAATGGTATGAAATCAATAGGGTGATTAGAGGAAATGGTTTAACTGAGCATGTGGCTAGGGTATCCGGTCTTGTCCGTAATGCTCGCATCATCCAGCATGTTCATAGAACATCAATCATTCCAAAAGCTGGTGATAGAGTAAATATTACCCCCCTTCTCTCTATGGTGACATTTCTAATCAAGACAAATGAGCCTATAGATGAAGCCCAACTTATTCTTGACTACCTTTATGGGCTTTCTGAAATTGGCCATGCAGAACAGAAAAGAAAGAGGAATATTGCTTTAGGACACTTAGTTTTTTATGTTATGTAAAAGAAGTATAACTTGGTTCATCCTGATCAAGAATATGAAGAACCGCTCTATTACAATGACGGATCATTTAGAGCGATCTTCAAGGAGGAATCAGGAAAGCACATGTCATCAGTGATACAGAAGAAGAGCTTGAAGGTGCACCTGCTCAATATCAACATGACATGGGCTATATGAGGGAGAAAATGAATGATATTAGCACCAATGTACTTATGATGAGTACATATTTTAACCTCTTTTGTGGTGCTCCTCCTCCAGATCAGGGACTGTCCGAGTGATTGTTGCACTTTATGTTTTGTGTTTGTGTTGTTATGGTTTATGTGTTAGTTGTTATTTTGTTGTTTGATGTATTTCTTCTTTATTTTATTTATTGTATTGATATCTTGAAATGAATCCTTGTAATATTTAAAATGATATCAATATAATTTCTTATGTTTTGATTTGAATTTTTTTTTAAATGTTTGTTAAACTTTATGTAAATCATCAGATTTTTAATCTTAATCGTGCTATAACCTAAATTGCAAGAAAAATTAAATTCATTAGAAAATCTAATTATTCTAAGTTTAAGTTTTGTTTATAACTTGATATTATTAGGTTTATCAATTTCATGTCTCTTCTTTAGACTGTAATATTGTTAATATTATTATTGTAACTGCGATGTTTTCTTATTGTACATTTCACTTATCAATCATTATTTATGCACTTAGAAAGATTTAAAATTTTATATTATTATTTTTGGAAAGAATAAAATTACTCTTGCAAATTGTGTAAAAGTACAATAATAAAAAAATAAAAATAAAAAAATATAAATGCGCAAAGGTTCGCAATGTGAAAAAGATGCACAAAATAAGCCTAAAATAAAAATGATACACAAAAATGTGCCACTACTATGAAAAAGATGCTCAAAACGCCCCATGTGGTAGTTATTTATTTCCAAACTCTTTTAATCTATTAATTCAAATTAATCTTATGTTCATTTATAATTGATATTGAAATTTGAAATATATAATTTTTCATTCATCCTTATTGCAATGATATTCTCTATCTTAGTGTCTAAACTGACTCATGTCTTTGATAAATTCTTTTTATTATCTATGTTATATCACTTCTTATATTATATGAATTTCTATGATTTTCCTAGTGTTTTAATCTTATTTGCATAACTTATTTCAATCACTTTTAAGATTACATTATCAAATGATTTTCATATCTCGGCTTTCATTTCAAGTTGTTTTTCTTCACATTTTGTTGTTGTCAAAAAGGGGGAGAAATTATTTGTTGAATTTTATCTTGTGTCATGTATCTTATGTTGTGTCTTGTGTATCTTGTGTTGTGTCTTCTGAGTCTTGTATCTTTTGTTAGTTTTTGTGTTTATTTTGTTTTTGTGATTATGTTATTGTTTTGTTTTGTATAAAATTAAAAAAAAAAACAACAAACATAATTTTTGAATCAATGCCTCCTTATTTTCATGCATTCATCAATTCAGGGAGAGTTTAGGAGATTCTTAAAATTTAAAATCCTACAAACAATAATTGTTTTGCCATCATCAAAAAGGGGGAGATTGTTAAGAGAGTTGTTATTTGCATATGTTACAATCTTGCAACTTATATAGTTTTGATGATTTCACATATTATTATTTTATGTGTAATTATCTCCTGTCACTTTTTGGAAGATTTATTTTCGCTCTTGTGTGTACTAACATTTAAGGAAAATTAAACTCCAAAATATGAAAACTTCAAATCAAATTCAGCATACAATCCTTTGCAAATTGAAGCTTTAAATTGTTATTTGAATTGAGAGGGAGTGATTGTAATTGAGTGAATAAAAACACACACACAAATACTTAAGGAGATTTTACAAAATTTGTACTGATCGTACGAGAAGAACCTAGTTCTTACGGGACGATTAGGTCAGTTATCTCGTCGTAGGAGTTATGGAACGAACAGGATTTGGAGGAAATTTTTCTAAGTCCTGATCGTCCAAAATGAAATTAATTTCGTCCTAAGATGAGTTAGGATCTGTAAAAATTTTGTTCAGACGACATCTATAATCATGCCAGGATGGCTTGGGCTTTGTAAAAATTTCGTCTAGATGAAATCCAAATCGTCCCAAGATGAATTCTTCTCTATAAAAATTTTGTTCAGACAAAGTTCATAATCATGCCAGGACGAGTTGCTCTCTATAAAAATTTCATCCGGATGAAGTCCTGTTCATCCCAGGATGATGTGAACCGGCTTACTAAAGTTAATTACGTCCATGCAGTTATTTGAGAACCGACCTACGGTATAACAGATCGTACCGGACGAACCTAGTTTGTACGGGACGATGATCGTGTATGAACATAGTTCGTACTAATATACATAAGGATCAATTCAGATACTTTAAGTAAAATCATCCAGGATGATCCACGATCATATGGGAGGATCCATTTCGTGTTAACTTGAATAATTTGCAGTTTTGGACGATTTTTCTTGTCTCTCCTATATAAGGTAAAAAATTTTCTGCCATTCAATCCTTTTGCTATTTGATCTTCAGTCCAATTGAAAGAAGAGTCAAAGAGAGAATGTGAGAGAGCATTCAAAGGAGGATTCCTACCACTAGAGTGTGAAGGCTTCACTTGGTGTTCAAAGGTAAGAATCTCTACATGTGATTTGGGATTACTTCACTCTTTTCTTTCTTCCTTCTAAAATTCTTGTGAGAAGATCTGTGATAGAGATCCAGTTCTCTATCGACACTTGGAGAGTATGAATAGATGCGGGTTCTCTGCCCATAATAGGAGAGTGTGAAAGGACGTGGGTTCTGTACCCACACTAGGAGAGTGTGAAAGGACGAAGGGTTCTCTGCCCACACTAGGAGAGTGTGAAAGGACGAAGGGTTCTCTGCCCACACTAGGAGAGTGTGAAAGGATGGAAGGTTCTCTGCCAACACTGGGGATAAGTCTAAAAGGAAGACGGTTCTCTGCTAACACTGGGATAAGTGTAAAAGGAAGACGGTTCTCTGCCACACCGGGTAGTGGTGGAAAGAGTTTTTGTAAAGGCTTCTCCGCCATGCTATGGGTGCTAAAGGAGAGTCACTAGTGGTATTAGTGCAATACTTGGAGGGTGCCTCCAGGAACTGGATGTTGGTCTGGTTTAGACCGAACCACTATAAATCCTGTGTCTTTTAAATTTTTACTGCTTTTTATTTTCCGCATTTTGTTTAGTTCTAAAAATTGTGGTTGAAAAACTTTTTCTAAAAATTTATTAAAGTTTATTTTCAGTTAAAGATACTCAAGAGGGATAATTTTTTAAAATACCAATTCACTTCCCCTCTTGGATAGGCTTGTGACATAAGCTTAGTTTTAACAAGCTAATTCATAGTAAACAAATCTCAACAGTATAATGTTAAGCGATGCAAAATTGGCTAGAAAAAAACATAAAAGTAAATCAAGTGTCACCTTTAATTTTTCCAAAGTGCTCCATTTTGTTACTTGAGCACTTTAATTTGATTATTCTTTATGTTGTTTAGTTAAAATTTCTATTAATTAAATTTACTAGTTTGCTTATCTATTGAAATGTCCTCCATATAATACACTTTGATAGCTAAGTTGAACAAAATGAAAATAGCAAATAAAACTATTTAAAATTAGGAATAATACAAAATTATAGATGCTAAATTGAATGAACAAAGAATAATAATTTTTTATTTGAAAATCATAAGAATCAACTTAATTTTCTTTAGGGGAAACTCACAAAGGGGTCTATGCATTAATTAAAGTAAAATTGTACATAGTCCTTAAGGGGATCTCAAGCTCGCAACTACTCAAAGAGCTACAAAAATATAGAAAAGAAAAACCTAGGAGCTCGAGTTCCCCTCTATAAATCAGTATAAAAATCCCTACGTACATGCTATGGGGATTAAGAAAAAGCACCCAAAAAGAAGAAGCTAACAAAAAATAATCAAAATGCTCCCAGCAACCAATCCCCTTGGCAACCTTGCAAACTTATACCCAAAAAATAACATGCAAAAAAGACTGATAGGCAAGAAGAATATAGTAGTAAAAGGCCAAAATAAAATATTAGGATAGCCCAAAAAAGGATACAGCCAAAACAAGGGTAAACTATCCAAGTCCAGGAAAAACCAACTGCTAGAGTCTATCTGTACCAAAAAAGGATACAAGTAATAAAAAACACCAATGCTCCCATAATAAAGACCATACCAGGCATGCAGAAACACTAAAATAAAATCATCCCAAGATAGGTTAAGAAGATCCATGAAGCATAAAAGAAACCAAACTGAGCCATTTAGGATCCTAGAACTATGTTGCAGATCTATTTTCATGGTTTATGATTTTGATTATAACAAACACTCTTATTTCTTTTTGACGTCCTTATTTACTAACTTTTCAAGTTCACACGATCAGACTACAATTTGGAACCAGCTCAAGATTTGGTAGACTAGGTTTGAGTCAGTTTGTACACTTTTTCCTTTCTTGAGTCTATTGTATTTGATGTGGCTCCTGATGTTTTGTAACTTGGAAGATTTTTTGTTACTCCCTAAAGATTTCTTTTTTTGGTAACATCGTCCGAGACGATATTTATATCGTCTGGGACGATCTCTCCCAAAGCAGAAACCCTAATTAGGCATCCTCATTAAAGCAACTGTCATTATGCAAAACACATCGTCCTGGACAATTTTGTATCGGCCAGGATGATAGGCTCAATTCAGAAAGAATCTGCCGCCAAATCTATTTAGAAATAACCTATTTTTGGACATCGTCCAGGTGGATCTTCTAGGACTATAAATTATCGTCCAGGATGATCCAGGTCAATTTTTCTAAAATTTCTCTAGAATTTACGGAAAACAATTATAAATTGATTTCACGATCAAATTGGCCTAGACTATCACCAAATTATCCTGGCCGATGTATTGGACGATTGGACACCGGATAGCTATTTTTTAGGGCGATGTTCAGGATGATATTCCATGACTTGTTCAGATCATCCAGGATGATATATTATCATCCTGGACGGTATGAACAAACTTATTCTGATCGTTTCATATTATCCCAGCTGATTGGGATTAAATTGCACTGATCGTACAGGACAATATTAGTATCGTCCTAGATGATAATGTCGGCATCTTACATTAATGAGCTCGTTTTGAGATCTTCTATTTAAGCTATGACATGAAACTTTGTAAGTTTCTTTGGCATCCATTGTAGCTTCATTCGTCTGGGGGAAACTTGAAGAGAAAGCTTGAAAGGGAGTGAGGAATGGGTGAAGTCTGAGAGAGGGAGAAGATCCTGTGAGGGGGGTCTCAAGGGAGTGTGGAGGGGGATTCCACATGGTTGCTCCGACAGGCTTGCACCTTAATACCGTCATATTCAAGGTTTATCTCGAGGGAAGTTCACCAAAGAAGAACATCTCTTTGGTGTCAAAGGTCCCGGCGACTCTGCGACACCGGAGAAGGTGGAAGTCATTTTGTAAGGGCTTCTCCAAAGCTATGGGGGATAAAGTAGAGACACTTGTTTTAGTACAATACTTGGAGGGTACATCCAAGGAGTGGACGTAGGTCAAGGTATGACGGAACCACTATAAATCCGGTGTGTTCTTACTTTATTACTTCCGCACTTTTAATTTCCGCATCGTTGGTTTTGATTGTGGTGAATCTTATTTTTTTAGATTTAAGTTTGAGTTTTGCTTTAAATACTGATTCACCTATCTCATTATTAGCCTTGAGCCAGTTCATAAGGGCTTAACATCCCTAATGAACTTTCAAGTGATATCAGAGCACTTTCTAGTATCATCTGAGCACTTTCAAACTGCACAACCATATCCTGAACCCCAATAAATACCTAGGCAAAGAGACATAATTGAGATACCCCAGAAACAGCTTAAACACAACCAACCAAACCACCTGGTAATCCAACAGATAGAGGAAGAATAACCAGCAGGAAAGAACCAAACCAAAAAAAGTCCACTAGATAATACCCAACAAGAACTCAAAGCAGCAATACAACATAAGGAATAGAAAACACCCAAATAAAGAGGAAGAGAATAAAAACACCATCCAAAAACCCAAGTAGCATAAAAAACCAATCTTGAGCCAAGAGATAAATGGAAAACCCCAAGGCAACCAAACAAGATACAACAGAAAAGGGGAACCTCACAGCCACCATAAGGGAGCAGAGACTCCAAAATTAATGCTTAACATAAGATAAACCAATTTGATCCAGTCTAAAAAGGCCTTTAATAAGATCAGGAAGCTAAGAAAAAGTAAGCTCATTCAAACCTTTAAAATCACAACCCAAATTAGCCATATCCTTCGCACAGACATTCCCCTCATCGAAAATGATAGAGAAGGAGAAATTCAGATAGTACAATATGTCTCTAATGTCCCTCCGAATATAAAACAAAGCAGAGGAATAAATGATATCCTCCATACGATGGAGAGAATTTTAGTCAAAATAAGAACCCACTTCCAGCACAATATTACTAAGATAAAGGTTAGTACAGAGACTTAAGCCATGAAGCACAGTAAAGTGCATAGCAAAGTTAACATTACCATTAGTAACAGGCCCACTAAACCCCAACATCTAGGTGTCATTATGATCTCTAATGACATCACCACAACCAACAATATTACCCGATCTAGCACTAGCCACATTCAACTTAAAACAATTGGGATGAGGCTTATTTTAAGTAATACAGCTCATCACCATACTAAAATTATCCATCTTCACATTAATACCAAAAGTGGGGGAAGAAAATAAAGAGTTCATGAAATTCTTAAAAGGAGTAAATTAGCAGAATAAAGGGCAGCCACATTATCCTTAACTTTTTGGAAAACTCTCTTGAAATTCATAACACCATTGAAATGAGAATCATTTCTCTCCAACCAAAGAAACCAAAGGATAAGAGAGGGAATAACATTTCTAACATGGCCTTTAGACTTAACAAACCAACAAACAAGCAAATGGTATATAGAATTCCTTGAAGTAAATAACTTAAAATGGAAGATATCTTAGAATTGTTCCCAAAACCTTTCCAAAAAATTTATTAAAAATTCTATCAATTCTATGGCACACGGTCTTAGTAAGAAAAAGAAGTTTAAAATTATAGATCGAAATAGATCAAAAGCACTTTTAATAAGAATAACATGGCCACCAAAGCTTAAAAAATATGAATCCTAAGAAGACAATATGTTCTGCACCACATAAATTAATTCATCAAAAAGAAAAGTCTTCTTTCTGCTCTTATAGAGAGGAATACCCAGATATTTTAAAGGCAAAATAGCTTCAGTAAAACTAATAATATTTTTAATTTCCATAACACGAACATAAGAATATTCTTAGCAACAATAAAATAACACTTATGCTTGTTAAAAGCCAAACCACTAACCAAATCAAACTGATCAAAGAAGGACATAATTTTATCAATCCTATTCATAGAAGCATTTGAAAATATAATGAAATTGTCAGTAAAACATAAATGAGAGATTTTACTACCACCTAAGGTTTTGAAATAGAGACTAGGGCATTTCTCAAAAAGATCAGCAAAGCCCTTAGAAAGGTAATCCGCTGCAATAATAAAGAGCGCAGGGGAAATGGGATCCCGTTGTCTAAGCCCAAGAGAAGCCATTAAGAACCATGACTCTGATCATTCATAATAATGGAGAAAAAAGGGCTTTCAATACAAGTCTTGATGAGATTAAAGAAATTATGATCAAAACCAAATAAACTCAAAATAACATAAATAAAATTCCAATTAATATTATCATAAGCCTTAGAAATATCCAGATTCATGATCATTATACCAACTCTAGCCTTAATATCCAAGTATTGACAAAATTCATGATCCAATAAAATATTGTTAGCAATGGCCTGACCTTTCACAAATCCCATTTATAAAGGATATATAAGTTTAGGCAATAAAATAGTTAATCGATTCATCAAGATCTTTGAAAGCAGTTTATAAAAAATAGTACATAAACTTATAGGTCTAAAATCATTCTAGGAATTTACAACATTGTTCTTGGAAATAAGCACAATAGAATTAAAGGAAAAAAAAACGTCGCAATAGGAGTACATTTAAAAAATTAATAACTACAGAGAAAATATCATTATAAATAATGGGCCACATTTTTTAAAAGAAATTAGTAGTGAAGCCATACGGGTCAGCAACAGAATCAACATTCATACCAAATAAAGTATCTTTCACCTCCTCAAGAGAAGGAGACTTAGACAAGCCAATGTTATCCTCTCGAGAAATAATATTAGGAATAATGGACGGGTTGGAAATGGTAGAAGGATTAAATAATTTGTTAAGATGGTTTTGAAAATAATTCACAGCTAGATTAGAAATCTCATCACTATCCTCAGAAATAGAGCAATCCTCACGAGAAATTTTAAGTATGTAAATAATAACACATTTCTTATTAATCAAAGCATGAAAATATTTTGTATTGTTATCTCCTTCCACCAAATACTTGACAGCCGCTTTCTACTTCCAAAAAATTTCTTCTTACGTTTGAAGATTAAAAAGCACCTCTTTAGCCTCTTTTAAAAGTTGAAGATTGAACTCAGAGGGATCCAACTAACAATAATCCTCAGTAGAATTCACCCTATCTTCCACAAATAAAATATTAGAAAATAGATCTTTAAAAACATTATGATTCCACCAATTCAAAACTTATATAAGCCTTTTCAATTTAAGATAAAGTCTATTCATACCTGAAATAGAATCATTAGGAAAAAGAGGAGCTTACCAATTATTCTGAACCACATGAAGAAAAGAATCATGAAGCAACCACCGATTCTGGAATCTAAATTGGGAAGGGATACCCCTCGTTCTATTTTTAATTTTGATAAGAAGAGGAGAGTGATCAAATAGGGTGCTGCTAAGGTGATCAACCTTGGTCAACTTAAAAGAATTAAGCCAAGCATTATTGAATAGAAGTCTATCAAGCCTTTGCCACAAATGCCCACAATGCCAAGTAAAATTATTGCTAGAAAAACTAATGTCAATAAGGTTGCACTCCATAATCATGTCATTAAAATCCTCCATTGACTGATATAAAGGAAGAGAACCCCCTATACACTCAGTCGGGGTCGTAATAGTGTTAAAATTACCATCAACAAGCCAATGAAGGTTGCAAACACTATGAAATTGAATGATTTGATCCCATAAAATCCTTCTAGTATAACAAAAAGAACCAGCTTAAACAAGAGACGCACAACATTAGAAATTAGAACTTTTAATATTATAATGCAAAACTTTGGCAAAGTCCCTAATGAGATCAATTCTAACATAATCTTTCTAGAAAACCCAAATTTTATTGGCAACTTTTGACTTAACATGTTTAAAACCCAAATATTTAGCAGTACCAAGTAATTTATCCATAGAAATAAGAGGTTTAAGAAAAACGAGAATAAACACATTATGTATACAACATAAATTTTTAACTCTAAACTTAAAGGAAGGGCAACAATACCCTAGACATTCCAAATAACGGCGTTAAACATAAAAAAACAAATTAATGTGAAGTATGTAAATGGTTGCTTCTTGGAAACTATAAGAAAACATTTTTGGGTTTTCTACCTCTCTTACCATGACCATTGGAGAAACTCAAATCATGATATTCTCTAGCATAACATTTAGCCAAAATATCCACTTCCTATCATTAAAAGCATCACATTGATAATGATCAGTTAAAAGAAACTTACTATCATTTAAGTTACCTGAAGGCCCCTTAGAAAGAGGAAGCTCACCTTCCATATGAAAAACACCATCTTCCACAGTAGAAATATTCCTCTCAACGCCTCCACATAATTCCTTCACACACTCGATTTGGGCATTAGGAGGATTCAATTGAAGAGACAAATCTTCCTCCGGCAATAGAGGATCAGCTCTTTCATGAATAAGATCATTAACCTGCTCATTCACAGACTTAGATTAAAGAGCTTTAGGATAGTTAGTATTAACATCAAAAACAACCATTTGGAGCCAAGTTTGTTGTGATTCACAAGGAATAACTGAAGGAGATAAATCAGATATAATCTTGGAGTTAATAGGTAATGTTTGTTCATCACTTTCAAACAGAATAAGTATAGTTGCCATTAATGGTTCCATGGTTTAAGCACTAAGTAATTCAGTTGCATAAGAGGAGGGGGGAGCAACTTGAAAAAGATCATGCTGAATATTACCCTCTATAATACCCTGGGTTATAAGTCCATTACCTTCCACCACAATATAATTCAAAGAAGCATTAATATGAACAATCAAATTTCCTTCTTGCACTTTAGAAGACCTGACCATTTCTTTTTCCTTCATAAGGTGCGGATGTAACTTAAAGCATTTACTCAACCCATGCATGTGCATCTTACAGTGAGAATAAAAAATCGGATAATTTTCAAGCTCAACCTTTTGGAAATAACTGTTCAATTCAGAACCTAGCCATATCTCAAAATGATATTTTTTAGAATTATCTAACTCAACAAAACATGAGCCATAGACGAGCATGAAACTGAAGCTGTGGCCTAATCCATTTACAGAGGTCGGCCAAGAATGGAATCAAGCCCAAAAAGAACTTGAGAATTGAAAAAATGGAGCTTGAGATTAGGGAAAGAAACCAAAATAGGAGCTATTGTCGATTCCTCATGGACATAAAAGTTAGGTGTCCATTTAAAGAGCCTCATTTGGAAAGCCTGAATGTAATAAGATCTCCTCAAGAAAATCTAGCTATAATCCAAGTTGTTGCTCAGTTAGATCGCCACACAAAAAACTTAAGGATGATATCGAGATTAGGAACCCTCAAAATAAACTTACCCACCAGAGTAATAGAGAAGGGGGAAGCTAACTGAGCCACAATATAATCATCAAACATTAATGCAAGATAGACCTTAAATGATAAGTGAACAAATTAGAGGGGGGGGGGGGGGTGAAGCAGAAGTTCCAGCAAGCACATCCTTAAAAGATTAAAATTTTCCATTCAAAGCAAAAGCTAATGGATGGTGGTAGATGATGATGTCATCATCCCCCAAAACCACACAAATGACAGACAAAACAAAACATAAGCTGAAAAGCAACATGACCAAAAAAACACGGGAAAAGAACAAAAATGAGAGAAGTAGCCACAAACCTCATAAGAGATAGCCCTAAACAAAACCACACAGGAAGCTTAGGGTGCGAAGCAAAAGCCAAAAGCTGAAGAAAAGAACAACACAAAAACAGAGTGAAAAACTGTAAGAAATCCAACCAGTAAGGCACCAAACGATCGCATGAAGAGGAACCCTAGAATTGCCTCAAAATCATCTCAAAAGCTAGAGCAAAAGAGCAAACAATCAACTCATAAAATTATCTAAGTTAATGCTTTAGCTTGAATTTAAGAGCTACACTCTTAAGCACTCACTATTGATGGCGTGATTGATAACTAAGTTTAATATTGCTTAAATTCATTTATGAAGATCATTATATAAAAAAATATGGAATTAGTAAACTTATAACAATCTTTGAATAATATAAATTTAGGATAACTTGCACGAATGGGGCAAGAAAAAGATATTCAAAATCAAATTTTTAGTACTCATAAATGTTTAAAAAGAAATGAATTACAAATAAGAAAGTCGAAAGAAGTAAAAAGAAAAAAAAATCAATACTTCAAACATAAAAAATTGGTATATGATGTAGCTGAATTTTAAGAGGATCCTAATACTTCATTCAAAAAGGGGAGTGTAAGTAAATTAATAAATCTAAGGGTTTGCAAATGAATTTCTAAATAAACTAAAATATAAACAATTTCTAATTGACACTTTAGTTTATATAAAATTAGTAGTTAACATTTCACTCACACTTATAGTAAATGAGTCAAATTTGATATTAATAAGAATGATTTATTAGGATGATTATTCATGATTTGTTAAATTAAAATTTTCATACTTAGTTTATTCCACTCACATCTAAATGATAGATTATTGTCTCAAATTTTAATTAATTTTAAACAACCATAAATTTATTTAGTATAAGAAAACTGATCAATGGTGAAAACACAATTGCTTGAGGATAAGCAACTGTTTAAGCATGTGGGAATTTATTAAGTAAACGTTACATAGTATTTTTAGTTTTATAATTCAAATAAAGATGTATTTTTTAGTTCAAGTTGTGTAGGAATGTCTCAAGAAATATAGCAAAATTTACAAAGTTTAGAACCAACATCGCATTTTAGCATCTTCAATGCTCTGGTGCTAATTTTGAACATTATAGTATCGATGTCTATGGAAAATTTCATTGAAATCAATGCCCTATTGGATCAAAGGTTAGCATCACAGGGCTGAAAATCAACATTGCACTGCTAGCATCTTGAGAAAATAATATAAAAATTTTAAGTGTCGGAGTGACAACATCAGAAGCATTGTAGCGCTGGATGGAATATGTGAGCACCTTAGTTCCCATCTTTTGCAACATCACAGTAAAACATTTGAAGAAAAGAAGTGTCACACTAACTCAACAAAAAGTTGCAGTAATTCAATCAACCTTAATGTGGGGTTATACTAGCACTATAATGGAGTACATTTAGTAGTGCCAAGGCATTAGTTTATTTGTAACATAGTTGTGCCATCTTGTCGAACATTGTGGCACCTGAGTTTGTTTATGTAATAATTATAAGAATCAGAATCAACTCGTTGACCTCCTTACTAAGCAAGAAAGCATTAACAATTAAAAATCCATATGGGTCTCAACCCTAATCAGCTTAGATGATGAAGTGATACAAGAAGAAATAAATCCTCCAGCATAGTGTCCATAAAGATGGATGGACCCTTACATCAAATTGTTAAAAAATGGGTTAGTGAACCCTAAGGTAAATGACCCTTCATAATTTAATATCAAAGTGGGAAACTATATGCTACTAGGTGACCACCTATTTAGAAGATTGTCATAATAACGTAACCTCAAATGCATGCATAAAGGTGAAAAGGAATCTATATTGATAGAAATCTACTCGAGCGAACGCATATGCTACTCCAATAGACATATGCTTTCCCATAGGATCCTTAGACAAGGCACTTATGGCCATCCCTAAGAAAATATATTGAAGGATTAAAAAAAAAAGGTTATAATTGCAAAAGTTCAATCAATTGCATCTACAACCTTCTCATAAATTGCACTCAATCATAATCCCCAGACCATTCTCCATATGGGGGATGAACCTAGAAGGCCGATTTACACCATCGATACAACATAAATTTTTTTTCCTAGTTATGATCTTTATATAAAATGGATTGAGGGCAAAGAACTCTCTCTTATAACATTTTCTATGGTATTGAAGTTTATTTTGATGAACATTATTTTCTAATTGGGGTTTCATTTACAATCATTACAACTAACATACCATAACTCACTGATCGAAGCCTGCAAGAATTTTGCAGTTGCCAAAGTATCCACCTCAAGTTTTCTTCCATTCACTATCCTTAAACAAATAGTAAGCCAATGCTTCCAACAAGCTTTTACTTAATCTACTCAATATGATGGTCAAAAGTGCCAAGGGAAAATTGGAAAAACTCCCCCCTTTAGTATTTTTTGGTAGTTAGAATAACCCTGTCAATAATTATGGGGAATAACTCCTTTTCACTCACATACAACATTGAATCCATGCTTTAAATAGAGCTTGAATTAGTAAGCCAAAGGGTGCTAGTCATGACTCACAGTGCATGCACCAAATCAAATGAATGGGAAACATCCAATCATGAATGCCAATAAATAGTTGTCAACCTTTTAGAAGAGCACAGAGTGCATTATACTTCAATATGAAAAAATAGAGAAAAGAACTATGAAGGGTACCTGGTGGAGCTTATCTATGTTATGCTTAAAGTTTTCTTGTTATTATGACTATATTTTATTTTATCCCAAATAAATTAAGTGTACATGTCAATCAAGTAATAAAGTGTATGAGAATGCCTATCCCACAAAAAAAAAGTATGAAAAAGCTAACTATAGTAGTATCCACTCTAGCTATAGAATTTATCCTAAGCAATACAATATATGATAGATGTTATAATTTTTAAGAAGTACAAAAATAGTGAAGATGCACACAATTAAATTTGTCCTGGCCTAATGATAATAAATGAACCTATTTTTTTCTAAGCAAAAGTCATCTATAGTAGTTGTGGTACAGAGCATATGTACCCTTAGATCTATTTTGAGTTTTTAAGGGTGTAAAGAAAGGTTTATGACCTCTTTATAATGATCATAACTCCATATAAGAAAAATCCTACAATTCCTATGTCTAGGTATGAAAGCATTCCATCTAAATTCTCCTAATTGTTCAAGCATTCTTCTATTAAGGCAATCAATCACGCTAGATTTTAACTTCATACACAGCCATTATATATTTTAAATTAAGTATGAGTGACATTGAGAACAACCATTAACATTTAAATACAAGAGTCTATGTTAGGATATACACAAACTATTCACATCATCAAACCAAAATAAGGAGTTTTAGCTAACCAAAAAAATAAGTTGGAATAAACAACTTTCCATTTCTTGCTTAAGAAAAAGTACAAAAATAAAATATCACCCAAATTGAAGACTCTCAAATAGATTCTATGATGGACTTTACCTAGAGTAAACCCCTCCTTAAATATTTGCTTTTCACACTCTTTTCTATTACTAAGTATTATTTTTCTCACTAAAAAGATGACAAACCACTCTACCAAACATAACACTCTTTCATGTGGTCACTCCCACAAAAGAAAACACAAATTTTTTTTTTTTTTATATTTTGTACATAAAATAACTTAAGCCCCTCAACACTCATTAAGGTGGATCCACAACACTAAAAATTGAACTACCACCTCAATGTTGCTTAATTAGCTTCGATGTGGTGTTGGGGTGACCTGGTTTGATGCTTGGCGTTGGAGCTGACGGTGGCCCTTTGACTCTAAGAGGTTCTTACCTTAAATTCTCTTAAGCAAGACATTGATACTTGGATGAAGAGAATGGATGTTGGCCAGAGCAACTATGTATTGATTCCCTTTCTCACACACCCTTAATCCTGTTGCAAATTTGTTTTCATGGATTATGATTTTGATGATAGCAAACACTCTTGTTCTTCTACGACTGCCTTGCCTACTAACATTTTAGGTCCACAAGATCAAACTGCAATTGGAACCAACTCATGATTGGGTAGACTAAGTCCGATTCACTTTGTACACTTTTCCTTTTCTTGAGTCTATTGTAAAAGATGTGGCTCCTAATGCTAAGTAACCTCGCACACACGCACCTTGGGAAAGTTTCTGACTGTTTCATAGAGTTTACTATTTTTTGTAACATCGGCTGGGACAATATTTATATTTTTTAGGTTGATTAGTTCAAAATAGAAACCCTAATTAGGGCATCATGGTTATGGTAGCCATCATTAAAAAGATGACCTGGACAATATTGTATCTGCCAGGACGATAGGCTCAAATTAGAAAGAATGAACCGCGATGATCAATTTAGGTATTTTGTATTTTAGGACATCATCTAGGATGATATCCTATCGACCTAGACGATGCAACACAATTATGCCTAAATTAATCTGGTAATTAAGGAAAGCAATTAAGGTTGATTGTACGATCACATCAGTCTCATCGATCGCAGGATCGGCAAGAATGATGGCGTGGATGATTGACATCGTCCTACTTCTATTCAAGGTGATGTTCAGGATGATTTTACTCAATTATGTGGCTCCTAATTCTATCATCCTGGATGATGTGACTAAAATTACTCTAATCGTCCCAAACCGACCGGGCTGATTGAGCAAAATTTATGCTGATCGGCTAGGCCGATACCCTATCGGCCTTGATGATAAAGTCAGTTTGTATAAAATAAGAGCTATTCCAATGATCTTCTATTTAAGATCTCTTGTTCAACCTTAAAGCAGATCTTTTGCTTCTTTCTTGACCTGAGAAAGCCTATAAGAGAGGGAGAGAGAGGGAGAGAGAGAGGATTTTGTGAGGGGGATCTTGTGAGGGAATTTCACAAGGGTTGCTCCAAGCATTGTTCCAGTTCTTCTTCTTCTTCCACTAGAGTCTCTTATCCTTGGAGGGTTGTGAGATGTCTTCTTCAATAATTGATCAAGGTACTCTGCCTACTTCAAGAGGAAGCAAAAGGAGTTAGGTTCTCCGCCTGCTTCAAGAGTAAGCAAAAAGAGTTGGGTTCTCTGCCTCATCGAGGTCGGCATAAAGGAGTTTTTATGAGGGCTTCTCCACCTTGCTGTGGGAGCAAAAGGAGAGTCACTGTGTTTAGTGCAATACCTAGAGGGCACCTCCAAAGAGTGGATGTAGGTCGAGTTGACCAAACCACTATAAACTTTTGTGTCCTTTTATTACTTCTTTCAACATTTATTCTTCCGCACCTTGATTTTCATTATGGTGATTTTGGTTTGAGTTTTTATGATTATGTTTTGATTGTTTAAAGATTTTAAAATACCAATTCACTCCCCCTCTTGGTTACCCATGGGCTAGTTCATAAGGGCTTAACATTCCTAACGAACTTTCATGTGATATCAGAGTGGGATTCATAAAAATAAAGTTTCAAAACTTTTTGAATTTTGATCAATGATTAACTTTGCTAATCATAATACTGTGGAAGGGTATTCCATTACCTGACCACCTTTGTTTGACAATATTCCTTTTGAATTTTGGAAAACTCGCATGTCTATTTTTTATAATCAATTGACTATCCCATGTGAATGCTTGTTAAGGATGGTTATAGACCTCCGACTGATAAACTTAATTGAGCTAATGTTCCTCTTCATTTTACTGAATGGACTCATGATGATAAATATTTAGCACAACTAAATGTAAAATGTTTGAACTATTTTTTTGAGCTTTAAAATCTGAAGATTAAATGCTTGTTTCAACTTGCACAACTGGTAAAGAAATTTGGGATAAATTATGTATTACTTATGAAGGAATTAAATAAGTCAAGCAATCTCGATTAAATATTTTATTGCATGATTACGAACTTCTTTGTATGAAACCATTTGAATCAATTTCATAAATGTATACAAGGTTTACTCAAATTGTAACTTCTTTGCATAACTTAAGAAGAGAACTCACTAATTATGAAAGGTGAATAAAATTTTGAAATGCTTGCCTTCCTCTTTTGATGCTAAAATTAATGGAATTATGAAATTTAAAGATTTGAATACTTATTTGATTGATAACTTACTTGGCTCACTCATTGCTTACGAGCAAGGGGTGAATCAAAAAAATCCTGATGCATGTGAGAAAAAGAAAAAGAAAATTGAGGCACTGAAGGCCAATAAACATAAACACTGAATCTTCCAGGTCTGAAAGCAATGATGTCACCTTAAACAAAAGGAAATTTAAAATCTATCTAAGAAAGAATCAAAAGAACCATCAAAAGTGGAATAAAGGTAAGGGAAACAAAAATTTTAAGAGTTCTAATGATATATTTATTTTGAATGTAGAGAGCCAGGACATGTTAAAGCTGGTTGCCCTACACTTAAGTCTCACCCAAGCAAGGAAAAGGGTGAGGAGAAACCCAAGTTTAAGAAGGATAAGAAGAGATTCCAAAAGGCATTCTAGGCAGATTCTGCATCAGACTCCTCTAAGACTGAACCTGAAGAGGAGACAACAAACTTATCCTTAATGGCAGATGATCATCTTGGTCATGGTGACCAAGAAGAGGCAAGCTCTCATAAAATACCTAATAATAATATGTGGTACCTAGACAGCAGATGCTCTCGACATATAACTGGCAATGCCAATCAATTCATTTTGCTGTAGACAAGGAGAGGATGCAAGATTACTCTAGGAGACAACACCACCAAGAAGTTGGTAGGCTCAGGTATAATTGGAAATTCCAAGAACCTTCTGATTGAAAATATTTTTCTTATAGATGAATTGAAACACAACTTTCGTAGCATCAGTCAGCTTTGCGATAAGGGCTTCATCATAAAAGTTTTGGCAAATTCATGCATTATTAGCTTAAAAAATAATATTGTTTTTAGGGAAAGCAGATCAAAAATGTTTACATGCTTGATTTAAATAATATTGAATGTGATGCTTCATTTTACTTAAAAACTGTTGTTGATTATTCATGGTTGTGGCACAGGAGATTATGTCACATCAGTACAAAAATCCTTAGGAAAGTGACCTAGAAAGACCTAGTTAGAGGTGTCCCCAAACTTAAGTTTTTAAAAGATCACCTTTATGATGCCTGTCAATTAGGAAAGCAAGTCCACACCACTTTTCACTCCATTAAGGACATTAGCACCTCTAGACCTTTAGAAGTCCTTCACATGAATTTGTTTGGACCCATTAGCACTACCAGCTTAGGAAGAAAAGTCTATGATTTTGTGATTGTCAATGACTACTCGAGGTTCACTTGGACTAGATTTTTGTCCCATAAGAATGAGTCTTTTGATGAGTTTAGAACCTTCTTCACTTGGATCCAGAAAAAGCTAGGTTATGAGATTTTGATCATTCATAGTGACCATGGGGGAGAGTTTGAAAATGTGAGATTTGGAGACTTTTATGTGGATAAGGGGATTAGCCACAACTTCTCAGCTCCTAGAACCCCTCAGTAGAATGTGGTAGCTAAAAGGAAGAACTGGATCTTAGTGGAACCTGCTAGAGCCATGCTTGCTGAGTATTCACTTCCAAAATACTTATGAGCTAAAGCAATTAACACAGCTTATTATATGTTGAATAGGGTGAATGTTAGAGCCAAATTAGATAAGACACCCTATGAGATCCTTAACGGTAGAATGCCAAATCTTTCCCACCTTCATGTCTTTGGTTGTAAGGTTTTCATTCACAATAATAGAAGTCTCGCTTAGGAAAATTTGACCCAAAATCTGATGAAGGAGTGTTCTTAGGATATTCAAATGTTGGGAAGTCTTTTAGGGTGTTTAATAAGAGGACTTTGATGGTGGAGGAGACTACTCATGTAGTGGTTGATGAATCTGATCCTAGGAAGTCTAGAGTTGAGGATGATGATGTTGGAGAGATTACCACTAGAGTAGAAAATTTGGAGAAGAGGGTAGACCCCCAAAGTACTGAAGGAGTACGAAAGATTACCCAAGGAGTAGAAAATGAAGATCTGGAGGAAAGGGTTGAACCTATACACACTTTGCCTAGAGATTAGAGATACTCTTTGAGTCACCCCAAAGAACAGATCTTAGGATACCCTTCTAAATGAGTTAGGATTAGGCATGGACTTAGGAAGGAAGTGAACCACTCTGCCTTTATCTCAATGATTGAACCTAACAACATCAATTATGCCCTTTCTGATGAATTTTGGATCTTATCCATGCAAGAGGAGTTGAACCAATTTGTTAGGAATGATGTTTGGGAGCTTGTAGAAAGACCAAAGGGACAAAGTGTAGTTGGAACCAAATGGGTCTTTAAGAATAAGATGAATGATTCTAGTGTGGTGGTTAGGAATAAGGAAAGATTAGTGGCTAAGGGGTACAACTAAATAGAAGGAATAGACTTTGAGGAGACCTTTGCCCCTCTAGCTAGATTAGAAACCATTAGAATGTTATTAGCCTTTATCTATTATAAGGATTTAAGCTTTTTCAAAAGGACGTTAAGAGTTCCTTTTTAAATGGGGTAATAAAAGAGGATGTGTTGGTAGAACAACTCCCAGATTTTGAGAGTTCCCAATTTTAAAATCATGTTTTCAAATTAAAAAAGGCCTTATATGGATTAAAGCAGACACCCAGAGCTTGGTATGAGAGGCTTAGCACATTTTTACTAGAGAGGGAGTTTTTTAAGGGTAGCGTAGACACCACCATTTTCTTGAGAAAAGTAGGAGATAATTTACTCATTGATCAGATCTATGTCGATGATATACTTTTTAGATCCTCTGATAAAAGGGTATATGATGATTTTTCTAAAATAATGAGTAAGGAGTTTGAGAAGACTATGATGGAAGAGTTATCCTACTTTTTGGGTTTAACATAAGATAATTGGATGATGGAACCTTTCTAAATCAATCAAAGTACATAAGGACATATTATAGAAATATGAAATGGATAAAGCTAAGCTAATTAATACTTGCATGCCCTCAAGTGTACAGTTGGACAAGGACCCTAATGGAAAATCAGTTGATCAAAAGAAGTACAGAGGGATGATTGGATCTTTACTTTACCAGACTGCTAGCAGAGCTGATATCATGTTTAGCATTTGTCTTTGTGTTATATTTCAAGCTGATCATAAAGAATCTCACCTGACTGTAGTTATGAGAATTCTTAGATACCTTTTAGGGACCCATAACTTAGGAATCTAGTATCCTAAGCACAACACTTCTTTTGAAATTATTGGATATTCTGATTCTAATTTTGCAGGATGTAAGGTGGATAAAAAAAGTATTTTAGGGACTTGCCAATTCATAGGAAAATCTTTTTTCTCCTGGTCTTGTAGAAATCAAAACTCTATTACACTTTCCATTGTTGAAGCTGAGTATATTGCTTTAGGAAGTTTTGTGGCCCAAGTCTTTTGGTTGAAACAGCAACTTTTGGATTTAAGATTACCTGTAGGCATAATTCCAATTCTTTGTGACAACATTAGTGCCATCTGTATTTCTAAGAATCCTATCCAGCATTCAAGGACCAAGCACATAGGCATAAGACATAACTTCATTAAAGACCATGTGACCAAGGGAGACATTGAGTTACACCATGTGATAACTAAAAATCAATTGGATGACATCTTTACTAAACCACTGGCCTTAAACACTTTCAGTACTTTAAGGACCAGATTGGGTGTGATTGACATAAATGCATGAACTTGATTCCTACTGATTTCTAATCTATTTTTTGTTGTTTATTATTTTTTTTTTAAATTTTTTTACTTTTTTGTCTTATTTTTTTATTTAGAAATCATCACTGAAATTGATATTTTATGCCTTATTTTTTATTTTGAAATTTTGTGAGTCGATGCTTTTACATCTCTTAATCTGTTAAAGGATGAAAACACTGTTGATTGTGTCTCTTTCTCTAACCACTTTTAGTGGTGTAATCTTCTTCTCTAAACAAAAATCTATTTTAAATTAACAAATGGTTTTTGAAACTGAGATGTTTTCAATCTTGCTACAGTAATCTATTTTATAAATATAATATTCAAAGTATTTTTTTACTTTCAAAATTTTGTAATATTGTCATTGAAATTGCTATTTGATTTGTTATTCTGCTTTGTGATTCATTCTTTCCTATATTAGAGAGTGAGTTTTTTCTTCTCTAATATTTAGAAGATATAATCACAACTAAGAATATTTAGGAATTTTTGAAAGGGATCTACCTTGCATAAAAGTTAAATGAAAAAAAATGGCCAATGATGCCAAAAACAAAAGATGTGCAATGATGCCAAATTGATATATATATATATATATATATATATATATATATATATATATATATATATATATACACAAAGTGTATCAAAAATCAAAATATGCGTAATCAAATTGATATGAAAAAATATATATACACAAAATGCCAATCAAATTTAAAAGAGGCATAAAATAAGCCCACCAAAAGCAAGCTTCTTTTCCATTTAAAATTTTTTAAATCTTAGAAGACTTCATGTGTCACTTGATATTTTTCAAAGACTTGATTTCAAATTTGTAATTGTAACTAATTACTTTGATATATTATTATATAAAATATTTTTCTTGAAATAAGTTTTTGAACGGATCTCCTTTTTTTTAGACCAATTGGCTTTTCAAATTTAGATTTCTTTTTGTTTTCAAAAGACGATTTACCCAGAAGAAGACTGAGTTAGGATTAACAGGATCGGTTGTTCTAATTGTTTTTAGGATTTTAGCAATGTTAACTCAATGATCCTTACAAAAATTTAAAATCTATTACATGGAGACTATGTCATATTCATGCCTTGAAAAAAAAATCCTTATTTTGCTTGTGTTGGCCTTTTTCGTATCATTTTTTTTATTTTCACTAGATTTTGATGTTTTTGGTCCTTCTCTGATCGTTTCCATCCTCTAATTCTCAATTTTTATCTAATAAATTTACTCTAAAAACTCCCCCTCTACTGACTGATTTGATTTTTCTACTTCTGATCATCCTGGATGATCCATTATCAACCTGGACGATCTGATCATCTTCTGCTTCAATCATTTTTATCATCATGGCTGATCTATTTTTAGCCCGGACGCTGTTCTCCTCTTTATGTAAAATCAGCCTAACAGATTCACATGTTTGTCCTGGATGATATACATGGATATACATTTCAATTTTTTAAAATCGACTGGGATGATCCATTTTGGACAATCATCCCGGATAATCCACCTGTTCGGCCTGGCCGATACACGTGGCACATGATTTAAAATTTTTTAAATTTTATCGGTACGATCCATTATTAGACATTGTCCTGGATGATCCACCGAATCGGCCAGTACGATCTGCTTTTTTAGCGGTTGTCCGGCTTGACTCCTCAGGATGATCGCATGTGCCTAATCATCACGGTCGATATCTGATCGGCCTGGACGATCGGACTGCCTTTTTGACCAATCAGCCTATACACAATTATTAAACCATATCGGCCTGGACGATCCTGCGATCGGCCTGGACGATCATGCGATCGGCTTGGCCGATCTGACCAATTCTATTAAACCGAACCCTTCCAACCATTTTCTTTACACCAATTTCTCCTTACTTCATGATTTCTATTTTCTTACTATGGCTGGAGGAAAATGCTCTAGTCACCCATCCGAAAGTTCCACGAGGGCAACTCTGGAACCTCATTTCCTAGAGGTGGATGATCAATCATAAGGAGGATGGAATCACAGTCTTTCGGATAGTCAATCCAAATTTTCTCTCTTATCTAATACTAGACTTATTTATATATACCTCCTTATGCTTTCTTCTGACTCTTGTTGTCTCATTCAATTCTAAATTGATCTATAAGTTCTTTGCAACTCTTCGCATTAATTCTGCTTTTACCTCTATTGCCTCATATGTGAATCGACGCCCTGTCAAGATCACATATCAGGATTATGCGGAGATTTTACAGCTTTTCACCATAGGGGATAAACTTGACACCCTGTGCTATGATCTTGATTTTGACTGGGCTACAGCTAATCATTTTCATCATAATTCTAATGCTAATTTTCACAATGGCGAGACTAGCACCATACTTAAGGATGTTAGGACCGTCCAGCATGTTGCAGATATATGGTTTATGATTTTGACGATAGCAAACATTCTTATTTCTCTACGATTGCCTTTTATGCTGACATTTCAGGTCCACATGATCAGACTACAATTTAGAACCAGCTCAATATTTGGTAGACTAGGTCTGAGTCAATTTGTACACTTTTTCCTTTCTTGAGTATGTTGTATTTGGTTTGGCACCTGATGATTTGTAACTTGGAAGATTTTCTGTTGTTACCTAAAGATTTCTATTTTTTATAACATCGTCCAGGACGATATTTATATCGTCCTGGACGATCTGTCTAAAATAAAAACCCTAATTAGGGCAACCTCATTATGGCAGCCGTCATATGTTAATCGACCTCGATGATACCTATATCGGCCAGGACGATAGGCTCAATTCAGAAATAATTTACCGCCATAATCAGATTAGGAATTCTTTATTTTATGAAATCGGCCAGGATGATATACACATCATCCAGGACGATCTAACTCAATTATGCCTAATTTGATCTGGTATCTTTGGAAAGTATTAATGGCTGATTAATATGATCACGTCGTCTGGGATGATCGTAGGATCGGCCAAGATGATGTCCTAGTTGATTTACATCAGCCAGCATTGATTACAGGCGATGATTAAGATGATCAAAATCAGTTTTAAACTAATCGGCCAGGATGATCGTGATATCGGCCAGGCCGATATAACAAAATTTCTTTTGATTGTCCTAAATCGTCTCGGGTTGATGAGCTAAATTTGTACTGATCGTACAGGATGATATGCCTATCGTCATGGATAATAATGTCGGCAACTTGCATTAATGAGCTCATTTTGAGATCTTCTATTTAAGCTATGACATGACAATTTGTAAGTGTCTTTGGCAACCATTGTAGCTTCGTTCTTATGTGGGAAACTTGAAGAGAAAGCTTGAAATGGAGTGAGAAACAGGTGAAGTCTGAGAGAGGGAGAATATCCTGTGAGGGGGGACTCAAGGGAGTGTGGAGGGGGATTCCACACGGTTGCTCCGGCATGCTTGCACCTTAATACCATCGGATTCAAGGCTTATCTCGAGGGAAGTTCACCAAAGAAGAAGATCTCTTTGGTGTCAAAGGACCTGGCGACTCCGTAGCACTGGGGAAGATGTAAGTGATTTTGTAAGGGCTTCTCCTCCTAGCTGTGGGGCTAAAGGAGAGACACTTGTTTTAGTACAAAACTTGGAGGGTGCCTCCAAGGAGTGTATGTAGGTCAAGGTTTGACTGAACCACTATAAATCTGGTGTGTTCTTTCTTATTATTTCTTCCATATTATTTTCTTCCGCACTTGTTTTCTGTGGTGATTTTGGTTTGAGTTTTATCTTTGGTTTTAATGTTATCCAATTCACCTCTCTCTTTGTTAGCCTTGGGCCAGTTCATAAGGGCTTAACATCCCTAACAAACTTTCAAGTGATATCAGAGCACTTTCTACTATCATCTGAGCACTTTTAAGTGGTATCATAGGCAGGATTCATAAAATAAGTTTTTAAAAGCTTTTGAATTTTCGATCCATGGCTAACTTTTCTAATTCTAATATTGTGAAAGGATATTCAATCACCAGACCACTTTTACTTAAAAATATTACTTTTGATTTTTGGAAACTTTGCATGACTACATTCTTGCAATTAATTGATTTTCATATGTGGCATATGATTTTAACTGGTTATTCATCACCATCACGTATTATTAATGGAGTTAAAACTGATATTCCTTTTAATCAATAGAATAGGGAAGAACAAGTAAATGCTCAATTGAATGCAAAATATTTAAATTGCTTTTTCTGTGCTTTAAATTCTGAAGATTTTATGTTAGTATATACATGTACTACTGGTAAGGAAGTTTGGGATAAACTACACACCATATACGAAGGCCCTAGTGAAATCAAGTAATCCAAGTTGAATATGTTAATGCATGATTTTGAACTGTTTTCCATTAAACCTTTTGAAACGATCTTAGAAATGTATACCAGGTTCATTCAAATTATAACATCATTGGATGCCTTAGGAAAAGATTTTTTAAATTTTGAAAAAGTTAACAAAATTCTTAGCTGTTTACTTGAACAATTTGATGCCAAAGTTGTTACTATTTGTGAATCAAAAGATTTGAATGATTATTCTATTGATAATTTGATTGGCTCACTCATTGCCTACGAGCAAAGTTTGGGTCAAAGACTTTTGGATGCAGGTGAAACGATTATTCTAAAAACTGAAGATATAGAAAGAGATAGCTTAGTTGGTGACGAATGCAATGACTTGTCAAGAAAATCACAAAGCTCAACAAAGCATAAACAAAAGTGGAAAAAAAGGTAAAAATGGTAAGGATATTCATATTCCTTTTTACGTTATTTTCTTTTGTTGTAGGAAGCCTAGACATATAAAAAATCAGTGCCCTAATTTAAAAATTCTTCCTACGAAAGAAAAGGGCAAGGCGAAGCAAAATTTAACCTGGGGAAATAATGAAAGGCAAAAAATCTCATGGGCAGATCTGGTTTCTAAAGCATCGGACTAGGAGAGAGATAATGGTAAAAAACCTTTCGTGTTTTTGTATTGTGTTTTTGTTTTTTTGTTTTCCATTTTTATTTTTTGTTTTTGTATTGTTTATTCTTTGAAAATTTTATTTTTGTAAAAGTGTTTCTCTGATCAACACATACATTCACTTTTCTAAAAATGAAAAATCTACTTCCTGTTTTTCTTGAAATCTTTGGTAAGTTGGGTTTTACTTCTCTAAAATAGTCAATGAAAGGAAACTCATGTTTTTGACTATCAATCTCTATTTCCTAAAGAGGTTATTCTACTTTTGATTTAAAATCTTTTTCATATTTTAAATTAGTCTTTGAAATTAAAATCTTTTATCTCCCTACATTTTATTTATCGCATAGAGATCTTTTCTAATTTGTTGAATCTAACTCATAATTTTCTTAATCAAGAATTCGCTTTATCAATAGGATGGGTTTACTTTTGTTTTTTAAGATTTCAAAAAAGTAGCATATTAAAAAAAATTTGACCAATGATGCAAAAAATAAAAGATGCGTAAGGACGCCAAATTGAAAAATATACACAAAGTGTATCAAAAATCAAAAGATGCGCAAAGAGCGCCATTCAAATTGACAAGAGGCATAAAATGAGCCCACAAAATTTAATGCTTATCGTTCTTGTACTTCTTAAAAGCTTAAGAAAACCCTTGATACTTTTGATACTTGATTTTGAAAAACATGATTCCTGATTCAACAATTCGTGCATTAATCTTCTATTGGATATATTTTATGAAAGGAGTTTTGAAAAAATAGTGTTTCTTTTTCTAATTTATTGCTTGATTTAGATATTGAATTAAAAAGTTTTTGAGCCTCTTTAAAGAGCTTGAGTTTGGATTATAAAAATCTGAATTTCTAACCTTTTCTAGGCTATGCGTTGTCAATCCAATTCTACTAAGTTTTTGATTAAAACCAAGAGGTAACTTTCTCATTTTAAGAATTTTTTTTTTCACTAGATCAGGGAATATTTTTGTCTTTTGTTCATTTTGATTTTTGTTTGTGCCTCCTCTCTTTTTGATAATGTCAAAGAGGGAGAACATATTCTTGAATTTTTGTACTGTTATCGTATTTATATCTTTTTTTAAAAAACAATTTTAAAAATAACGAAAATATTTTTATCTCCCCTATTTTTAAAAGTGTTATTCTAGTGAGGGGGAGATTAGGAAGAGTATTTACTTTTTTTGAAAATTCAAATTGAAATGTTTTGCCATCACCAAAAAGGGGTAGATTGTTGTGGATCTATGGTTTATAATTTTAATGATAGCAAACATTCTTATTTCTCTACGATTGCCTTTAGTACTGACATTTCAGGTCCACACGATTAGACTGCAATTTGGAACCAGCTCAAGATTGGGTATACTAGGTCTGAGTTAGTTAGTACACTTTTTCCTTTCTTAAGTCTGTTGTATTTGGTTTGGCACTTGATGATTTGTAACTTAGAAGATTTTCTATTATTCTCTAAAGATTTCTATTTTTAGTAACATCATCCGAGACGATATTTATATCGTTCTGGATGATCTGTCCAAAAACAGAAACCCTAATTAGGGCATCCTCATTAAGGCAGCCGTCATATGTTAATCGGCCTCGACAATACCTGCATCAGCCAGGACGATAGGCTCAATTAAGAAACAATCAACTGCCATAATCAGATTATGTATTCTTTATTTTAGGAAATCGGCCAGGACGAAATACACATCGTCCAGGATGATCCAACTCAATTATGCCTAATTTGATCTGGTATCTTTGGAAAGCATTAATGGCTTATTTATACGATCACATTGTCCGGGACGATCGTAGGATCGGTCGGGATGATGTCCTAGATGATTTACATCGGCCAGCATTGATTCCGGGCGATGATTAGGATGATTGAAGTCAGTTTAAAATAATCGACCAAGACAATAATGATATCGGCTAGGCCGATGTAACCAATTTTCTTCTGACTATCCCAAATCGTCTCAGGCTGATGTGCTGAAATTGTACTGATCATACAGGACGATATGCCTATCGTCCTAGACGATAATGTCGACAACTTGTATTAATGAGCTTGTTTTGAGATCTTCTATTTAAGCTATGATATGATACTTTGTAAGTGTCTTTGGCAGTCATTGTAGCTTCATTCTTGTGGGGGAAACTTGAAGAGAAAGCTTGAAATGGAGTGAGGAATGGGCGAAGTCTAAGAGAGGGACAAGATCTTGTGAGGGGGGACTCAAGGGAGTGTGGAGGGGGATTCCACACAGTTGCTCCGGCAGGCTTGCACCTTAATACCGTTGGATTCAAGGCTTCTCTCGATGGAAGTTCACCAAAGAAGAAGATATCTTTGGTGTCAAAGGACCCGGCGACTCCGCCGCACCGGGGAAGGTGGAAGTAATTTTGTAAGGGCTTCTCCGCCTAGCTGTAGAGGCTAAAGGAGAGACACTTATTTTAGTGCAATACTTGGAGGGTGCCTCCAAGGAGTGGACGTAGGTCAAGGTTTGACCGAACTACTATAAATCTGGTGTGTTCTTTCTTATTATTGCTTCCGTATTATTTTCTTCTGCACATATTTTTTGTGGTGATTTTGGTTTGAGTTTTATCTTTGGTTTTAAAGTTATCCAATTCACCTCTCTCTTTGTTAGCCTTGGGCCAGTTTATAGGGCTTAATATCCCTAACAAACTTTTAAGTGGTATCAGAGCACTTTCTAGTGTTATCTGAGCACTTTCACAGCACATTCTTCGCACTTCGATAATTCCTAAGGCTGGTGATCATGTTCACATCACTCCCCTTCTTTCTCTCACCACCTTTTAATTTTTTGCAAATCATGAATTCAATGTTGCTAACCTGATCTTCCACTACATCGACCATCTTACTACCATTTGGGATCTAGGTCATAGGAGGAACCCTAATCTAGCCTAGGACATATTATTTCTTATGTCTTAAAATCCAAATAAAACCTCTAATATCCTGCTCCACCAAACCTTCAACTTGCCTTCTACTCTAACATTTCCTTTCAAACTCTTCATAGTACTTATCTCCACTCAGGGGACGGGGAAGCTCAGATAGGGGAAGAGGAGGCTCCTGCACCTATTTCTGTACCTAGTCCGCTCCGCCAACACTCTCAGCTGGACTAGTTGGTGGAGTGCTTTGACTAGTGGGAGGCCTGATTTGACACTTATGTTGCTGCACAGGAGAAGCAACATGCTATGGACATAACCCACTATGAGTAGCACCGCGCGAAGGCCTTAGCCCATTTTGATGCTTATGTTACTCACCAGAGTAGCAGCACGATAAGGACATAGCCTGGTTTGGTGCCCAGTTTGCTACACTATCAAGGTACTTTTAGTAGGCACCTCCACCACCACCTCGTCCTTCAGATGATCAAGGGCCATCATTTTTTTAGTTTTTCTTTTAGTTTGTTTCTTCTTTTTTATTATTAGTTTCTATTTTTTCTTCTAATGTTTATTTTATACATTGTTTTTTGTCTCCTCCTTTTTGAGATGTCAAAAGGGGGAGTAGTATGTTTGTACTTGTACTGTTCTATTTTGATAATTAATGTTCTCTATATTTGCACTACTTTTAGTACACTATTTTCTTAACTACGTAGAATTGTTCATTGTGTGTTTGCCATCATCAAAAAGGAGAAGATTGTTGCAAATCTATTTTCATGGATTATGATTTTAATGATAAAAAATACTCTTATTTTTCTACGACTGCCTTGTCCGTGTCACTTTGTACACTTTTCAGGGCCATAAGATCAGACTGCAATTAGAACCAGCTCAAGATTAGGTAGACTATGTCCGTGTCACTTTGTACACTTTTCCTTTTCTTGAGTCTATTATAAAAGATGCGACTCCTAATGCTAAGCCACCTTGTACACACACATCTTGGTAGAATTTCTGACTATTTCTTAGAGTTTATTATTTTTGGTAACATTGGTTGTTCTGATATTTATATAGGCCTGGACGATCGGTTCAAATTAGAAACCCTAATCAGGGCATCATGGTTAAGGCAGCCATCATTAAGCAGATCGGCCGGGACGATAGGCTCAAATCTGAAAGAATCAACCGCCATGATCAATTTAGGTATTCTATATTTTAGGACATCACCCAGGATGATATCCTATTATCCTGGATGATGCAGCATAATTATGCCTAAATTATTGCAAATTTGTTTTTATAGATTATGATTTTAATAATAGCAAACACTCTTGTTTCACTACGACTGTCTTGCCGACTAACATTTCAGGGCCACAGGATTAGAGGGCAATTAGATCCAACTCAAGATTGGGTAGACTAGGTCTGAGTTAATTTGTAATGTACTTTTTCCCTTTCTTAAGTCATTTGTAATCTTTGAGGTGTCTGATTTTAAGAAATTCTATACACACACACTTAAGTAATTTTTTCTTTTTGAATTTAGAGTTGTATGATTTTTCTCACATCGGTTGTTGACCTCTATTTTTGCTCGAGCACCTTCGATCGGCTTAGTTAGACCTCGTCGAGCTCAATTCGAACTCGAATCGATCCAAATTGATTTCAATTAGACTCGATTGCACTCAACTTAATTTATTTTAATTGCATCGAGTTTAATTTGATTCAAATTAATATTGATTTGGGAGTAATTTCGTCGGCATGACTAAGTCGAACTGCCTCGAGCCCAAACTGACCCCATTTTGGCCTAGAATTGAGCATGATCTGAGCCCAAATCTGATTCAAATCAACTCAATTCAATTCAAATAAACTCCAATTCTCTTTTGGTTTAATTTGAATTGATTTCCTAAATCGAGAAACTGCCTCGATGGTCTTGATCTCTCCGAAATTTGGACTCTACCGTTGCGAAGCTTTTTGGTCGCGTGATACACTCGTTTTAGAAGAGGGCAGAGTCGCATTAGCACAGTTCAGCGAGCAAAGGCTGTTTTGGTGTTTGGAGAGGAGCGGAGTGTGGGGAGATGTTTAGGAGACTTGGACGAAGCCCTTTCTCTCTCGCTCTGATTCAGAAGAAGCCCTAGGCGAATCCCGACCACTTCCACCTCCCTCTGGCCTTCAGTTCGCCTCCCTCTCCCTCTCTCTTACACGACTCTCTCCCGTGCTCCCTGCGGTCGGAACCCAAGCAAGACCGAACTCCCCTCTTCTCCCTCTCCTTCTTTCGCGTGAGCCAGAGAGGACCGGGCCCGAGCTCCTTGCTCTCGCTCCAGTTCACGAAATCTGAGCAAGGCCGAAGCCCGTTAGACCCCAGGTAGGGCCGAATCCCTTCGGCGAACTGTCCCGACGTTGGTCTCCCCTGTGCGACTCCAAGCCATTGCTCTCGTCGCCCCTAGCCGACGCCTCCAGCAGACCCGACTTCACCTCCACGTCAAAACCCAACGCCTCCTGGACCAAACCCGAGCAGCCCCCTCCCTCCGTCTCCTCTCTGGTCGCACAAGAAAAAGGAGCGGAAACCCCCTTCCTCTTTGATCTCTGCTGTTCATAAGCCCTAGAGAAGACCAATGACAGTCCCCTTCGTCTTCCGGTCTCCCTCAGTTTGGACCAAGCCGAATCCCAAATGGAACTCTCACTCCGAACTCGAGTCGTGACCTCCGCTTACCTTAACCAAAACCCCTTTGGCCGACCCTTATTCCAGCAGGTATAACTCCTTTACTTCCTTCTCCTTCACACCCTTTTTTTTTGTTTTCTTTCTCTTCTCCTTCTCTTTTCCCTTCACTGTTTCTCATTGCCATGGTGAAATAGATCTGATTGATGGAAAGTAAAGTTTTCCTTGCTTAGGTGACTCTAACATGTATGGATTTGTTTGGAATAATGTTTATTTTTTGAAATTGATTGTTTAATCTATGCTACTTTATAGAGATCCTTGCATCATCATTGTTTGTAAGAAGTCGGTGTGCTCTGTAACTGTTGGATGATGAAATACATGCTATGTTGAACTTTGGATAATCATGCTTTGTGTAGATTGTGTTGAGCAACTTGACTCAAAATGCCATAGTTATATTTTAGCTAGTCCATGTAAAAGGCTATGATTTAATAATACTCTCCTTCATCTTAAAGTTCCTAGTGAAATAGGTGGAGATTGCTTGGCTGTGAAGTTACGTAAGCATGTGGATAGATTTAAGTCTACTTTCTGTTAAGATATAAAACGTGATTTCACTTTGATTGATTCTATACATACCTTCATAGCAACACATGTTAGTTATTCTCTCATTTGAAAGGATAAAGGGGTGAACTTGTTAAGTTTTGGTTGTAGTACAGATTAGGAAATCATATCTTCTCCTCTTGTGCTTTTATAGTTTTGCTTGCGAGGTCATGGTTGTTTGAATGCATACATCAGTTGACTACAAATCAATGTGAAATGCACTGTTCCGTTTTTTTTTTCTTTCACAATCAAGCATTGAGACCTCTTTCATTTATTTTGAAAGTGAGGTTTGTGTGTGCGAAGCTCATTGGAATGTCACATTTTTTACTTGTCATGCCAATATATTGGAGAGTGAAATTTATGTTGAATATCAAACGGGTTAAATGATCAATAGAGAATCTCGTATTGGGTTGTAGTGATAAAATTTAGAAGATTTATTTGAAAAAAAAAAAAATTTACGAGTTGCTTTATATAAAAAGATTCTATGATTTGCTTTATGTTGAAAAGTTTCATGAATGTTGGGAGAAGTAATGTCAATCATCACTATCATGAGGTCATGATCTCATTACAATGGCTATGATAGAATTGAGAGAAATAACTTGGTATTTATTCAAATCTTTACTTATGACATCCATAAACTTCTTATATATATTCCATTAGTTTTTTTTTTTTATGATGGGCTCTTGATTTGCAATGACATATGCTTGGCATGTTTACAAATTTGTATTGAAAGTTTCTGTTGAATTCTGGGTGGCATTTAATGAGCAGGATAGAAATTCATTGGAAAGTACTCACATGTTTCATAAACTCAAAGTTATACTACTTGTGTTATTGGAAGCATACTTAATCACAAAGAGTTGGTAGGCTTTGAGATGTATTAATGCTTGTTTTAAATCTATATCTCTCTTCATCTATTTAAGCTTTATACGAAAACCATGTTGGCAATTACATCAGCATGTTTCTTGACCTTTTGGAAAACAAATCGGCATCAAACCACCTTTCTCTCTCTTTCATTCCTCTTGAAATTAACTGGGAAACTTTTAGCAAGGGGTTATGTGCTTGGCATAAGAGTAAGTTCATAAATTTTGGTTGAAAGCTTTCTTATAGCATTTGTTGATATATGACATGGAGGTTGAGAATTTATTGGAAAACAATCATGAGTTTCATAATCATAAATTATAATTGGAAGCTTGCTTAGTGATAAAATTAATGAATAATGAAGTATTCCTATGTTTGCTTGAAACATGTTTTCTCCTTTACCTGTTGAATCTTCACTTGAAAGTTATGTTAGTAATTACATTTAAATGCTTCTTAAACTTTTCTTTTGAGAAGTGTAGCTGTGATTTTCATCCTTAAAGGTGTGTGAATTTATTGTGATGGCCCTAGTGGAATCATGAAAGTTGTTTAATATGTGTTTAGTAGTTGCATCTACAATTTTCAAATACATTTCTTTCGCACCTCATTAATTGTAAGTTGGTTGAAGAAGCTTCATGAGTTGTCTTTGAGTTGGAAATGTGATAAGTTATTTCATATCGAAAAAACTTGTGAATTGTTTTACGTTGAGATGCCTTTATGATTCATTTCATATCGAAAAATCGTGGTATTTAGTTTATGTCGGAACATCTCTTGAGTTGCTTCATGTTGAAAGAAGTTTTGTTCGCTTTATGTTGGAGGAGATTCATGCGCTTTATGGTTCATTTATGAGTTAAATTTAATTCGATATGTAGATTTGTGGTAAAAAAATGCAGAATTTGCTTTATTTAGTTTCCAAACTACCTTCTGAAGACAAAATAAGTGCAGAATTTAAATGCTTTAAGTTCTAAGTGGATTGGGAATAAGTTGAACGCTGTCTCGCTCACTGGTTTTATGTTCTAAAATTATTTGTAAATGTGTTAGTTGCAGATTTTTACTAGTTTCATGTTGCAAACTGATTTTGGAAACAAACGCATGCAGTTTTTTTTTACTGTTTTTAGCTTCCGGATTGTTGTGGGAATGATATACATGCTTTTTTTCATTGTTTTGAGCTACCGAATTGCTTTAAAAGTAAGTTATGTTTAAGTTTCTCGCCGTGTTATATTGATTTGTTTTTATCGAGGAGCTTTGTGATTGGATTCTTGATGGGAGAGGTTTGTAAATGGTTTTATGCTACGATTTTGAAGGTAATCTTCAAACGAGGGATATTTCAAATTTGTTTTACATTGGATTTCATGTTGAAAGATTTTGTTAGTAATTTTAGGTTGAGTAGCTTTTACATGAGTTTTTTTTGTGAATCGTCTTGTGTTGGGATTTTCGTTGTTTTGTTTTGTTTTGTGAGGATTTCCTGAAGGAGGGCTTTATAATGTCTATCCCTTTGGGAGAATTTTCACAAATCTACCCCACTCCAAATAAAATGAAAGGCACTTGATTATGGGTTGTTGGGTAGGATTTTGTGTCAAAAAAAAAAAAAAAGAAACTTTGGTGGATTTTCTCCATGTAGAGTTTTGTGTAGTAGTTCATTTAGAAGTTCTTGTAGGTTATTTTGAGATCTATAATTTTGTGATTAGACTTGTGTTGTAAGGTCTTTTAGTGTCTTTTGGAGACATGATGTTTTCTCATTTGAATTAATTCACTTAGTGTTTGATTTCTAAAAGATGAATTTTGGAATTTTAAACTTTAGGTAGATCCGTATTGGAAAGCCTTTAGTGTCCTCTTGGAGTAAGTAATCCTCACTTAAGTTAGCTTTCTTTAAGGTTAACTTCTAAAATATAGAATGTCAGATGAACATAAAACCAAAGATAATCTTGTTTTAAGTTTAGTATTAGGAATTTGTTTCCTTTAGTTATTTTGGGCTTTGCTTAAGGGGTAGTTAGATTGTTTGAGTCGAGTCTCATATCAAGTGCCTCATTTGGATTGTGGGAACATTAAAGGGAATTGTTAATGTTGCTTTAGGATACACTTGTCTTTAAAGAAGTGTGTCCAAAACAACAATGCCTACATCCCTTTTATTTTTGATTTTCATTCTTTCTTTTTTTTTTCTACTGCTTTGCTATAGATTCTTAAGTTTAGCGATACATGTACGAAAATCCTAAGGGTTAGAAAACAAAATCTCCTTTTAATCATACAACCTTAGTGACACCTAAGGACAAAAATTAAGGATTGAGTCTTAGAAAATATAGACTTAGGATGCATGCTCCCTGTAGGGTAGAGACATCAAAACTAAACTTAGTGACACGTCTCCCTAGGTTTAGTTCTTCTTAATCCACTAATAATCAACCAACCGATTATAATCTAATTCTAAAATCTATTAAAACACTTAATTCTTAATCAAGTTATTATTAACATTTATAATTATTAAACTATAAGTCTAAAACATGAACTTAAACCAATTCTAACTAATATAATAATTAATCCTTAACCAATCTAAAATCTAAAAGATGTAGATTTTATTAGGGATTAAATTACAAATTAAGATTCATTAGGATAAGAGACTCCTAAATATCAAACCTTAGACTAACCTTTATAAAATCAATCAACAAACCTCTTAATACATAACAACCGCTCCAAAAGTGAAGTTTATTGGATGGACTACTCCGGGCTGCGGGGCTAAGTGTCCTAAGGAGGCTGGTTCCTCGAGCCTTGTGGCACAATGCCACGAATGAATCTAATGGAGCGTCAAAATGTAAAATTAATTTTTCTAATTGGCTTAATTCAAACCTTAATTGATAATAAATCACTTAATCTACATTTCTTTTCTAATTTATAACCAACTAATAATTGAATAAAGTTGATTACCACTGGGTAACCCAGGCCTACGAGGCTATTAAGTTAGCCCCAAGGAGGGTGAAATAAACCTCACGGCCTCGGAGTGAATTAAAGGTGATAATCAATCAAATCCTAAAACAAAATCTCTAAAATTAATCCTAAACTACTAATATTTCAACTTAAATTAAAATTTCTCTTTTGGCCTTTTAACAAATCAAAATACAAACAATTTTAACTAAATCATCCTACATAGGACCTACCCAAAACTGCACAGCCTACACACGCCTTAGACCGGTTTTGTTAAGGCACGACTTCTAGCTCTAGGTTAGGCTAACATTTTCTTTTGTTATTCAGTATTTATTACATGCACTTGCTTTATAATTGTTATTATTAGATTTCCTGTTTGTTACATTCTTACTTACATGCATTTATTTTTTGAATGGCATCTACGCTCATTTGTATATTTTTTTTTATCTTATCTTGCGAGGTACATTGGATCCTGATGGTTGAGAACTAAAGAAGAGCATTTGCTTAGGAGTTTTTGAGTGGCCGCGCCACAATCAGGGAGTATTTGCTTATAAGCTTGTAAGTGGCAGCGCCACAACCAGGTATAACCTCTGCAACTTGTAAAGCAAATTTCTGGTAATTATATATCGAAACTGCTACACTCCACACAAAGTTTGTTGATAGGTATTCTAGCATGTTTAGGTAGCTGGCCTTAGGGTAGTTCACTAACGAAGCTTTGGCCCTATAGGTCAAAGCTTGCCCCCCTTCTGTGAGCCCTAGAGACCATTAGGGTCATTTAGGCCTGTAGAGTAGGCCACCTATTATGCAGGTTGGCATCGTTGTTTTCCCACACGAAGTGGGCATCGTTGTATTTTTTCTGCTAGGACTTTGGCCTTTTCCGGTTTTGGGTACGATATCCCCTACCTTCTGTGAGCCCTAGAGACCATTAGGGTCATTTAGGCCTGTAGAGTAGGCCACCTACTCTTGCCATTGGGCACCGTTGTTTTCCCACACGAAGTGGGCATGACTATGATGATTTTCTTTGCGGGTATCTTGCCTGAAAGATACCCTTAGGGTGTGTTTATTTATTTTTTCTGTACTCTGGATGTCATGCATATGTTCTTACACACTTTTCTTCACAATGCACTTTACCTACATACATGCATTGCATTAGTGGACCTAAGGATATTTCTTACTTATGCATCGTTTCATGCATCATTAACAACGCTAGATATGTTCGTTTGCATATTGTAGAGTCTCTGATTTAACTCTTTTGAACTATTAATCCTTGAATTTTTAGAATAGAGCCTTCCCATCTTGCATACATATAGGGCGATTGGTTGTGCTTAGGATTTTAGCTGGCTTCCTTTTTTAGGCAAGGAATAAGTCCAGATTGCATTAGCTAGGTCGTAGGTGTTAATATCGTATGTATGATATTGCACCTCTTATAGATTTAGGATCTAAAGGTGAGGGGTATGAGTGTACTTCTATACACCTTAATGGTGGGTGAGTTCTCCATTCTTTCGGAGACTATAAATCCTACCCATCCGCGTCACACAGATGATGCCACTTCCTTCTTTCTCTTGTGCATGTTTGATTGCGTTGTCCTTCCTTTTTCTCCAGTTTCCACTTCTTTGAGCCGACCGGATCTTGACTGAACCATGTGTGATCTGATTGAGCCAGTTTGGGACCTTCCCCTTTGATTAGGAAAGCCTAGAAATTCCCTTGCACTAAACCCATTAGAGAAGATAATCTAAGATCCCTAATCGAGAGTTTTCTTAGATCAAGGTCTAAGATGTAATTAACTACGGGGGCTTGCGCCCGTAGGAAACCGATCCCCACAATCAAATAAACCCTATTCGATGCTGATGTATCGAATAGGGGAAATCTCGTGAACTTTTGGGTTATAGATATTATTATCCATCGAGGTTGATAGGTGAAAGCCGCTATCCTCCATGGCTAATCGTATCTATAACTCCATCTGCTCTTCCATCGGCCTGCTTGTGCCGAGTGTAAAGGCCTACGACCATTTTGTCCTACGGGATAGTGTGATTGTACCCTTTGCATTCAAACCACACGAGCAGAATCCTTTCAGAGACCCACAGATTTCTGGCGACCACGGTGGGACAGGTTTCTCTCTCCATCTTTGGATGTTGCATCATCTTTTCTGGTGTGCACTCTGGGTTTTGTGCTCCTTAGATTAGGCTCGTCCTACTCTTAGATAGGGTCCTTCTCTTAGTTAATTTCCCTGCTTGGCTAAGCTTTCCCCTAGCTTTGGTCCCTTTCCTTCTGACCTTTTAGGTCATTTCGTACCTTATCAAATTCCCTTCTTCCTATCGGGTTTCTGAGTTTGCTCAGCTCTCTCACCCTAAGACCGTCGAGCAGACCCCGACACCTTCTTACCTTTCGTAGGTACTTTTTACCTAAGGGTGGATTAGTTGTTGATAGTAGTTCAGAAGAGGAAGGAGACTTCTGACGTCAGACTACTAGCAGGCAACTTATTCCCCATCAAATATGTGGAATTAGAGTTGAGAATTCCCATAAAAATCTTTTGACACTTCTTCCACTAATGTTGGTTGTTTGCTACAGACTAGCAAACCTTCCTACCTCCTATAAATATTCCTCTATATTCGTACTCCTTGAAAGGATACTTTTTACTTTTCGGCAGTCTGTGTGGCCACGACGATTTGTCCTCTACCACACGATGTTCGCTTCGAAGAGTATAAGGCTATCTTTAATGGTAATTCGCTAAGATGTCGTAGGGATACTTGTCCTTATATTTGTGCACGCCAACCATATTGGTGCTAGCACATAAAACCTTTAATTTGTCCCTCCTTTGTGAAAGGTTGTTCTACCAGTTTTGCTTGTCACCTAAAGCGTGGTCTGGGATACCAAAACCAATAAGTCAAACCCCCATTTCTAGAGGTGATACTGGGTTCATGCCCACCTACGCTAGTCAAGTGTAGAGATGTTGATCCACTATCCCTATTTAAATTTCTTTCTTCTATCAGTCATGATTCGAGAGTTGTTCTTTTACCCAGTTTTGCTTGTCACCCCAAGCGTGGTCTGGGATACCAAAACTAATAATTTCAAATTCACTTTTTATAGGTGATACTGGGTCCATACCCACCTGTGTTAGTCAGGTGTGGTGATGTTGATCCAATGTCCCTAATTTAAATCTATTTTTCAGAGGGGATATTGGGTCCCTACCCACCTAGGTTAATCAGGTGTGGTGTGGTAGATCTAATATCTCTAATTCCAACCCACTTTCTATAGGTGATACTGGGTCCATGCCCACTTGTGTTAGTCAGGTGTGGCGATGTTGATCCAATGTCCCTATGTAAGTTTCATTCTCCTATCGGTCGTGATACAATAGTTGTTCTTCCAGACCATTTGTATATATCCTTATGTATAAATATAACTCCAAAGGATCTTTTCTACTTTTCGGTAGTCCGTGGCCAAGACGATTTGTCCTCTACCACGTGATGTTAGTCATGCGAAGTATGAGATTATCCTTAGTAGTTGTATGTAAATACGCCATAAGAGGTTTGTACTCGCACTCGTGTCCACCAATCTATCCGGTGTTGTAGCATGAAAACTTCTTTTCAGTCCCATTCGAGGGCTGACCTTCCCCAGTTTCACTTGTCACCTTCAAGTTTGGTCTGGGATACCAAAACTACTAATTCGGATCTCTATGGAACGTGATACTGGGTCCATCCATGACCTACACTAGTCAAATGTAGTGATGTTGATCCATTGTCACTATATGAATTTTTCTACAAATTCTGTTATGATATTCGTGTTCCCCAGTTCATTCATATGAGTTGAATGTGGCCTGGGTTACCAAAGCCAATGCCTCATTTCTTTACAAATCATGTTTGCATATTTCTCTTTCCCCAGTTTTACTCATGTGGCGAGTATGGCCTGGGTTATCAAAGCCAACAATTTTCCTCTCTTTATGTTCCAGTATACTTGATTTATGTCCGTGAACATAATGTAAAAAAAAAAATGAAGTTAAAAGAGAGGGAAACTCTTAGTTGAGTAGAATCGGTTGCCCTTGTCACAGGTGGAACCCAGTTCTACACTCCAAGAGCCCAAAATCCCTCCAAATTCTCTTCTATTTATCTCCTTAAAGCATTCTGTTGATTGTTTAGGAGAGCCATATATTCATTCATTCTATTATGATTATTCACTTATAATGGGACGTTGTTCTTCCTCTCCCATGATGTGGTACATCTTGCTTCAGATGTTAACACCCTTGCTCAGTGGATTTTGATCTTCTAGTAGAAAGTCAATCCACCGCTTCTTTTAGTGACGTATTTCCCCATTGAAAATTTGTTCTTAGCTGCAAGAGCAGTCTCTTTGGATGCATAAAATGTTGCTTGTATCTCTCACAGGGTCCCAACAGTTAGTATGGGTGTTACCACTATGATCTCTTTAGCAATCATTGATGTTTGATATGATGAATGTTATTTTTAGTGGCAAATTTGTTCCCTCGCCACTCCCATTGATCTTTCCTTAATATGAGATTATCCTTTCTACACAACTGTTTGTATGTTCCTCTTGTTAGAGAGATATGCATCAGTCGACTGTTTCAAGTTGCATGATTTCAATTTTACCCAAAGAAATTCTACTTGTATTTTGATTACTCATGGCCACGACGATTTGTCCTCTACCATGTGGTAATTAGAATATTAAGTTTGGAATTTCTTAGGTGATGGATTGCTTACTTCTCTTTCCCTCACAGCACCGCGCACATGTGCGTCGGGTGGTTGTAGAGGTGACTTTCACTCTTTGTCTCGCCGTTGCGAATATGGTCAGGCAGACATTGAGTCGTCTCCATTCACTGTTTCGATCTGGTCAGGTGAATGTGAGATTTTGTCTTTTGTTCTGCTGTTTCGATCTGGTCAGGCAGACATTAGACCTTTTGGGGAAGCTCTTTATTCGCTGTTGCGAATATGGTCAGGTGGATATTGAGCTGTTCTCATTCGCCGTTGCGAATATGGTCAGGCGAATGCTGAACTCCCTTTCTTTTTCCCCCTTTGTCTCGTTGTTTCGATCTGGTCAGGCGAACATTGGGTTGTCCTCATTCACTATTTCGATCTGGTCAGGTGAATGTTGGACTTTTTCTTTTGTCCCACCGTTGCGAATATGGTCAGGTGGACATTAGACTTTCGGGAGGGCTCATTATTCGCTGTTGCGAATATGGTCAGGTGGATTTTGAGCCATTCTCATTCGCTATTTCGATCTGGTCAGGCGGATGTTGACTCCCCTTTCTGGTTGGGTGCCCGACAGAGTCCCTGGGAGGCATACTTCACCACCTCTTCATTCCCCCTGTTTTATTTTCTTGTTTGGGGGTTGTTGAGTTTTCTGTTGATTCTTTGTTTCGCTGTTTCGATCTGGTCAGGCGAACATTGAGTCTTTCCCCATTCACTGTTTTGATCTGGTCAGGTGAATGCGAGATTTTCCTTTTCCCCTTCGCTCTGCTGTTTTGATCTGGTCAGGCAGACGGTTGGTTCTCTTTTTCTACTCATGTTCACTGTTTCGATCTGGTCAGGTGAGCATTGAGTCTTTCCCCATTCACTATTTCGATCTGGTCAGGTGAATGTGGGATTTTCCTTTTCCCTTCCGCTCTGCTGTTTCGATCTGGTCAGGCAGACAGTTGGTTTTCTTTTTCTACTCATGTTCACTGTTTTGATCTGGTCAGGTGAGCATTGAGTCTTTCCCCATTCACTGTTTCAATCTGGTCAGGTGAATGTGGGATTTTCCTTTTCCCTTCCGCTCTGCTGTTTCGATCTGGTCAGGCAGACGGTTGGTTCTCTTTTTCTACTCATGTTCACTGTTTCGATCTGGTCAGGTGAGCATTGAGTCTTTCCCCATTCACTGTTTCGATCTGGTCAGGTGAATGTGGGATTTTCCTTTTCCCTTCCGCTCTGCTGTTTCGATCTGGTCAGGCAGACGGTTGGTTCTCTTTTTCTACTCATGTTCACTGTTTTGATCCGGTCAGGTGAGCATTGAGTCTTTCCCCATTCACTGTTTCGATCTGGTCAGGTGAATGCGGGATTCTCCTTTTTCCCTTCTGCTCTGCTGTTTCGATCTGGTCAGGCAGACAGTTGGTTTCCTTTTCCCCTTCTGCTCTGCTGTTTCGATCTGGTCAGGCAGACAGTTGGTTTCCTTTTTCTGCTCGTGTTTACTGTTTCGATCGGGTCAGGTGAATGTGAGACATTTCCTTCTTTTTATGTTCTGCCATTTCGATCTGGTCAGGTAGACAGATGATTTCCCTATATTTGATTACTCTCTCTTGTTGCTTTTATTTTCTTATTGCTCTATAATATTTCCTTTGATTTTCAAGTGATTATTGATTTTTCTTCTCTTCACATCATCTTAGATTTGATCTCTAAATGATTGTTGAATTTTCTTTGGACTCTTTATGAGCTTGTTTCAATTCTACTCATGTGAGCATGAGATTTCCTTCTTCTATTCTGCCACTTTGGTTGGGCAGATGTGTTGAGCTGCTTTCTTTGATTCACTCTCATCGTTGATTTTGTTTCCTTAGTTGACCCTAGAGTTGCATCTTCCTAGAGATTGGGAGGTCAACGCCAACATACACGGTTCACTTCTTGTTCTCCGTATATGTTGGGGGTCCGTTTGTTGACCTCTATTTTCGCTCGAGCACCTTTGATCGGCTTAGTTAGACCTCGTCGAGCTCAATTCAAACTCGAATCGATCCAAATTGATTTCAATTAGACTCGATTGCACTCAACTTAATTTATTTTAATTGCATCAAGTTTAATTTGATTCAAATTAATATTGATTTGGGAGTAATTTCGTCGGCATGACTAAGTCGAACGGCCTCGAGCCCAAACTGACCCCATTTTGGCCTAGAATTGAGCCTGATCTGAGCCCAAATCTGATTCAAATCAACTCAATTCAATTCAAATAAACTCCAATTCTCTTTTGGTTTAATTTGAATTGATTTCCTAAATCGAGAAACTGCCTCGATGGTCTTGATCTCTCCGAAATTTGGACTCTACCGTTGCGAAGCTTTTTGGTCGCGTGATACACTCGTTTTAGAAGAGGGCAGAGTCGTGTTAGCACAGTTCAGCGAGCAAAGGCTGTTTTGGTGTTTGGAGAGGAACGGAGTGTGGGGAGATGTTTAGGAGACTTGGACGAAGCCCTTTCTCTCTCGCTCTGATTCGGAAGAAGCCCTAGGCGAATCCCGACCACTTCCACCTCCCTCTGGCCTTCAGTTCGCCTCCCTCTCCCTCTCTCTTACACGACTCTCTCCCGTGCTCCCTGCGGTCGGAACCCAAGCAAGACCGAACTCCCCTCTTCTCCCTCTCCTTCTTTCGCGTGAGCCAGGGAGGACAAGGCCCGAGCTCCTTGCTCTCGCTCCAGTTCACGAAATCTGAGCAAGGCCGAAGCCCGTTAGACCCCAGGTAGGGCCGAATCCCTTCGGCGAACTGTCCCGACGTTGGTCTCCCCTGTGCGACTCCAGGCCATTGCTCTCGTCGCCCCTAGCCGACGCCTCCAGCAGACCCGACTTCACCTCCACGTCAAAACCCGACGCCTCCTGGACCAAACCCGAGCAGCCCCCTCCCTCCGTCTTCTCTCTGGTCGCACAAGAAAAAGGAGTGGAAACCCCCTTCCTCTTTGATCTCTGTTGTTCGTAAGCCCTAGAGAAGACCAATGACAGTCCCCTTCGTCTTCCGGTCTCCCTCAGTTTGGACCAAGCCGAATCCCAAACGGAACTCTCACTCCGAACTCGAGTCGTGACCTCCGCTTACCTTAACCAAAACCCCTTTGGCCGACCCTTATTCCAGCAGGTATAACTCCTTTACTTCCTTCTCCTTCACACCCTTTTTTTTTCTTTTCTTTCTCTTCTCCTTCTCTTTTCCCTTCACTGTTTCTCATTGCCATGGTGAAATAGATCTGATTGATGGAAAGTAAAGTTTTCCTTGCTTAGGTGACTCTAACGTGTATGGATTTGTTTGGAATAATGTTTATTTTCTGAAATTGATTGTTTAATCTATGCTACTTTATAGAGATCCTTGCATCATCATTGTTTGTAAGAAGTCGGTGTGCTCTGTAACTGTTGGATGATGAAATACATGCTATGTTGAACTTTGGATAATCATGCTTTGTGTAGATTGTGTTGAGCAACTTGACTCAAAATGCATAGTTATATTTTAGCTAGTCCATGTAAAAGGCTATGATTTAATAATACTCTCCTTCATCTTAAAGTTCCTAGTGAAATAGGTGGAGATTGCTTGGCTGTGAAGTTACGTAAGCATGTGGATAGATTTAAGTCTACTTTCTGTTAAGATATAAAACGTGATTTCACTTTGATTGATTCTATACATACCTTCATAGCAACACATGTTAGTTATTCTCTCATTTGAAAGGATAAAGGGGTGAAATTGTTAAGTTTTGGTTGTAGTACAGATTAGGAAATCATATCTTCTCCTCTTGTGCTTTTATAGTTTTGCTTGCGAGGTCATGGTTGTTTGAATGCATACATAAGTTGACTACAAATCAATGTGAAATGCACTGTTCTGTTTTTTTTTTCTTTCACAATCAAGCATTGAGACCTCTTTCATTTATTTTGAAAGTGAGGTTTGTGTGTGCGTAGCTCATCGGAATGTCACATTTTCTCACTTGTCATGCCAATATATTGGAGAGTGAAATTTATGTTGAATATCAAACGGGTTAAATGATCGATAGAGAATCTCGTATTGGGTTGTAGTGATAAAATTTAGAAGATTTATTTGAAAAAAAAAAAATTTTATGAGTTGCTTTATATAAAAAGATTCTATGATTTGCTTTATGTTGAAAAGTTTCATGAATGTTGGGAGAAGTAATGTCAATCATCACTATCATGAGCTCATGATCTCATTACAATGGCTATGATAGAATTGAGAGAAATAACTTGGTATTTATTCAAATCTTTACTTATGACATCCCAAAACGTCTTATATATATTCCATTAGTTTTTTTTTTTTATGATGGGCTCTTGATTTGCAATGACATATGCTTGGCATGTTTACAAATTTGTATTGAAAGTTTCTGTTGAATTCTGGGTGGCATTTAATGAGCAGGATAGAAATTCATTGGAAAGTACTCACATGTTTCATAAACTCAAAGTTATACTACTTGTGTTATTGGAAGCATACTTAATCACAAAGAGTTGGTAGGCTTTGAGATGTATTAATGCTTGTTTTAAATCTATATCTCTCTTCATCTATTTAAGCTTTATACGAAAACCATGTTGGCAATTACATAAGCATGTTTCTTGACCTTTTGGAAAACAAATCGGCATCAAACCACCTTTCTCTCTCTTTCATTCCTCTTGAAATTAACTGGGAAACTTTTAGCAAGGGGTTATGTGCTTGGCATAAGAGTAAGTTCATAAATTTTGGTTGAAAGCTTTCTTATAGCATTTGTTGATATATGACGTGGAGGTTGAGAATTTATTGGAAAACAATCATGAGTTTCATAATCATAAATTATAATTGGAAGCTTGCTTAGTGGTAAAATTAATGAATAATGAAGTATTCCTATGTTTGCTTGAAACATGTTTTCTCCTTTACCTGTTGAATCTTCACTTGAAAGTTATGTTAGTAATTACATTGAAATGCTTCTTAAACTTTTCTTTTGAGAAGTGTAGCTGTGATTTTCATCCTTAAAGGTGTGTGAATTTATTGTGATGGCCCTAGTGGAATCATGAAAGTTGTTTAATATGTGTTTAGTAGTTGCATCTACAATTTTCAAATACATTTCTTTCGCACCTCATTAATTGTAAGTTGGTTGAAGAAGCTTCATGAGTTGTCTTTGAGTTGGAAATGTGATAAGTTATTTCATATCGGAAAAACTTGTGAATTGTTTTACGTTGAGATGCCTTTATGATTCATTTCATATCGAAAAATCGTGGTATTTAGTTTATGTCGGAACATCTCTTGAGTTGCTTCATGTTGAAATAAGTTTTGTTCGCTTTATGTTGGAGGAGATTCATGCGCTTTATGGTTCATTTATGAGTTAAATTTAATTCGATATGTAGATTTGTGATAAAAAAATGCAGAATTTGCTTTATTTAGTTTCCAAACTACCTTCTGAAGACAATATAAGTGCAGAATTTAAATGTTTTAAGTTCTAAGTGGATTGGGAATAAGTTGAACGCTGTCTCGCTCACTGGTTTTATGTTCTAAAATTATTTGTAAATGTATTAGTTGCAGATTTTTACTAGTTTCATGTTGCAAACTGATTTTGGAAACAAACGCATGCAGTTTTTTTTTACTGTTTTTAGCTTCCGGATTGTTGTGGGAATGATATACATGCTTTTTTTCATTGTTTTGAGCTACCGAATTGCTTTAAAAGTAAGTTATGTTTAAGTTTCTCGCCGTGTTATATTGATTTGTTTTTATCGAGGAGCTTTGTGATTGGATTCTTGATGGGAGAGGTTTGTAAATGGTTTTATGCTACGATTTTGAAGGTAATCTTCAAACGAGGGATATTTCAAATTTGTTTTACATTGGATTTCATGTTGAAAGATTTTGTTAGTAATTTTATGTTGAGTAGCTTTTACATGAGTTTTTTTTTGTGAATCATCTTGTGTTGGGATTTTCGTTGTTTTGTTTTGTTTTGTGAGGATTTCCTGAAGGAGGGCTTTATAATGTCTATCCCTTTGGGAGAATTTTCACAAATCTACCCCACTCCAAATAAAATGAAAGGCACTTGATTATGGGTTGTTGGGTAGGATTTTGTGTCAAAAAAAAAAAAAAGAAACTTTGGTGGATTTTATCCTTGTAGAGTTTTGTGTAGTAGTTCATTTAGAAGTTCTTGTAGGTTATTTTGAGATCTATAATTTTGTGATTAGACTTGTGTTGTAAGGTCTTTTAGTGTCTTTTGGAGACATGATGTTTTCTCATTTGAATTAATTCACTTAGTGTTTGATTTCTAAAAGATGAATTTTGGAATTTTAAACTTTAGGTAGATCCGTATTGGAAAGCCTTTAGTGTCCTCTTGGAGTAAGTAATCCTCACTTAAGTTAGCTTTCTTTAAGGTTAACTTCTAAAATATAGAATGTCAGATGAACATAAAACCAAAGATAATCTTGTTTTAAGTTTAGTATTAGGAATTTGTTTCCTTTAGTTATTTTGGGCTTTGCTTAAGGGGTAGTTAGATTGTTTGAGTCGAGTCTCATATCAAGTGCCTCATTTGGATTGTGGGAACATTAAAGGGCATTGTTAATGTTGCTTTAGGATACACTTGTCTTTAAAGAAGTGTGTCCAAAACAACAATGCCTACATCCCTTTTATTTCTGATTTTCATTCTTTCTTTTTTTTTCTACTGCTTTGCTATAGATTCTTAAGTTTAGCGATACATGTACGAAAATCCTAAGGGTTAGAAAACAAAATCTCCTTTTAATCATACAACCTTAGTGACACCTAAGGACAAAAATTAAGGATTGAGTCTTAGAAAATATAGACTTAGGATGCATGCTCCCTGTAGGGTAGAGACATCAAAACTAAACTTAGTGACACGTCTCCCTAGGTTTAGTTCTTCTTAATCCACTAATAATCAACCAACCGATTATAATCTAATTCTAAAATCTATTAAAACACTTAATTCTTAATCAAGTTATTATTAACATTTATAATTATTAAACTATAAGTCTAAAACATGAACTTAAACCAATTCTAACTAATATAATAATTAATCCTTAACCAATCTAAAATCTAAAATATGTAGATTTTATTAGGGATTAAATTATAAATTAAGATTCATTAGGATAAGAGACTCCTAAATATCAAACCTTAGACTAACCTTTATAAAATCAATCAACAAACCTCTTAATACATAACAACCGCTCCAAAAGTGAAGTTTATTGGATGGACTACTCCGGGCTGCGGGGCTAAGTGTCCTAAGGAGGCTGGTTCCTCGAGCCTGGTGGCACAACGCCACGAATGAATCTAATGGAGCGTCAAAATGTAAAATTAATTTTTCTAATTGGCTTAATTCAAACCTTAATTGATAATAAATCACTTAATCTACATTTCTTTTCTAATTTATAACCAACTAATAATTGAATAAAGTTGATTACCACTGGGTAACCCAGGCCTACGAGGCTATTAAGTTAGCCACAAGGAGGGTGAAATCAACCTCACGGCCTCGGTGTAAAACAAAGGTGATAATCAATCAAATCCTAAAACAAAATCTCTAAAATTAATCCTAAACTACTAATATTTCAACTTAAATTAAAATTTCTCTTTTGGCCTTTTAACAAATCAAAATACAAACAATTTTAACTAAATCATCCTACATAGGACCTACCCAAAACTGCACAGCCTACACACACCTTAGACCGGTTTTGTTAAGGCACGACTTCTAGCTCTAGGTTAGGCTGACATTTTCTTTTGTTATTCAGTATTTATTACATGCACTTGCTTTATAATTGCTATTATTAGATTTCCTGTTTGTTACATTCTTACTTACATGCATTTATTTTTTGAATGGCATCTACGCTCATTTGTATATTTTTCTTTTATCTTATCTTGCGAGGTACATTGGATCTTGATAGTTGAGAACTAAAGAAGAGCATTTGCTTAGGAGTTTTTGAGTGGCCGCGCCACAATCAGGGAGTATTTGCTTATAAGCTTGTAAGTGGCAGCGCCACAACCAGGTATAACCTCTGCAACTTGTAAAGCAAATTTCTGGTAATTATATATCGAAACTGCTACACTCCACACACAGTTTGTTGATAGGTATTCTAGCATGTTTAGGTAGCTGGCCTTAGGGTAGTTCACTAACGAAGCTTTGGCCCTATAGGTCAAAGCTTGCCCCCCTTCTGTGAGCCCTAGAGACCATTAGGGTCATTTAGGCCTGTAGAGTAGGCCACCTACTCGTTCCATTGGGCACCGTTGTTTTCCCACACGAAGTGGGCATGACTATGTTGATTTTCTTTGCGGGTATCTTGCCTGAAAGATACCCTTAGGGTGTGTTTATTTATTTTTTCTGTACTCTGGATGTCATGCATATGTTCTTACACACTTTTCTTCACAATGCACTTTACCTACATACATGCATTGCATTAGTGGACCTAAGGACATTTCTTACTTATGCATCTTTTCATGCATCATTAACAACGCTAGATATGTTCGTTTGCATATTGTAGAGTCTCTGATTTAACTCTTTTGAACTATTAATCCTTGAATCTTTAGGATAGAGCCTTCCCATCTTGCATACATATAGGGCGATTGGTTGTGCTTAGGATTTTAGCTGGCTTCCTTTTTCAGGCAAGGAATAAGTCCAGATTGCATTAGCTAGGTCGTAGGTGTTAATATCGTATGTATGATATTGCACCTCTTATAGATTTAGGATCTAAAGGTGAGGGGTATGAGTGTACTTCTATACACCTTAATGGTGGGTGAGTTCTCCATTCTTTCGGAGACTATAAATCCTACCCATCCGCATCACACAGATGACGCCACTTCCTTCTTTCTCTTGTGCATGTTTGATTGTGTTGTCCTTCCTTTTTCTCCAGTTTCCACTTCTTTGAGCCGACCGGATCTTGACTGAACCATGTGTGATCTGATTGAGCCAGTTTGGGACCTTCCCCTTTGATTAGGAAAGCCTAGAAATTCCCTTGCACTAAACCCATTAGAGAAGATAATCTAACATCCCTAATCGAGAGTTTTCTTAGATCAAGGTCTAAGATGTAATTAACTACGGGGGCTTGCGCCCGTAGGAAACCGATCCCCACAATGAAATAAACCCTATTTGATGCTGATGTATCGAATAGGGGAAATCTCGTGAACTTTTGGGTTATAGATATTATTATCCATCGAGGTTGGTAGGTGAAAGCCGCTATCCTCCATGGCTAATCGTATCTATAACTCCATCTGCTCTTCCATCGGCCTGCTTGTGCCGAGTGTAAAGGCCTCGATCATTTTGTCCTACAGGATAGTGTGATTGTACCCTTTGCATTCGAACCACACGAGCGGAATCCTTTCGGAGACCCACATCGGCTAGGACGATATTTTTATCGGCCTAGATGATTAATTCAAAAATAGAAACCCTAATAAGGGCATCATGGTTAAGGCAGCTGTCATTAAGCTTATCGGCCTGGACGATATTATATCATCCTAGATGATAGGCTCAAATCAGAAAGAATCAGCTGCCATGATCTTGAAATTACTAAACGCGCCAAGAGGGGGGTGAATTGGATGATTAAAAACTTCTTTAATGAAAAGAAATATCTTTTTATGACTTTATGCGGAAGCGAATTTCATTCACAATAAAAAGATAGATAATCAATTTCATCCACACAGTTAATCACAATAAAAATAAATGCGGAAATAAAGTGTAGAAAAAATAAAGGAAAGAACACACCAATTTATAGTGGTTCGGTCAAACCATGACCTACGTCCACTCCCCGGAGGCACCCTCCGAGTATTACACTAAACCTTTAGTGATTCTCCTTTAGCCCCCACAGCTAGGCGGAGAAGCCCTTACACAATCACTTCCACCTTCCCCGGTGCGGCAGAGGAGCCGGGTCCTTTGACACCAACGAGATCTTCTTCTTCGCAAAACTTCCTTCAAGATGAACCTTGAATCCGATGGTACTGAGGTGCAAGCTCGCCGGAGCAACCGTGTGAACTCCCTTCACACTCCCTTGAAACCCCCTCCAAGGTTCTTCTCCCTCTCTCAAACTCCACCCTTTCCTCTCTCCCTTTCAAGTCCTCTCTTCAAGTTTTCTCTAGAAAAACGAAGCCACAATGGCTGCCAAAAGACACTTACAAAGTCTTATGAGAGTGCTTAAATAGAGGGCTCAAAAAACCCTAAAAATACTCAATTCAGCGTCAAATATCGTACCGTACGATCTCAAGATCGTCCAGTACGATGTGCAGAAATTGATCTGTTAGTACTGTACGATCCAGTTAGTACAGTACGATCCAGTTCGTACAGTACGATCCAGTTCGTACAGTACGATCCAAATGACAAATTTCAGCCGTTTTGATTGCATAATCTCAGGATTAACTTAGGCAATATTTCAAACATCGTACAGTACGATTATGATCGTACAGTACGATTATACAACTGTTCAAATTCAAATTTTTGCCTAATTTAATAGACGGCGGTCTTTCTAATTATAGCAGATCGTATAGTACGATGTGGTGATAGTACAGTACGATTAGTTATATTCAAAATTAATTTTTTTTTTGGAAAAATAAATATTTTAATTTATTTCTGTTACACCAGATCGTACAGTACGAAATAAATTCGTACAGTACGATGAACAGAAAAGTTAAAATATTTATAATCATTTTTTGCTCCCTCTGTGTGTGTGCATGGTTGCTCTTACTCTTACGCATTTTGTGGCCAGACTCAATAAAGTAAAAAATACAATAAATGAAAAATACAATATTTGACTCATACTCCTAATCTACCCGGTCTTGAGTCTTCCTTTCTTCCTGAGTCACTTGTGATCTTCCTGAAATGTTAGTGCTCAAGAAAAATAACAGATAAAATAATAATCAATGAAAAGCAGTTCCAAAACACTCATTATTTGGCATCATCAAAATCTCAAACTCGGGGTCATGGGTTGCAACAGATCTATTTAGGTATTCTTTATTTTAGGACATCGGCTAGGATGATATACTATTGGCCTGAACAACGCAGCACAATTATGCCAAATTGATATGATAATTAAGGAAAGAAATTATGGCTGATTACATGATCACATCAATCGGGCCGATCGGAGGATTTACCGGGATGATGGCATGGATTATTGACATCGACATACTTCAATTCAGGGTGATATCCAGGATGATTTGGCTCGAATTTGAATTAATCAGCTAGAACGATATCTCATCGACCTGGACGATGTGACCAAAATTACTCTAATCATCCAAAATCAACCGGGCTGATTGAGTGAAATTTATGCTGATCGGCCAGGTCGTACCCCTATTCTGAAGCTCTTCTATTTAAGATCTCTTGCTCTACCTTAGAGGAGATCTTTTGCTACTGTCTTGATCCGAGAAAGCCTAGAGGAGAGGGAGAGAGAGAGAGAGGATTTTATGAGGGGGAGCTTTTAAGGGGGATTCATAAGGGTTGCTCTAAGCATTGTTCCACTTCTTCTTCCACTATAGTCTCTTGTCCTTGGAAGGGTTGATAGAGGTGAGCTTCAGCAATCGATCAAGGTTCTCTGCCTACTTTTGGAGGAAGCAAAAAGAGTTGGGTTCTCTGCCTCACCGGGGTTGGCAAAAAGAAGTTTTTATGAGGGCTTCTCTGCCTAGCTGTGGGAGAAAAATGAGAGTCACTTTCGTAGTGCAATACTTGGAGGGCACCTATGGGGAGTGGACGTAGGTCGAGTTGACTGAACCACCATAAATTCTTGTATTCTTTTCTACTGCTTTCGCATTTAATTTCTTGCACTTTGATTTATGTTGTGGTGAATCCTAGTTTGAGTTTTTTCTTTTGATTGCAAGAATTTTTAAAATACCAATTCACCCCCCTCTTATTTAGTCATGGGCCAGTTCATAAGACTTAACATCCCTAACGAACTTTTAAGTGGTATCAGAGCTAGATTCATAAAATTAAGTTTAAAAACTTTTAAAATTTAGATCCATAGTTAACTTTGGGAATCATAATACAATGGAAGGATATTCTATTACACGACCACCTTTGTTTGATAATCTTTTTTTTTTTATTTTTTGAATACTCGTAAGTATACTTTTTTACAATCGATTGATTATCGCATGTGGATGCTTATTAAAGAAGGATATTCTTCACCTTCTTGTGAACTTAATGGAATTAAAACTAAAGTACATTTTATTGAATGGACTTTTGATGAAAGAGATTTAGCACAAATTAATATAAAGTGTTTGAACTATTTTTTCTGTGCTTTAAAATCTGAAGATCACATGCGTGTTTCAACTTGTGCTTATGGTAAAGAGATTTGGGATAGATTATGCATTACTTATGAAGGAAATAATGAAGTTAAGCAATCTCGTTTGAATATTTTGTTGCACGATTATGAACTTTTTCGTATGAAACATCATGAATCAATTTCTGAAATGTATACAAGGTTTACTCAAATTGTACGTTCTTTGCATGCCTTAGGAAAAGAACTCATTAACTATGAAAAGGTGAATAAAATTTTGAGATGCTTGCTTTCCTCTTTTGATGCTAAAATCACTGTGATTACTGAATCTAAAGATTTAAAAACTTATTCAATTAATAACTTACTTGGCTCACTCATTGCCTATGAGTAAGGAGTGAATCAAAGAAATCTGGATGCAGGTGAGAAAAAGAAGGAGAAAATTGTTGCACAAAAGGCCAATAACTCAGATACTGATTCTTTCAGGTCTAAAAGTGATGATGTTGCCTTCATCACTAGGCTATTTAAAAGCTTTTTAAGGAAGAAGCAAAAGAATCATCAAAAGTTGAACAAAGGTAAGGGAAACAAAATTTTTAAGAATTCTTCTGATGTTATTTGTTTTGAATGCAGGAAGCCTGGAAATGTGAAAGTTGATTGTCCTACACTTCAGGATTTCTCAAGCAAAGAAAAGAGTGAGGAGAAACCTAAGTTCAGGAAGGATAAGAGGCAAGTCCAAAAAGCATTCTAGACTAAATCTGCATTTGACTCCTCTGAGACTGAGGCTGAGGAAGAGACAATAAACTTGTGCTTAATGGCAGATGATCATCTTGATCAAAGTGATGAAGAAGAAGTATGTAAACCAACCTATGACCGATTGCTTGAAATATGTGAGAAAATTCATGCATCATATAGAAAACTTAAGAAAACTCATGCTAGTTTGAAATTGGAGTTTTCAAATTTACAAAAAGAGGATGAACTTTTGATTAAAGATCACCTCCAAATTGATAGCAATCACATGTCTCTACTTGATGAATTTGATGATTTAAATAAAAAGCATTCTGAATTAATTGTTGAGCATGATTCTTTGAAAGCTTCCCACACCTCGCATGAATCTGATTTTAAAGCTTCTACTAAAGAATACGAGCATAAAAAGCACTGTTTGGATGTCGATTTAGAAAATACTAACTTGAGGCTTAAAGCAAAATTGAATTCACTTGAGAGAAGTTGGAATACATCAATACCTGATTTAAAGCCTAAACCTATGAAGAGGCATTATAACCCGAACTGATTAAGAAATCCTTTTTCTAATGTTAGATGTTTTTTATGTGGCATGTTAGGACACATAGCACACACTTACACAATTCACCATAATACACTTTGGGTTTGGAGACCAAACTGCATGTTTCACATCATATATTACATTCCACTTTTCATAAGGAGGGACCCAAACCTGTTTGGATTCCTAAATCTGACGGTTGATGATTTTTGTAGGTGTACTCTCACCAAAGACCTCGTGAGAGCTTGTATAGTGGAGGCTCATGGCTCATAATTGCTTAAACCCGCTGCTTAATAATTTCTGGAATTGTATGTGTTGATTATTGTTATTGTTTGTATTTTATTTTTGTGTTACCTTTTACATATTAGTTGATATATTTGTTTTTACTTTGGATTTCTTTTTTAATTTATGATAATTTTTCCTTTTTTTTTAATTTTTTGAAGATTTATGGCCAACGTTTAGTATCTTTAAACCAATTAAAGGGAGAAACACCGTTGATGGTTTCCCTCCCTCTAACCTCTTCTAGTTGTATAATTTCCTTTTCTAAGCAAAAGTCTATCTCAAAGTAACAACTGGATTTTGAAATTAAGTTCTTTCAATATTGCTATAATAATCTACCTTATATATATATAATGTTTAAAGTTTTTATATATCTTTCAAGTTAATTAAAATCTAGCCATTGCATTCATCATATGATTATGAGTCTATTTTATGGTTTATTCTTCCTTATATTAGATAGTGAGTTTTTTCTTCTCTAATATATGGAAGATCTACTCACAACTAAAAATATTTAAGAGTTTTTAAAAAGGGAACTAGCTTGCAAAAAAAAAAGAAAAAAGAAGGGGGCCAATGACGCCAAAATAAAAAGATGCGCAATGACATCAAATTGAAAAATATACACAAAGTGTATCAAAAATCAAAATAAGCGCAAAGTACATCATTCAAATTGACAAGAGGCATAAAATGAGCCCATAAAAGATAAGCTTATTTCTCTTTGAAACTTTTAAAAATTTTAGAAGAATTCATGGGTTTCTTGATATTTTCAAAGGCTTGATTTCAAATTCTATGATTGAGTCAAATTACTTTTGTATATTATTTTATAAGTTATTTTCTCTAGAACAAAGTTTTGAAACGGATATTTTTCTCTTATCCAATTAGTTTGTTCAGAGAAAGGTCTTGTGTTTTCCAAAGACGATTTTGCCACGAAAAGAAGTCCGAGTAAGGGTTAACAGGATTAGATATTCTACCATTTTTAGATTTGACATTGTTAACTCATTGGTCTTATAAATCTTTAAAATTCAATGTACTTGGAGCATTTATCATATTCATACCTTGCTAAAACTCAATATATATATATATATATATATATATATATATATATATATATATATATATATATATATATATATATATATATATATATATATTGTTTTTGTTTTTGTTTTTGGTTGTGTTTCTGTCCTTTCTCTCTGTCCTTTTTATTGTTAAGTTTCTTAGGCCTTATCTGATCATCTCCATCCATCCTCTAATTCTCAAATTTTTATTCACATCACCTCGGTCGATACCTCTATCAGCCCAGACGATCCAATCAATTTTCTCTAAAAAGTACCCTCTACCGACTGATTTGATTTTCTACTACTGATTGTCCTGGACGATCTATTATCGGCTTGGATGATCTGATCGTCTTCTTCTTCAATATTTTATTAACCTGTCTGATTTGTTTTTTGGCCCAGACGATGTACTCCTCTTTATGGAAATTTGGCCTTACTGATCCACATGTTCGTCCTGGATGATACACGTGGATATATGTTTAAAATCTTTAAAATCGCTGGGACGATCCATTTTTGGATAATTGGCTTGGATGATCCACCTATTCGGCCCATCCGATATACATGGCACTTGATATAAACATTTTAAAATCAGCCAGTATGACCCATTATTAGACATCATCCAGGATGATCCACCGAATCGACCCGGACGATCTACTTTTTCAACGGTCGTCTGGCTCGACTCCTCGGGATGATCACCTGTGTCTAATCGACCTAGATGATCCGACTGCCTTTTTAACCAATCGGCCTTTACGTAATTATTGAACCTTACCGGGCTGAATGATCCTGTGATCGGCCCAGCCGATCTAGCCAATCCTTTAAAGTCAGAGCCTTCCAGCTATTTTTCTTCACTCTAGCTTTCTCAAACTCCTTGTATTCTTGCTCTTGTGCTCTACTTTCTAAAAATGGTAGTGTTACAAATCTGTTTTCATGAATTATATTTTGATGATTATCAAACACTCTTGTTTCTTTACGAATGCCTTTTCTATTGACATTTTAGGGCCACAAGATCGGACAGAAATCGAAACCAGCTCAAGTTTGGGTAGACTAGGTCTGAGTTAGTATGTAATTTTATTTTTCCTTTTCTTGAGTCAATTATAACATTTGAAGTGTTCTGATACTAAGTAACCCTACACACACACACTTGAGTGATTTTTCTATCTGATTTAGAATTTCTGTTTTTACTCACATCATCCCAGACGATACTTATATCATCTTGGACGATCATGTTTAAAATAGAAACCCTAATCAGGGCTCCTAATCAAGATAACCGTCATTAGGATATCAGCCTGGATGCTACATGTATCATTCAGGATGATATGCTAAAAATAGAAAGAATTCACCGACATGATCTATTTAGGCATTCTTTATTTTTGGATATCAGCCAGGATGATCGTGTATCATCCTGAATGATTTGATACAATTATGCCTAAATTGATTAGATAATTAAGAAAAGGAATTAAGGATGATTGATATGATCACATCATCCGAGACAATCTCAGTATCATCCGGCAAGATTAGTTCAAAAACCTTAGTTGCTTCTAGACGATCAACATCGGCCAGATCATATTCAAGGTGATGTTCTAGACGATTTACCTCTGATTTAAACTAATCATTTGGGACAATCTTGAGATCATCCTGGACGATCAAGCTAATTTTGAATCATCTAGGCCCCCATCCAGATCAATGTTCAGTACGATAGTCCACGATTTGTACTGATCGGCCAGGATGATATCCATATCATCCTGGATGAAAATGTCAGTTCTTGAAATTCTATTTAAAGGATCTGATTTCTCTCATGTATGAGACCTTGAGTGCTAGTGTCTTGACCTAAGACAGCCTTGGGAGAGGGAGGGAGGGAGAGAGAGAGAAAGAGAGAGAGAGAGAGAGAGAGAGAGAGAGAGAGAGAGAGAGAGAGAGAGAGAGAGAGAGAGAGAGAGAGAGAGAGGAACTTGTGAGGGGGAGTTTGTGAGAGGGTTCATAAGGGTTACTCCAAGCAAGGTTCTAAGTCATCTTCTCTAGTCTTCGTCCTTCATTCTTGGGAGGTTCTTGGGAGGTCTACTTTAGCAAAAGGTCTGGGTTCTCTGCCCGCTTCAGGAGGAAGCAAAAGGAGTCGGTTCTCTGCCCGCTTCAGAAGGAAGTAAAAGGAGTCAGTTCTCTAGCGCACCGGGGTTGGTGAAAAGGAGTCGGGTATAAAGGCTTCTCCACCTAGCTGTGGGAGCTAAAGGAGAGACACTTACTTAGTTCAATACCTGGAGGGCGCCTCTAGGGAGTGGACGTATGTTAAGTTGACAAAACCACTATAAACCCTTGTGTTCTTTTTACTGCTTCCGCATTTTAATTTTCCGTAATTATTTTTCTATGGTGATTTTGTTTTGTGCTTATTGTGATTTGATCTAAGAAAGAGTTTTTAAAATACCAATTCACACCCCCCCTCTTGGTTAGCCTCGGGCTAGTTTTCAAGGGCTTAACATCCCTAATGAACTTTCAAGTGGTATCAGAGTGGGATTCATAAAAATTGAGTTTGAAAACATTTTAAATTTTGATCAATGGCTAACTTTGGAAATCATAACACAACTGAAGGATATTCTATTACTTGACCACCTTAGTTTGATAATCTACCTTTTGAATTTTGGAAAACTTGTATGTCTACTTTTTTACAATCAACTGATTATCGCATGTGGATGCTTATTAAATAAGGATATTCTCCACCTTCTCGTGAACTTAACGGAATTAAATATGAAGTGCCTTTTATTGAATGGACTTTGATGAAAAAGATTTATCTCAACTAAATGCGAAGTGTTTGAATTATTTTTTCTATGCTTTAAAATATGAATACTACATGCATGTTTCTACTTGCTCTACTGGAAAAGAGATTTGGGATAGGTTGTGCATTACTTATGAAGGAACCAATGAAGTTAAGCAATCTCGTTTGAATATTCTCTTGTATGATTATGAACTTTTTTGTATGAAACCTTTTGAATTAATTTCTGATATGTATACATGGTTTACTCAAATTGTAAGTTCTTTGTATGCCTTAGGAAGAGAACTTTCAAGTTATGAAAAAGTAAACAAGATTTTGAGATGCTTGCCTTCCTCTTTTGATGCTAAAATCACCGCCATTATTGAATCTAAAGATTTGAATACTTATTCAATTGACAACTTACATGGCTCACTCATTGCTTACGAGCAAGGAGTGAACCAAAGAAATTTGGATGCAGGTGAGAAATGAAAGGAGAAAACTGTAGCATTGAAGGCCAATGACATGAACTCCAACTCTTCCGGATCTGAAAGCGATGAATTTTCCTTAATCACAAGGCAATTCAAAAGCTTTCTAAGGAAGAAACAAAAGTATCATCAAAAGTGGAACAAAGGTAAGGGAAAAAAAAATTTAAGAGCTCTAATGACATGGTTTGTTTTGAATGCAGGAAACCTGGACATGTGAAAGTTGATTGCTCTACACTCAAGGCCCACTCAAGCAAAGAGAAGGTTGAGGAGAATCTCAAGTCTAGGAAGGACAAAAATAAATTTAAAAAGGCATTCTGGGCGGACTCTGCATCTGAGACTGAACCTGAAGATGAGACAACAAACCTGTGCTTAATGGCAGATGATCATTTTGATCAAGAAGATGTGTGTAAACTATCTTATGATCAACTGTTTAAAATTTGTTAGAAAACTCATGCTAGTTTAAAATTGGTGCTTTTGAATTTATAAAAAGTGTATGAAATTATACTCAAAGATCATTTAATGATTGATTCAAATCACATGGCTTTACTTGATGAATTAAATAAAAAGCATTTGGATGATTGATGAGCATGATTCATTAAAAGCTTCACACACCTCACTTGAATCTAATTTTAAGAAATCTAAAGAGATGGGGCAAAATTTAAGGATTAAGAATGTTTCTTTAGAAAGTACTAACTCGAGGTTTAAAACTGAATTGGAAATGATTAAGAGAAATTGGATGACACCCTTTTTTGATCTAAAGCCAAGACCTAGGAAGAGGCATTATAACCCAAACTATTTAAGAAATCCTTTTCCTGGTATTAGAATCTTTTCATGTGGCATGCTAGGACACATCTCACACAGTTGCACTGTTCACCATAGTACACATTGGGTGTGGAGACCAAAAGTGCATAATTCACAGCATAAAACACATTCTACTCTTCATAAGAAGGGACCCAAACTTGTTTGGGTCCCTAAATCTTATAAATGTTAATTTTTGCAGGGAAAGAGGGTCAACAATATGTACATGCTTGATTTAAATAACATTGAAAGTGCTGTATCTTTTTGCTTGAAAACTGCTGTTGATGATTCTTGGTTGTGGGACAGAAGATTATGCCATGCTAGTATGAAAACCCTTAAGAAAGTGACCCAAAATGACCTAGTTAGAGGTGTCTACAAACTGAAATTCTCTAAAGACCACCTTTGTTATGCCTGACAATTAGGAAAGCAAGTCCACTCCTCTTTTCACCCCACTAAGGACATTAGCACCTCTAGACCTTTAGAAGTCCTTCACATGGATGTGTTTGGACCCATTAGCACTGCCAGCTTGGGAGGGAAAGTCTATGGTTTTATAATTATTGATGATTACTCGAGGTTCACTTGGACTAGATTTCTTTCACAAAAAATGAGTCTTTTGAGGAGTTTAGAACCTTTTTTACTTGGATTCAGAAAAAGCTAGGTTGTGAGATCTTGACCATCCATAGTGACCATGGGGAAGAGTTTGAAAATGAAAGGTTTGGAGATTTTTGTGAGGATAAGGGGATTGGCCACAACTTCTCTCTCCTAGGACCCCTCAGTAGAACAGGGTAGCTGAAAGGAAGAACCGGACATTAGTGGAAGCCGCTAGAGCCATGCTTACTGATTATTCACTTCCAAAATACTTTTGGACTGAAGCGGTTAACACAGCTTGTTATGTGTTAAATAGGATGAATGTTAGAGCCAAACTAGATAAGATACCCTATGAGATCCGTAAGCGTAGGACACCCAATCTTTCGCACCTTCATGTCTTTGGTTATAAGATTTTCATTCATAATAATGGGAAGTCTCACTTAGGAAAATTTGATCTAAAATCTGATGAAGGAGTGTTCTTAGGATATTCTAGTGTTGGGAAGTCTTTTAGGGTGTTTAATAAGAGGAACTTTGATGGTGGAAGAAACTACTCATGTAGTGTTTGATGAGCCTGATCCTAGAAAGCTTGAAGTTGAGGATTATGATGATGTTGGAGAGATTACCACTGGATTAAAAAATATGGAGAAGGGAGTAGAACACCAAAACATTAAAGGAGTATGAGATGTTACCCAAGGAGTAGAAAATATAGATCTAGAGGAAAGGGTTGGACCATCACACACTTTGCTTAGAGATTGGATATACTCTACAAGTCACCCCAAAGATTTGATCTTAGAAGACCCTTCTATTGGAGTTAGGACTAGATATGGACTTAGAAAAGAGGTGAACCACTTTGCTTTTATCTAAATGACTGAACCAACTAACATAAATCAATCCCTTTCTGATGAGTTTTGGATTTTAGCCATGCAGAAAGAATTGAACCAATTTGTTAGGAATGATGCTTGGGAGCTTATAGAAAAACCTTATGAACAAAGTGTAGTTGGAACCAAGTGGGTCTTTACGAACAAGGTAAGTGATTATGGAGTTGTGGTTAGGAATAAAGCAAGACTAGTGGCTAAGGGGTATAACCAAATAGAAGTGATAGATTTTGAGGAGACTTTTGACCCTGAAGCTAGATTGGAAGCCATTAGAGAGCTATTAGCCTTTGCCTGTTATAATGAATTTAAGATTTTTCAAATGGATGTTAAGAATGCCTTTTTAAATAGGGAAATAAAAGAAGATGTGTTTGTAGAACAACCCCCAAGTTTTAAGAGTTCCCAATTTCTAAATCATATTTTTAAGTTAAAAAAGGCCTTATATGGTTTAAAGCAAACACCCAAAGCTTGGTATGAGAGGCTTAGTACATTCTTACTAGAAAGGGAGTTTGTTAAGGGGAGCGTAGACACCACCCTTTTTCTTAGAAAAGTTGGAGATGATTTTCTCATTGTTCATATTTTTGTGGTGAAAGTTCGTTAGGGATGTTAAGCACTATGAACTAGTCCCGAGGCTAACCAAGAGGGGGGGGGGTGAATTGGTATTTTAAAAAATTCTTTAAAATCAAAAGAACGATTATCACAAACCAAAATCACCATAAAAAATAAGTGCAAAAAAAAAAAAGTGCGCAAGCAGTAAAAAGAACACAAGGGTTTATAGTGGTTCGATCAACTTGACCAACATCCACTCCCCGGAGGTGCCCTCTGAGTATTACACTACCAACGTGACTCTCCTTTAGCCCCCACAGCTAGGCGGAGAAGCCCTCACAAAAATACCTCCTTTTTTTCATACCTGGCAAGGCAGAGAACCCTACTCCTTTTACTTCCTCCTGAAGCAGACAGAGAACCATGATCACTTGCTAAAACTTACCTCTCCCAACCCTTCGAAGGACAAGACACTCTAGGAAAGAAGAAGTGGAACAATGCTTGGAGCAACCCTTGTGAATCCCTTCATAAGCTTCCCCCTCACAAGATCCTCTCTCTCTCTCTCTTTCCCTCTCTATCTCTCTCTTTCTCCTTTAGGTTTTCTCAAGTCAAGACAACAGCCAAGGATATTCAAAAACATTGAACAAGAGCTCTTAAATAGAAGAGCTTCAAAGGAGTTCATTAATTACAAGTTGCCTACTTTATCGTCCTGGACGATATTAAAATCGTCCTGGCAAATCAGTACAACTCTCATAAGATCGTCCAGAGCATCACCCTGAATGCAAACTTGACAATTGAAAATTTGCTTGATCATCCCAGATGATCTCACGATTGTCCCGGTCGATCAGTTCAAATCAAAGGAAAATCGTCCAGCGCATCGCCCTAAAATTGAGCTGTTTGATCCAAATCGGCCAGGAGAAACTAAGGGTTTTTGAATGGATCGTCCAGGATGATGTGATCATATCAATTATCCTTAATTACTCCCATGATTGTCAGATCAATTAGGCATAATTATACAATATCATCCAGGCCGATCAAAATATCTTCCTGGCCAATTTCTAAAAAGTCAGAATACCTAAATTGATTATGGAGGCAATTTCTTTCTGTATTGAGTATATCGTCCTGGCCAATATAGGCATCATCCAGGCCGATCAGTTAATTATGGCTGCCTTAACTAAGAAATTCTGATTAGATCTTCTGTTTTGAACTCGATCGTCCAGGACGATATAAATATCGTCCGGGCCGATGTGAGTAAAAACACAAGTTCTAAATCTCTCAAGTGTGTGTGTGTAGGGTTACTTAATCATCAGTCACTTCAAGAAAAAAGAAAATTATAGACTGACTCAATCCTAATCTACCTAGTCTTGAGCTGATTCCTATTTTTGTCTGATCTTTGAGTCTTGAAAAGTCAGTAGAAAAAGACAGTCATAGTGAAACAAGATTTGTTTGCTATCATCAAAATCATAATTAGAAAAACTTGTTTGTAATAATCTCCCCCTTTTTTATGATGGTAAACATATCAATAGGCAATTCTAAAATAGTAATGGAAAACTAAACAAGCTTTCAAATTTTTGAACAGAATAAGTACAAATATACTACAAGAGCAAGTACAAACATACTACTCCTCCTTTTGACATCTCAAAAAGGAGGAGGAAACTAAAAACATAAACTAAAGCAACTAAAAACACATTACAGAAAAAGTAAGCAATTCACAGAAAATAGAAACTAAAACTACATAAACGCGGGATCCTGATAATCAGATAGAGGTGGAGGTGGTGGAGCCTACTAAAAGTAGCTAGCTAGCATAGTAAACTAAATATTGAACCAGGCTATATCCTGGTCATGCTGCTGCTACTGGTGACTAATGTAGTTGTCAAAATGGGCTAAGTCCTCTGTGCAGCGCTGCTCGTAGCGGGCAATGTCCTCAGAATATTGCTGCTCCTGTGCAGCAACGTAAGCATCGAAACGGGTCTCCCAACGATCAAATCTCTCCACTAACGGGTCAAACTATGAGTGCTGGCGAAGAGGAGTAGGATAAGGAACGGGAGTGGGAGCCTCCTCCTCCTCAGCCCCATGAGGTTCCCCATCCCCTGGGTGGAGACGCGTACTGTGAAAGATATTGAAAGAGCTGTTTGAGTAGCAAGTAGGCTGAAGGTCGTGATGAGCAGGATATTGAAGATTGTATTTGGTTTTAAGAATATAGGCTATGAGATGTCCTAAGGCAAGGTTGGGTTTCCTCCTATGGCCTAGATCAAAAATAATTATTAAATGATCAATGTATCAAAAAATCAAGTCAGTAGAATTAGACTCTCTCCAGGCCATGATGGAAAAGGTAGTCAGAGAAAGCAGAGGGGTGATGTGGACTCGGTCCCCGGCTTTTGGAATAATGGAGATGCGAAGGACAAGCTGAATTGTCCTAGCATCTTTTACTAAAGAGCTAGTTGTTTGAATAGTTGCTATTTGAATGATTTATATTTGTGCAACTTATGTAGTTTTGATGATTCCAAACATTATTGTTCAGATGTATAATTATCTCCTAACAATTTAGAAGATTTGCACTTGCTCTTGTGTATACTAACATTTCAGGAAAATCAGACTCCAGACTACGAAAACTTCAAATCAAATTCAACATGAGAAATTTTGTTTATTTGAAGTGTCTTTTCTTTGAATTAATTTTGAAAGGGAGTGATTGTAATTGAGTGAATAAAATCACACACACAAACTAAGGAGATCTTAAAATTCTATACTGATCGTACAGGACGATATATATCGTACTGGACGATCTGTCAGTTATCTCCTATAGAGCATTTGGAACGAATAGGAACTTGCTTCGAAAAATTTTTCTAAGTCCTATTCGTCCAGGACGAATTTTTATATCGTCCCCGGCGATGGGCGCTCTGGAAAATTTTCGTACAGACGAAAATAAATTTCGTACCGGACGAACAGCTCTCTGGAAAATTTTCGTCCAGACGAAACCATATTATCGTCCCCGGCGATGGGCGCTCTGGAAAATTTTCGTCCAGACGAAATAAATCATCGTCCAGGACGATCGGCTCTCTGGAAAATTTTCGTCCAGACGATCAAATTTTCGTCCAAACGATAAACCGACTTAGGACAGTTTTCAGCAGTTTCTAGAACCGACCTTGTAATAACCGTTCGTACTGGACGAACCTAGTTCGTACAGGACGATCAGCTGTACGAAGTCATTTCGTACACATATACAAATTGGGTCGTTTCAGATCGTTTAAGTAAAATCGTCCAGGACGATCAAGGATCGTACGGGACGATCCACTGCGTACAGAATTGGAAATTTGCAGTTTTTGGGCGGTTTCTCTTGTCTTTTATATAAATAGACCAAATTAGACTGCCACCCAATCTTTTTGTCATTTGATCTTCGTGCCTATTGAGAGAATAGTCAAGGGGAGAGTGGAAGAGAGCATTCAAAGGAGGATTCCTACCATTGGAGCAAGAAGGCTTCACTTGGATTGCTAAGGTAAGAATCTCTACTTGTGAAATTGGATTCCTTCACTCTTTTCTTTTTTTCTTTTAGGTTCTTGTGAGAAGATAATTCAAGAAGGTCCGGTTCTCTGCCGACACTTGGAGAGTATGAACAGCCGTGGGTTCTCTGCCTACACTAGGAGAGTGTAAAAGGAAGAAGGTTCTCTGCCTACACTTGGAGAGTGTGAACAGCCGTAGGGTTCTCTGCCCACACTAGGAGAGTGTAAAAGGACGACGGTTCTCTGCCAGCACTGTGGATTGTGTAAAAGGACGACGGTTCTCTGCCGCACCGGGGAGTGGTGAAAAGAGGGTTTTGTACAGGCTTCTCCGCCTTGCTGTGGGTGCTAAAGGAGAGTCACTTTGTGGTATTAGTGCAATACTCAGAGGGTGCCTCTGAGGAGTGGATGTAGGTCTGGTTATAGACCGAACCACTATAAATCTGGTGTCATTTACTCTATTGCTTTTACGTTTCCGCATTTTAAATTTCTGTTTTAACAACTCTGTGGTTGAAAAACATTTTTCTACAAACTTTAAAAGACAATTTCATTTCGGTTCAACTTTAATTTTAAGAGGGTTTAAAATTTTTAAAAATTACCAATTCACCCCCCTCTTGGTAGCCTTGGGACATTTACTTAGGCTTAACAACCTAATTACTAGACTCAACAAGTGGTATCAGAGCATTGTTTCAAAATCATAAGTTTGAACTACTTTTTGATTAACGTAGATGGCTACATTTGGAAACCGAAACACTCCTGAGGGTTACTCTATCACTAGACCTCCACTGTTTGACAATATTCCTTTTGATTTTTGGAAAACACGCATGTCTACTTTCTTACAGTCACTTGACTATCGCATGTGGATGTTAGTCCAGGAAGGTTACACAAAACCAACTAGATTAGTTGATGGAATTAGGGTAGATGCACCCTATGCAGATTGGACTATAGAAGAACGTGACTTAGCACAATTAAATGCAAAATGTTTAAATAGTTTCTTTTGTGCTTTAAAATCTGAAGATTACATGCGAGTTTCTACTTGTAAAAGCGGAAAAGACATATGGGATAGACTTTGTATTACTTATGAAGGGACAAATGAGGTTAAGCAATCTAGGCTAAATATCTTGTTACATGACTACGAACTATTTCGCATGAAACCTAATGAATCTATATCTGACATGTACACAAGATTCACTCAAATTGTCACCTCTTTGCATGCACTTGGTAGGGAATTAACTAATGCTGAAATGGTTAATAAGATTCTTCGTTGTTTACCTACTGCATACGATGCTAAAATTACTGCAATTACAGAGTCAAAAGATCTGAACATTTATTCTATTGACAATCTTCTTGGTTCACTCATTGCTTACGAGCAAGGAGTAAGTCAAAGAAAGATTGATGTAGGTGAACAAAGAAAGGACAAGAATATTGCACTAAATGTGGAAGAGTCAGAAAGTGAACACTCACAACCTGAGGATGAAGATGATATAGCACTGATGACTAGACAATTCAAAAGCTTTTTAAAGAGGAAGCAGAAGAGACGCCAGCAATGGAATAGAGGTAAGTATAATAGAAATGGCAAGGTTTCTAATGAAGTAATTTGTTATGAATGCAGGAAACCAGGCCATATAAAGACTGACTGTCCAAAACTCAAAGCCTCTCCTAGCAAGGAGAAGGTAGAGGAGAAACCAATGGTAAAGAAGGGCAAGAAGATGTTTCAAAAGGCTTTTTGGGCGGACTCAGCTTCAGACTCATCTGAGACTGATAAAGAAGAAGAAGTCACCAACCTTTGCTTGATGGCAGATAAAGCTGAACAATCAGATCAAGAAGAGGTATGTGATTTAACTTATAATGAATTGTTTGAAGTTTCTGAACACATGCATGATGCATATAGGAAAACTAAAAAGATGCATGCTAGTATAGTTTTAGAATTGGAAGAGCTTAATAAGGAACACGAAATCCTTAGGAAAGATCATGCTTTAATTGATAGCAACCACATGAAACTACTTGATGAATATGATGACTTGAATAAAAATTTTGAGAATTTAAAATCATCCTACGTTGAACTTGAAAAAGAATTTGAGAAATTTAAGGATGAATCTGAGCACAAGACATATAGAGTCAATTATACAAATCGAATCTTGGAAGAAATGAATTCATTTTATAAACTTACTATAAGTGCTCTCGAGGATAATAGGATCCCCCCTAAACATGAAGATTTTACAAATCCTAAGTATTATCCTAAATTTATGAAATCCCTTAGAAGACAATCATATGAGAGAAAACATAGGAATATTTTTCCTAATGTTAAATGTAACAATTGTGGATTTTTAGGACATATATCTCACACCTGCACTTTAAAGATAAAACCTAATCTGGTGTGGAGATCTAAGATGCAAAAATCTAGACATATCACACATGCATCTGATTATAAATTTCATAAAGGTGAACCCAAACTAGTTTGGGTTCCCAGGTCTAACATTTGAGAATTTTGCAGGTATACTCTCACACAAGACCTCGTGAGAGTATATGGTACCTGGACAGCGGATGTTCTAAGCACATGACTGGAGATACTGCTCAATTCATAACGCTGGAAGCCAGGAGTGGAGGCAAGGTTACACTTGGAGATAATACCACAAAGAAAGTGGTTGGATCAGGTATGATTGGAAACTTGAAAAACTTTTTCATAGATAATGTTTTATTAGTTGAAGGCTTGAAACATAATTTGCTTAGCATAAGTCAGCTTTGTGATAAGGGCTATAATGTAAAATTTTTACCTACTAGCTGCATAATTAGCCTAAATGGAAAAATTGTTTTAAATGGAAAAAGGGTGAACAATGTTTACATGCTAGATTTAAATTGTATTCAATCTCCTACTGCTTTTTGTTTGAAAACTGTTTCTGATGAATCATGGCTTTGGCATAGGAGACTTTGTCATTCTAGTATGAAAAATCTTAGAAAAATTACCCAAAAGAATTTGGTGAGAGGATTACCTAAACTAGACTTTACTAAGGATCATCTGTGTGATGCATGTCAATTAGGAAAACAAGTAAGGTCCTCATTTAAGTCCATTAAAGATCTTAGGACAAGTAAACCTTTAGAAATTCTACACATGGATCTTTTTGGACCAGTAAGCACTGTTAGTCTAGGAGGAAAGGTATATGGTTTTGTTATAGTAGATGATTTTTCAAGATTCACCTGGGTTAAATTTCTTTTTCATAAGAGTGAATCATTTGAGGAATTCAGAAATTTTTCAACTTGGATACAAAGAAAACTAGGATGTGAAATAATCTCTATACAAAGTGATCATGGAGGAGAATTTGAAAATGAAAGATTTGAAGATTTCTGTAAAGAAAAGGGGATTGATCACAATTTTTCTGCACCTAGAACTCCTCAACAAAATGGAGTAGTTGAAAGAAAGAACAGAACATTAATAGAAGCCGCCCGAGCAATGTTAGCAGAATACTCTCTTCCTAGGTATTTTTGGGCTGAGGCGGTTAGCACTGCATGCTATGTTCTGAATAGGGTGAATGTGAGATCTAATTTGAATAAAACACCCTATGAGTTGATAAAAGGAAGAACACCAAATTTGTCTCATTTGCATGTATTTGGTTGCAAGGTGTTCATACATAATAATGGAAAATCTGCCTTAGGAAAATTTGATCCAAAATCAGATGAAGGAATTTTTGTTGGATATTCAAGTGTTGGAAAATCTTATAGAGTATTCAACAAAAGAACTTTAGTCATTGAAGAAACCACACATGTTGTTTTTGATGAAATTGGAAACATGGAAGAGCCAAAAGTTGTTGAAGAAGAAATTGAAGAAAACTCTCAAAAGATAGATAGATTAAATTTGGAAGAAAATGTGGAAGAAAATTTAGAAAGAGAAGACCCTTTGCCTAGAGATTTGAGATTTTCTAAAAACCACCCAAAGGAATTAATCATAGGTGAACCAAGTGAGGGTGTTAGAACTAGGCGTGGATTAAACAAGGAAGTCAATCATTCAGCCTTTATTTCTACTGTTGAACCCACTAACATTGATCAAGCACTTTCAGATGAATTTTGGATATTGGCCATGCAAGAAGAGTTGAATCAATTTGTAAGAAATAAAGTTTGGGAACTAACTACAAGGCCAAAAGATCAAAGTGTTGTTGGAACCAAGTGGGTGTTCAAGAATAAAATGAATGACTCAGGAGTAGTCATTAGAAATAAGGCTAGATTAGTAGCTAAGGGGTATAACCAAATTGAAGGAATTGATTTTGAGGAAACTTTTGCCCCTGTAGCTAGACTTGAAGCAATTAGGGTTTTACTAGCCTTTGCCTGTTTTAAAGGTTTTAAATTGTTTCAAATGGATGTCAAAAGTGCCTTTTTAAATGGAATAATTGAAGAAGATGTTTTTGTAGAACAACCTCCAGGTTTTGAAAACTCTAAATTTCCAAATCATGTTTTCAAATTAAAAAAGGCATTATATGGATTGAAACAGGCACCTAGGGCTTGGTATGAGAGGTTAAGCACCTTCCTACTTGAAAGATCTTTTGAAAAAGGAAGTGTGGATACAACTCTCTTTTTAAGGAAAATTGGAAAGGATATACTTATTGTTCAAATTTATGTGGATGACATCATCTTTGGATCTTCAAATAAACATCTTTGTGATGATTTTTCTAAAACAATGAGTAGTGAATTTGAAATGAGTCTAATGGGAGATTTAAATTACTTTCTAGGTTTTAGCATTAAGCAACTTGAGGAAGGTACTTTTCTTAGTCAAACCAAATATATTAAGGACATCCTCAAAAAATATGAAATGGACAATGCTAAACCTGTTAGTACACCAATGAGTTCTTCAGTTCAGTTAGATAAAGACCTTAAGGGAAAATCTGTTGATCAAAAGAAATTTAGAGGGATAATTGGATCTTTACTTTACCTGACTGCTAGCCGACCAGATATTATGTTTAGTGTTTGCTTATGTGCTAGATTTCAATCAGATCCAAAAGAATCACATTTAACAGCAGTGAAAAGGATTTTAAGATATCTACTAGGAACTCAAAACTTAGGAATTTGGTATCCTAAGTTTAGCTCTTCATTTGAAATTATAGGTTACTCAGATTCTGACTTTGCAGGCTGTAGAGTGGATAGGAAAAGCACTTCTGGAACATGTCAATTCATTGGAAATTCATTAGTTTCATGGTCTAGTAGAAAACAAAATTCAGTGGCACTATCTACTGCAGAAGCAGAATACATTGCATTAGGAAGTTGTGTGGCACAAGTACTTTGGTTAAAACAACAGTTGATTGACTTAGGATTAACTATAGGCACTATTCCAATTTATTGTGACAATACTAGTGCTATTTGCATTTCCAAAAATCCTATTCAACATTCTAGAACCAAACACATTGATATAAGGCATCATTTCATAAGGGATCATGTATCCAAAGGAGAAATTGAACTCATACATGTTTCAACTGAAAATCAACTTGCAGACATTTTTACAAAACCTTTAGCCTTTGATACCTTTAGTACTTTAAGAACAAGGCTTGGTGTTATAGATTTGAATGCTTAACCAAAATGTCTTTGCAACATTGATATTTGTTGTATTTTGTTTTTGTGATTTTGTGAATTTTTGTGTTTTTGTATGAATTGTTTTTGAATTTATGTTTTTATCTTATGTTTTCTGTGTTGTTGATTTTTTTTTGTTTTGTTGTTATGTTTTTTTTTTTTTTTTTTTGTTTAAGTTCAATGTTTTTATGTAATTTTCTTTTTAATTAATGAAAGTTTGTTTGTCTTAGATTTGTTTTGAAATGTGGCTAATCTTTATGAATTTCATTAATAAAATTTTTAATCTACATTGTGCTCAAATTTGATTGTAATATGAGATTATCTATATTAGAAAATCTAGACTTTCTAAATTTATAATTTGTTTATAACTTGTTGTAGTTAGAATTTTTAAGTTCATGTCTATTCATTTAGACTACATAAAATTTAATATTGTTATTGCAATTTTGATGTTATCTTATTTTGTATTTCTATGCTCAAATGATGTTTATGCACCTAGAAATATTTGAAATGTTAGATTATAGATTTTGGAAAGAATTGGTCAAATTACTCTTGAAAATTGTACAAATGTACAAAAATCAAAAGGGATTCGCAAAAATTGTTTAAAGTTAAAAAGAGGCACAAAATAAGCCCAACCAAAGACAAATGCACAAAAATGTGCCCCAAAACTTTGAAAAGATGTGCAAAGCACCACATGTGGTAATTCTCTTCTTTCCAAATTCGTTTAATCTCTTAATTCAAGTTGATCTAATGTTCATTTATATTCTATTGAACTTTGAAATATAGAATTTTTTTTTTTACATCTCACTTGTAATGATTTTCAATAATCAAAATGTCTAAATTGAATCATGTCTTTGATAAATTCTTCTTACTTACAATGTTATATCATTTCATAAATTTATGAATTTCTATGATTGACCTAATATCTTTAGTTTAAAATTGCATACTCTATGTCAAATCACAATTTAGATTAAATTTTAACAATGAATTTCATATTATTATTTACATTTCTTGTCTTTTTCTTCTTCACTTTTTGTTGCTGTCAAAAAGGGGGAGAAATTATTATGTTTGTATTTTTTGTTTTGTTTGTGTTTTGTGTTTTCTGTTAAAATTTTTGAAAAAAAAATTTAACAAACAAAAATTTTTGTTCTTTAATGCCTCCTTAATTTTTAATGTACTCATAAATTCAGGGGGAGTTTTAGGAGATAAGAGATTATGTTTTAACTTGAAACCATACTAATAATAATTGTTTTGCCATCATCAAAAAGGGGGAGATTGTTTGAATAGTTGCTATTTGAATGATTTATATTTGTGCAACTTATGTAGTTTGATGATTCCAAACATTATTGTTCAGATGTATAATTATCTCCTAACAATTTAGAAGATTTGCACTTGCTCTTGTGTGTACTAACATTTCAGGAAAATCAGACTCCAGACTACGAAAACTTCAAATCAAATTCAACATGAGAAATTTTGTTTATTTGAAGTGTCTTTTCTTTGAATTAATTTTGAAAGGGAGTGATTGTAATTGAGTGAATAAAATCACACACACAAACTAAGGAGATCTTAAAATTCTATACTGATCGTACAGGACGATATATATCGTACTGGACGATCTGTCAGTTATCTCCTATAGAGCATTTGGAACGAATAGGAACTTGCTTCGAAAAATTTTTCTAAGTCCTATTCGTCCAGGACGAATTTTTATATCGTCCCCGGCGATGGGCGCTCTGGAAAATTTTCGTACAGACGAAAATAAATTTCGTACCGGACGAACAGCTCTCTGGAAAATTTTCGTCCAGACGAAACCATATTATCGTCCCCGGCGATGGGCGCTCTGGAAAATTTTCGTCCAGACGAAATAAATCATCGTCCAGGACGATCGGCTCTCTGGAAAATTTTCGTCCAGACGATCAAATTTTCATCCAAACGATAAACCGACTTAGGACAGTTTTCAGCAGTTTCTAGAACCGACCTTGTAATAACCGTTCGTACTGGACGAACCTAGTTCGTACAGGACGATCAGCTGTACAAAGTCATTTCGTACACATATACAAATTGGGTCGTTTCAGATCGTTTAAGTAAAATCGTCCAGGACGATCCAGGATCGTACGGGACGATCCACTGCGTACAGAATTGGAAATTTGCAGTTTTTGGGCGGTTTCTCTTGTCTTTTATATAAATAGACCAAATTAGACTGCCACCCAATCTTTTTGTCATTTGATCTTCGTGCCTATTGAGAGAATAGTCAAGGGGAGAGTGGAAGAGAGCATTCAAAGGAGGATTCCTACCATTGGAGCAAGAAGGCTTCACTTGGATTGCTAAGGTAAGAATCTCTACTTGTGAAATTGGATTCCTTCACTCTTTTCTTTCTTTCTTTTAGGTTCTTGTGAGAAGATAATTCAAGAAGGTCCGGTTCTCTGCCGACACTTGGAGAGTGTGAACAGCCGTGGGTTCTCTGCCTACACTAGGAGAGTGTAAAAGGAAGAAGGTTCTCTGCCTACACTTGGAGAGTGTGAACAGCCGTAGGGTTCTCTGCCCACACTAGGAGAGTGTAAAAGGACGACGGTTCTCTGCCAGCACTGTGGATTGTGTAAAAGGACGACGGTTCTCTGCCGCACCGGGGAGTGGTGAAAAGAGGGTTTTGTACAGGCTTCTCCGCCTTGCTGTGGGTGCTAAAGGAGAGTCACTTTGTGGTATTAGTGCAATACTCAGAGGGTGCCTCTGAGGAGTGGATGTAGGTCTGGTTATAGACCGAACCACTATAAATCTGGTGTCATTTACTCTATTGCTTTTACGTTTCCGCATTTTAAATTTCTGTTTTAACAACTCTGTGGTTGAAAAACATTTTTCTACAAACTTTAAAAGACAATTTCATTTCGGTTCAACTTTAATTTTAAGAGGGTTTAAAATTTTTAAAAATTACCAATTCACCCCCCTCTTGGTAGCCTTGGGACATTTACTTAGGCTTAACAACCTAATTACTAGACTCAACACTAGTCTCTCCAACATGAAAGGGTGTGTTGGTCTGGCAAAGAAAATGATTTTCCATGGACAAGTCAAAATTAAAATCTGAGACAATTATATGCAGCTTATCCCCGGTGGTGGATAGCTGCAATAGTTTAGCACAGTCCTGATATGTGATCTCGACCAGACGTCGATTCACATAGGAGGTCAGGGCTGTGAAAGTAGAATTTATATGAAGATTTGCATAAAATTCTAATAGAAGATCTGAGGAAAAAGGGACAGCGAGGGTAAGAATGAAATAGAGAGAAGTGTGAGCAAAGAGATCTATTATCGGATATGAAAGGTGGACAGAATTGATGGATCTGGAAAGGGTGATGTCACATTCTTTATAATGATGGTAAGCTGCTTGATCCTCCACTTTCCTGAATCGAGGGTCCAGAGTGTCCCTCGAGGAACTTCTAGAAGCCTATCGGACTCACTTCCCACCAGCCATAGTAAGAAATTAGTAAGTAAAAATGAGAAAAAAAGAAGCTTTGAGGTGAAAATAATGGCTGGAATGTCTTGTATTAAAAAAAATGACCATATCGTCCAGGACGATCGCAAAATCGTCTAGGATGATTTGGTTCAATTATTGCGTACAGGCTGATGGGTTAAAAAGGCGGTCCAATCAGCCGGGCCGATCAGATATCGGCCAGGACGATTAGACACAAGCGATCACCCGGGCTGATTAGGTGTATCATCCAGGATGATGCATAATAATTAATCGTACCGGCCGAAGTTAAAATGTTTTAAATTTGTGCCACATGTATCTTCCAGGATGAACAATGGATTGGCCAGGATGATTGTCCAATAATGGATCATTCGGGGCTGATTTTAAGGATTTAAACGTACTGATACGTGGATCGTCCGGGACAATCTAGTGTATCGACCAGGATGATGACCATAAATACATCGGCCATGATGAAAATTATATCGGCCAAGACAATCAAGATGATTGTAATAGAGTTTGATCAGATCGTCCAAGACGATAATGTATCATCTGGGATGATGAGTTACAAAAGGCTCAGAAAAGTTCAGCAGATGGAATTTTGAAGAGAGATTATCATATCATCCAGGACGATAGAGGTATCGGCCAGGACGATGTAACAAGAATTTGAAAATCAAGGAAAGATGGAGATGATCAAACAAAACGCTAAACAAAAATAAATACAACAAAAACAGATAAAAACAAGAAAAGAAAAAAAATATTTTTTTGGTTTTTAATATTTCTATTTTTTTTTTTAACAAAGCAAGCATATGGAGAATTTCCCAAATAATTAAATTTTAAAGATTTGAAAGATCAATGAGTTAACAATGTCACAATCTGAAAACGGTAGAAAATTCAATCCTGTTTACCCTAGCTCGAACTTCTTTCAGGATAAAAATTGTCTTTTAAAAACAAGAGGTCTAACTAAGAATAAATTGGATAAAAAGAAGATCCATTCAAAACTTGGTTACAAATAAAATATCTTATAAAATAGTATACCAAAGTAATTTGTCTCTATCATGGAATTTGAAATCAAGCCTTTGAAAGCATCAAAATACCCCATGAGTCCTTCTAAGTTTTAAAAGTTTTGAAAAGAGAGGATAGCTTGCATTTAGTGGGATCATTTTATGCCTCTTGTCACTTTGATTGGCTCTTTGAGCATCTTTGATTTTTGATACACTTTCGTGTATATACTTTTCTTTTCAATTTGGCGTCATTCACCATTTTTTTTATTTTTGCAAGATAAAAACTCTTTAACAAACCCTTAAAAAGGTTCTTAGTTGTGATTATATCTTCTAGATATTAGAGAAGAGGAGCTCTCTCTCTAACATAGGGAAGAACAAACCACAAAATGAAAATCAAAGTCATATGATAAGTGCAACGGCAAGATTTTAATTAACTTGAAAGATATATAAGAACTTTGGATCAGATAGATAAGATAGACTATTGTAGCAAGGTAAAAGGGTCTTAATTTTAAAAACCATTCGTTAAAATGAAATAGACTTTTTGTTTAGAAATGAAACTATATCACCAAAAGAGGTTAGAGGGATGGAAACCATCAACGGTGTTTCCCCCCTTTAACCAATTTAGAAATGTTAATCATTGGTCATAAATCTCCAAAGTTTAAGAACAAGTAAAAATTATCATAAAGAAAACAAAAGAAAAAAAATGACTAGAACAACAAAAAAAACTATCACAAAAACAAAACATAACAATAATCAAAATGCAATTCAAGAATTTGTTAAGCAGCAAGTTTAAGTAGTTATGAGCTGTGAGCCTCCATTTTTCCAAGTATCCTATGCTCTCACGAGGTCTTTGGTGAGAGCAATCCTGCAAGAATCAACAACTGTCAGACATTGGAACCCAAATTGGTTTGGGTCCCTTCTCATTAAAAGTAGAGTGTAATGCATGTGTGCTATGCTGTGAACCATGCAATTTTGGTCTCCACACCCAATGTATACTATGGTGAACAGTGCAAGTGTGTGAGATGTTTCCTAGAATGCCACACGAAAAATATCTAACTCCAGGAAAAGAATTTCTTAAATGGTTAGTGTTATAACGCCTCTTCCTAGGTTTTGGCTTTAGATCAAAAGTGGGTATCATCCAATTTCTCTTAATTGAGTCCAATTCATCTTTAAGCCTGAAGTTAGTATCCTCTAAAGCATTATTATCAATCCTCAAGTTGCACTCTATTTCTTTAGATTTCTTCAAATCAGATTTGAGTGAGGTGTGTGAAACATTTAATGCATCATACTCATTAATTAATTCCGAATGCTTTTTGTTTAAATCATCAAATTCATCAAGTAGAGCCATGTGATTTTAATCAATTATAGAATGATCTTTGAGAATAATTTCATGCTCTTTTTCTAAATTTAAAAGTTACAACTTAAAACTAGCATGAGTTTTCTTAAATTTTTTGTATGATGCATGAATTTTCTCACAAATTTTGAACAATTAATCATAAGTTGATTTACATACCTTTTCTTCATCACTTTGATCAATATGATCTTCCACCATTAAGCACAAGTTTGTTATTTTGTCTTCAAGTTCAGTCTCCGATGAATCAGTTGCAGAATCTGCCCAAAAAGCTTTTTGAAGTCTCTTTTAGTCCTTTCTGAATTTGGACTTCTCCTCACTCTTTTCCTTGCTTGTGTGTGTCTTAAGTGTAGGGCAATCAGCTTTCATGTATCTGGCTTCCTGCATTCATAACAAACCACATCAGACGATCCTTTAGAATATTTGTTATCCTTACCTTTTCTCCAATGATGCTTTTGCTTCTTCCTTAGAAAGCTTCTAAATTGTCTTGTGATTAAGGCAAATTCATCGCTTTCAGACCCGGAAGAGTCAGAGTCCAATTTGTGTGCCTTTAGTGCCACCTTTTTCTCCTTTCTTTTCTCACTTGCATCAAGATTTCTTTGATTCACTCCTTGCTCGTAAGCAATGAGTGAGCTGTTACAAATCTAATTTTCATGGCTTATGTTTTGATGATTGACAAACACTGTTTCTCTTGGACAGCTTGTTGCTTCTAACTTTTCAGGAATCGAAGATCGGACGATCAAGAAGGAGCCAAGTTCAGGATTGCGTAGGTTTAGGGTTGAGTCAGTTTGTACGTTTGATTTTCACCTTTTTGAGTCTACTTGTGATAGTCAAAGAGACTGATGCTATGTAACCCTTCATACACACACTTGAGAGACTTAGAATTTTTGTTTTTACTCATATCATCCAGGACGATTTTCGGATCGGCCTGGACGATCAGCTTAAAACAAAAAGTCTAATTAAGGATTCTTATTTAAGGCAGCCGACATTAACATATCGTCCTGGACGATACTTATATCGGCCAGGACGATAAGCTCAAAACAGAAAGAAGTAGCCGCCATAGTCAATTATGGTATACTGTATTTTTAAATTATCGGCCAGGACGATCATAGGATCGGCCTGGACAATATTCACAAATTATGCCATAATTGTTCAGGAAATCAAGGGAGTAATTAAGGATGATTAATACGATCATATCGTCCGGGCCAATCGCAGGATCGGCCAGGACAATCCAGTCAATAACCTTAAGTTACTTCAGGACGATCAGTATCGGCCAGCCCGTATCCAGGGCTATTATCAGGACAATTTTCCTCTGATTTGAACTGATCGGCTAGGACGATCGTGAGATCGGCCTGGACGATCAAGCCAATTTTTAATCGTCTAGCTTTGCATCCAGGGCTATGCTCTTGCCGATCTTCATTGATTTGTACTGATCGGCCAGGCCGATGTCCATATCGGCCTGGACGATATTGTTGGCAACTTGTAATTAATGAGCTCCTTTGAAGCTCTTCTATTTAAGAGCTCTTGTACAATGTTTTTCAAGACCTTTTGGCTACTTCCTTGACCTGAGAAGACCTTGAGGAGAGAAAGAGAGAGAGAAGAGAGAGAGGATCTTGTGAGGGGGAGCTTGTGAGGAGATTCACAAGGGTTGCTTCAAGGATCGCTCTGCTTCGTCTTCGTCTAGAGTTTCTCGTCCGTGGAAGGGTAGATAGAGGTAAGGAGTTTGCTTTTGGTTTTGGTTCTCTGCCAGCTTCAGAAGGAAGCAAAATGAGGAAGGTTCTCTGCCTTGCCGGGGTGGCAAAAAGGAGGTTCTTGTGAGGGCTTCTCCGCCTAGCCGTGGGGGCTAAAGGAGAGTCACGTTTTGTAGTGCAATACTTGGAGGGTGCCTCCAAGGAGTGGACGTAGGTCGAGTCGACCGAACCACTATAAATTTCTGTGTTCCTTTTCTTGCTTCCGCGCTTTTAAATTCCGCATTTACTTTTTGTGGTGATTTTGGTTTGTGATTTTTATTCTTTGTGAAAAGAGTTTTTAAAATACCAATTCACCCCCCCTCTTGGTTAGCTTGGGACTAAGCTCATAGGGCTTAACATCCCTAACGAACTTTCAAGTGGTATCAGAGCGGGATTTGAAAATTAAAGTTTGAAAACTTTTTGAATTTGATCCATGACTAACTTTGGGAATCGCAACACTACGGAAGGGTATTCTATTACCCGACCTCCTCTGTTCGATAACCTACCTTTTGATTTTTGGAAAACTCGCATGTCAACGTTTTTACAATCTACTGATTATCGCATGTGGATGCTTATTCAAGAAGGTTATTCTCCACCTTCTCGTGAAATTAATGGTGTTAAAACTGAAGTTGCTTTTACTGAATGGACTTTTGATGAACGTGATTTAGCTCAACTAAATGCGAAATGTTTGAACTATTTTTTCTGTTCTTTGAAATTTGAGGATTACATGCGTGTTTCAACTTGCAAAACTAGTAAAGAAATTTTTGGATAAATTGTGCATCACTTATGAAGGTACTAATGAAGTTAAACAATCCTGTTTAAACATTCTCTTGCATGACTACGAACTTTTTCGTATGAAACCTCATGAATCGATTTTTGACATGTACACTAGGTTTACTCAGATTGCTACTTCATTGCATGCACTAGGAAAAGAACTTTCGAATTATGAAAAAGTTAACAAGATCTTGATATGCTTGCCTTCGTCTTATGATGCAAAAATTACTGCCATCACTGAATCTAAAGATTTGAACACCTATTCTATTGATAACTTACTTGGCTCACTCATTGCTTACGAGCAAGGGGTGAATCAAAGAATTGTAGATGCAGGTGAGAAGAAAAAGGAGAAAACAATTGCATTGAAGGCTCACAAATCAGATTCTGAATCTTCCGGGTCTGAAAGCGATGAAATTGCCTTCATCACAAGGCAATTCAAAAGCTTTCTAAGGAAGAAACAAAATCATCATCAAAGTTGGAGAAATGATAAGGATCACAAATATGTTAGAGGATCTTCTGATATTGTTTGTTTTGAATGTAGGAAGCCTGGACATGTGAGAGCCGATTGTCCTACACTTCAAGATCATTCAAGCAAAGAAAAGGAAAAAGGTGAGGAGAAAGCTAAGTCTATGAAGGAGAAAAAGAAAATCCAAAGAGGTTTTTGGGTAGAATCTGGTACTGATTCCTATGAAACTGAACTAGAGGAATAGACTACAAACTTGTGTTTCATGAAAGAAAATTAAAGTGATGAGGAAGAGGTATGTAAACCAACCTATGATAAATTGTTTGAAATTTGTGAAAAAATCCATGCATCATACAAAAAACTTAAGAAAACTCATGCTAACCTAAAATTAGAACATTCAAATCTACAAAAAGAGCATGAAGTTTTTCTCAAAGATCATGCAACAATTTATTCAAATCACATGGCTCTTCTTGATGAATTTGATGAGTTAAACAAGAAATATTTGGAGTTAATTGATGAACATAATGCATTGAAAGCTTCTCACACCTCACTTAAGGATGATCTTAAAAAATCTAAAGAGATTGAGAAAAATTTGAGGATTGACAATGATGCCTTAAAAGGAACCAACTTGAGGATTCAAAATGATTTGGAAATATGTAAGAAAGCTAGGATGACACCTACTACTAATCAAAAGCCAGAACCTAGGAAGAGGCATTTTTACCCAAACCATTTAAGAAAACCTTTTCCTGGAGTTCAATGTTTTTCTTGTGGCATGCTAGAACACATCTCACACACTTGCACAGTTCACCGTAGTACACATTGGGTGTGGAGACCTAAGATGCATGATTCAAAGCATACCACATCTGCATTGCACTCTACATTTCCTAAGAAGGAGCCCAAACCTGTTTGGGTTCCTAAATCTGACTGTTGTTGAGTTTTGCAGGGTTGCTCTCACCAAAGACCTCGTGGGAGCACAAGATAACTGGACATAAGGAGGCTCGCAGCTCAAAATTGCTTAAATTCGCTGCTTTATCACGTGCCTGAAATCTTTAGTTTTTGTGTGTCTTTTACTTTATTTTTGTGCTAGTTTTTGTGCTCAATTTGTGTTATTTTTTAGTTTACTTTATTATTTTATTTTATATTGTTTGTTTTTCACATTGTTCTTTAAAATTTGTCCTTCCATATGATGAAACTTTTCAAGCTTTTAAATATTGGAATTTTGGAGATAGGGTTTAGCTTTTCTAAATTGGTTAAAGGAAGTAATGTTGTTGATGTTTTCCCTTCTTCTAACTTTATTTAGTGGCATGATTTTCTTCTCTAAAATAAAAGTCTAAACTCAGTTTAACCAATGGCTTTTCATCTAAGATCTTTTTCTTATCTTACTACATTAAATTATCTTATGCATAATTGCCAAAATTCTTAGATATCATTCAAGCTTTTGAAATCTTGCCATTGCATTTATCACGTGATTTTGATTTTGTGTTGTGGATTGTTCTTACCTATGTTAGAGAGAGAGATCCTATTCTCTAATATCTGTTGGATATACTCACAACTAAGTTTTTTCTTTAAGGGTATATTAAAGAGTTTTTAGCTTGCAAGAGTTAAAAAAGAAAGAGGCCAATGAAGCCAAATTGAAAGAAAGCTATATACACAAAAGTGTATCAAAAAATCAAAAGATGCTCAAAGAGCCAATCAAAGTGACAAGAGGCATAAAATGAGCCCACTAAATGCAAGCTATCCTCTCTTTGGTAAAACTCTTAAAACTTAGAAAACTCATTGATTATGTGATACTTTCAAAGACTTGATTTCAATTTTTATGATTGAGAAAAATTACTTTGGTTTATTATTTATGAGATATTTTAGTTGTAAACAAGTCTTGAATGGATCTTCTTATTCTTTTTGTTATTCCGAGTTAGGCCTCTGTTTTCCAAAAGAATTTTGTACCCTGAAGGATGTCCGATCTAGGGTTAACAGAATCAGATTTTTCTACCTTCTTTTGATTAGGTTTTTTTAAACTTCTTGATCTCTTGGAACTTTAAAAGTTTAATTTTTGAAAAGAATTCTCATATGATGCCTCCATAAAACAAAAAAATTAGAAAAATTAAAATCCAAAAATATTCGTTGTTTGGTTTTCGTTGTGTTTTATTTTTCTGTGTTTTGACTGTTTCACTTTTGTTTTATTTTTGAGGGTCTTCATCATCACCATTCTTCTCTTGATTTCAATTTCAAGTCACATCAGCCTGGCCGATCATTTTATCGTCCTGGACGATGTGACAAATTTTCTTAAAAAATCCATCTGCTGAACTTTTCTGTGCTTAATATTACTCATCGTCCTGGACGATCCTATATCATCATGGCCAATTTGATCGAACTCATGATGATAGTCCTGGCCGATAGTATATTTTTCTGGCCGATGAATTTTATGTGTATCGTCCTGGCCGATACACTGGATCGTCCCGGACGATCCACATGTCAGCACATTTTGATCTTTAAATTCAGCCCCAGACGATCTATTATTGGACCATCGGCCGGGCCGATCCACTGTACATCCAGGACGATACACGTGGCAAGCATTTAAACGTTTTAACTTTAGCTAGTACGATCAATTATTGTGCATCGTCCTGGACGATACAAGTAATCGGCCCGGATGATCTGCTTTTTCAACGGTCATCCGGACTGACTCCTCGGGCCGATCGCCTGTGTCTAATCGGCCTGGTCGATATCTGATCGGCCCGGATGATTGGACTGCCTTTTTGACCAATCGACCTGTACGTAATTATTGAACCATATCGGCCTGGACGATTCTGCGATCGGCCAGGACGATATGGCCGTTTTTTAAATTCAAGCCGTTCCAGCCATGAGTTTTTCACTTCCAACCCTTTCTCCTCTTGTGATTTTGCTTAGTGCTCTCAATGGCTGGTGGGAAACGCGTCCGACAGACTTCTAGGAGTTCCTCGAGGGCAAGGATTGACTTCTTGTAGTTTACTTGTTAGTCTTTTGTAATGTTTTTCTGTTGTTTCTGGACCCTCTTTTTGTGATGACAAAAGGGGGAGTAGGTAGGGTGTGGTAGGAAAAAACATTTGTAACTTTGATTTTCTAATGAACCTGTTTTTTTTTTTTTTTAATTTTTTTTTCCTACTTGTGTTTGCCATCATCAAAAAGGGGAAGATTGTTGCAAATCTATTTTTCATGGCTTATGTTTTGATGATTGACAAACACTGTTTCTCTTGGACTGCTTGTTGCTTCTAACTTTTCAGGAATCGAAGATCGGACGATCAAGAAGGAGCCAAGTTCAGGATTGCGTAGGTTTAGGGTTGAGTCAGTCTGTACGTTTGATTTTCACCTTTTTGAGTCTACTTGTGATAGTCAAAGAGACTGATGCTATGCAACCCTTCACACACACACTTGAGAGACTTAGAATTTCTATTTTTACTCATATCGGCCAGGACGATTTTTGGATCGGCCTGGACGATCAGCTTAAAACAGAAACTCTAATTAAGAATTCTTATTTAAGGCAGCCGACATTAACAGATCGTCATGGATGATACTTATATCGACTAGGACGATAAGCTCAAAATAGAAAGAAGTAGCCGTCATAGTCAATTATGGTATACTGTATTTTTAAATTATCGGCCAGGACGATCATAGGATAAGCCTGGATGATATTCACAAATTATGCCATAATTGTTCAGGAAATCAAGGGAGTAATTAAGGATGATTGATACGATCATATCGTTCAGGCCGATAGCAGGATCGGCCAGGACGATCCAGTCAAAAACCTTAAGTTACTTCAGGACGATCAGTATCGGCCAGCCCATATGCAGAGCTATTATCAGGACAATTTTACTCTGATTTGAACTGATCGGCCAGGATGATCGTGAGATCGGCCTGGACAATCAAGCCAATTTTCAATCGTCCAGCTTTGCATCCAGGGCTATGCTCTGGCCGATCTTCATTGATTTGTACTGATCGGCCAGGCCGATGTCCATATCGGCCTGGACGATATTGTCGGCAACTTGCAATTAATGAGCTCCTTTAAAGCTCTTCTATTTAAGAGCTCTTGTTCAACATTTTTCAAGACCTTTTGGCTGCTGCCTTAACCTGAGAAGACCTTGAGGAGAGAAAGAGAGAGAGGAGAGAGAGAGGATCTTGTGAGGGGGAGCTTGTGAGGGGATTCACAAGGGTTGCTTCAAGGATCGCTCTGCTTCGTCTTCGTCTAGAGTTTCTCGTCCGTGGAAGGGTCGGTAGAGGTAAGGAGTTTGCTTTTGGTTTTGGTTCTCTGCCAGCTTCAAGAGGAAGCAAAAGGAGGAAGGTTCTCTTCCCTGTCGGGGTGGCAAAAAGGAGGTTCTTGTGAGGGCTTCTCCGCCTAGCCGTGGGGGCTAAAGGAGAGTCACGTTTTGTAGTGCAATACTTGGAGGGTGCCTCCAAGGAGTGGACGTAGGCCGAGTCGACCGAACCACTATAAATTTCTGTGTTCCTTTCCTTGCTTCCACGCTTTTAAATTCCGCATTTACTTTTTGTGGTGATTTTGGTTTGTGATTTTTATTCTTTGTGAAAAGAGTTTTTAAAATACCAATTCATCCCCCCTCTTGGTTAGCTTGGGACTAAGTTCATAGGGCTTAACATCCCTAACGAACTTTCATGAGCCAAGTAAGTTGCCAATCGAATACGTATTCAAATCTTTAGTTTCAGTGATTGCAGTGATTTTAGCATCAAAAGACGAAGGCAAGCATCTCAAAATCTTGTTCACTTTTTCATAGTTTGAAAGTTCTCTTCCTAAGGCATGCAAAGAAGTAACAATCTGAGTAAATCTCGTATACATTTCAGAAATTGATTCATGAGGTTTCATACAAAAAAGTTCATAGTCATGCAAGAGAATATTCAAACGGGATTGTTTAACTTCATTAGTGCCTTCATAAGTGATACACAATTTATCCCAAATTTCTTTATAAGTTTTGCAAGTGGAAACACGCATGTAGTCTTCTAATTTTAAAGCACAGATAAAGCAATTAAGACATTTTATATTTAATTGAGCCAAATCCCTATCATCTAAAGTCTATTCAGTAAAAAGAAGTGGAACAGTAATGCTGTTAAGTTTACCAGTTGGAGGTGTGTAACCATCCTTAACAAGCATCCACATGCGATAATCAGTAGATTGTAAAAATGTAGACATGTGAGTTTTCAAAAAATCAAATGGGATATTATCAAATAAAGGTGGTCGGGTAATAGAATACCCTTCCAGTGTATTACGATTCCCAAAGTTAGCCATGGATCAAAATTCAAAAAGTTTTTAAACTCAGTTTTTATGAATCTCGCTTTGACAGCACTTGAAAGTTCATTAGGGATGTCAAGCCCTATGAACTAGTCCTGAGGCTAACCAAGAGGGTGGGGGGTGAATTGGTATTTTAAAAAATTCTTTAAAATCAAAAGAACGATTATCACAAACCAAAATCACCACGAAAAAATAAGTACGAAAAAAATTAAAGTGCGAAAGAAGTAAAAAGAACATAAGGGTTTATAGTGGTTCGGTCAACTTGACCTACATCCACTCCCTGGAGGCACCCTCTGAGTATTTCACTACCAACGTGACTCTCCTTTAGCCTCACAGCTAGGCGGAGATGCCCTCACAAAAACACCTCCTTTTTACCACACCCGGTAAGGCAGAGAACCCTACTCCTTTTTCTTCCTCCTAAAGCAGGAAGAGAACCACGATCACTTGTTGAAACTTACCTCTCCCAACCCTTCCAAGCACAAGAGACTCTAGGGAAGAAGAAGTGGAACATTGCTTGGAGCAACCCTTGTGAATCCCCTCACAAGCTCCCCCTCACAAGATCCTCTCTCTCTCTCTCCTTTAGATTTTCTCAGGTCAAGACAGCAGCCGAGGATGTTCAAAAATGTTGAACAATAGCTCTTAAATTAAATAGAAGAGCTTCAAAGAAGCTCATTAATTGCAACTTGCCGACTTTATCGTCCAGGACGATATTGAAATCTTCCTGACCGGTCAGTACAAATCTCATAAGATCGGCCAGAGCATCGCCTTGAATCCAAACTAGATGATTGAAAGTTTACTTGATCATCCCGAACGATCTCACAATCGTCCCGACCAATCAATTCAAATTAGAGGAAAATCGTCTAGAGCATCGCCATGAATTTGAGCTGTCTGATTTAAATCGGCCAGGAGCAACCAAGGGTTTTTGAATGGATCGTTCAGGTCGATCTTGCGATCGTCCAGGATGATGTTATCGTATCAATCATGATTATCGGGTCAATTTAGGAACAATTATATAATATCATTCAGGTCGATCAAATAATCGTCCTGGCCGATTTCCAAAAATACAGAATACCTAAATTGATCATGGTGGCAATTTCTTTCTGTATTGAGCATATCATCCTAGCTGATTAGTTAAATACGGCTACCTTAACTAAGAAATCCTGATTAGATCTTTTGTTTTGAACTCGATCGTCCAGGATGATATAAATATCATCCAGGATGATATAAATATCGTCCGGGCCGATGTGAGTAAAAACACAAGTTCTAAATCTCTCAAGTGTGTGTGTAGGGTTACTTAATCATCAGTCACTTCAAGAAAAATGAAAATTATAGACCGACTCAATCCTAATCTACTCAGTCTTGAGCTGATTCTGATTTCCGTTCGATCTTTGAGTCCTGAAAAGTCAGTAGAAAAAGGCAGTTATAGTGAAATAAGATTTGTTTGCTATAATCAAAATCATAATCCAAAAAACATATTTGTAACATGTGGATGACAAATATTTTTTGGATCTTCTGATAAGAAACTTTGTGATGAATTCTCTAAAATAATGAATAGAGAGTTTGAGATGAGTGTGATGGGAGAGTTATCCTACTTTTTAGGGTTTAGCATAAAACAATTAGATGATGGAACCTTTCTAAATCAATCGAAATGCATAAAGGACATTTTGAAAAAGTATGAGATGGTTAAAGCCAAGCCAATTAATACTCCCATGACTTCTAGTGTTCCGTTGGATAAGGACCCAGGTGGTAAGTCTGTTGATCAGAGGAAATATAGAGGCATGATTGGATCTTTACTTTACTTGACTGCTAGCTGACCTGATATAATATTTAGTGTTTATATTTGTGCTAGATTTTAAGCTGACCCTAAGGAATCCCACCTGACTGTAGTTAAGAGAATTTTTAGATACCTTTTGAGGACCCAAGGCTTAGAAATTTGGTACCCTAGGCACAGCACTTCTTTTGAGATTATTAGATTTTTCTAACTCTGATTTTATAGGATGTAAGGTGGATAGAAAAAGCACTTCTGATACTTGTCAATTCATAGGACAATCTTTGGTCTCATGGTTTAGTAGAAAGCAAAACTCTGTTGCACTTTCCACTACTAAAGCTGAGTACATTGCCTTAGGAAGTTGTGTGGCCCAAGTCCTTTGGTTGAAACAACAAGTATTGGATTTAAGTTTACCTATAGGCACCATCTAAATTTTCTGTGACAACCCTAGTACCATCTGCATCTCTAAGAATCCTATCCAACATTCAAGGACTAAGCACATTGACATTATACATCACTTTATTAGAGACCATGTGACAAAGGGGGACATTGTGTTACACCATGTGACAACTGAGAATCAACTGGCTGACATCTTTACTAAACCACTGGCCTTCGACACTTTCAGCTCTTTAAGGACCAGATTGGGTGTGATTGACATAAATGCATGAACTTGATTTTTATTTACTTTTCTTTTTCGTTCTTCTTCTTTGCTTGTCTTTTTCTTTCTTCTTCTTTTCTTCATTTATTGCTTTAAGTTTTTTTTTGTTGTTTTGTTTTTATACTTTTTTAATCATCGCTGAAATGATATCGTATGCCTTGTTCTTGCTTTAAAAATTTTCCAGTCAATGTTTTACATCTCTTAATCCATTAAAGGGTAAAAATATATTGTTGATTGTCTCTTTCTCTAACATATTTTAGCGGCACATTTTACTTTTCTAATAAATACTCTATCTCAAATTAACAAATGGAGTATGCAATTAAGATCCTTTCTAAACTTGCTACAGTAAATCTATCTTGTATATATAATGATCAAAGTCTTTTGTCACATCAAGAATTCTTCGTTACTCTTGTTATTGCATTTATTCATATGATTGTTGATTCTGTTTTGTGGATTGATCTTCTCTATATTAGAGAGTGAGTTTTTTTTCTCTAATATCAAGAAGATATACTCACAACTAAGATTATTTAAGAGTTTTTTGAAAGAGAATGAAGCTTGCAAAAATTAAAAAAAAAAGTGGCTAATGATGCCAAAATCAAAAGATGCGCAATGACGCCAAATTGAAAACAAATATATACACAAAGTGTATCAAAAAGAAGTGAAAAGCACCATTCAAATTGACAAGAGGCATAAAATGAGCCCACCAAAAAGCAAGCTCTCCCCTCCTTTCAAAAACTTTTAAAACTTGGAAGAATTCATATATCACGTGATAAAATCAAAGGCTTGATTTTGATTTTTTTACAAACTTTGATACATTATTCTAAAAGATATTTTTTTTCTGAAATCAAGTGGTGAACGGATTCTTTTTTCATATACAATTGAATTCTTTGAGTTAGGTCATTGATTTAAAAAGATGATTTAACCTTAAAGAAAAATCGAGCTAAGGGTAACCATGATCAGATATTCTACCATTATTTAGATTTTTTGATGTTGTTAACTCATTAACCTACAAATTTTTAAAATTAATCACATGGAATACTATGTCATGTTCAAGCCTTGGTTCATTCAAAAAAAAAAAGGGGGGGGGGGGGGGGGGGGGGGTTGGCTTACTTTGTGTCTTTGTTCCTCCTCCTTTTTGAGACATTAAAAGGGAGAGTAGGATGTTTGAGTGTTTTCTCTATATTATGTATTCTCAAAATTTGAAAGCATTTCTATGTTTTGCATTGTTGTATTGGAATTAATCGTCAAAGTGTTTTTCCATCATAATAAAGGGGGAGATTGTTGCAAATCTATTTTCATGAAATATGTTTTGATGATTAGCAAACACACATGTTTCTCTACAACTGCCTTTCTACTAACATTTCAGGGCCACAAGATCAGACGGAAATCGGAACCAGCTCAAGTTTGGGTAGACTAGGTCTGAGTCAGTCCGTAATTTTCTTTTTCCCTTTCTTGAGTCAATTATAACCTTTGAAGTGTTCTGATGCTAAGTAACCCTACACACACACTTGAGTGATTTTTCTATCTGATTTAAAATTTCTATTTTTACTCACATCATCCCAGACGATACTTATATCGTCCAAGACGATCGGGTTTAAAATAAAAACCCTAATCAGGACTCCTAGTCAAGGTAGCTGTCATTAGGATATCGGCCTGGACGATACATGTATCGTCCAAGATGATATGATCAAAACAAAAAAGAATTTGCCGACATGATCTATTTAGGCATTCTTTATTATAGGATATTGGCCAGGAGGATCGTGTATCATCCTGGACGATTTGATATAATTATGCCTAAATTGATCAGATAATTAACTAAAGCAATTAAGGATGATTGATAAGATCACATCATCCAAGATGATCACAATATCGTCCGGGACGATCAGTTTAAAAACCTTAGTTGCTTCTGGACGATCAACATCGGTAAGATCATATTTTGGGCGATGTTATAGACGATTTACCTCTGATTTGAACTAAATGTTCTGGTCATGATCGTCCTAGATGATCAAGCTAATTTTGAATCATCCAGACCCCCATTCAGGGTGATGTTTAGTACGATAGTCCATGATTTGTACTGATCGGCCAGGACGATATCCATATCGTCTTGGATGATAATGTTGGTTCTTGAAATTCTATTTAAAGGATCCAATTTTTCTCATGTATGAGACCTTGAGTGCTGCTGTCTTGACCTAAGAGAGCCTTGGGAGAGGGAGAGAGAGAGAGGAACTTGTGAGGGTGAGTTTGTGAGAGGATTCACAAGGGTTACTCCAAGCAAGGTTCCAAGTCATCTTCTCCAGTCTTCGTCCTTCGTTCTTGGGAGGTCTACTTCAGCAAAAGGTCTGGGTTCTCTGCCCGCTTCAGGAGGAAGCAAAAGGAGTCGGTTCTCTACCCACTTCAGGAGGAAGCAAAAGGAGTCGGTTCTCTGCCGCACCGGGGTTGGTGAAAAGAAGTATGGTGTAAAGGCTTCTTCGCCTAGCTGTGGGAGCTAAATGAGAGACACTTACTTAGTGAAATACATGGAGGGCGCCTCTAGGGAGTGGATGTAGGTAAAGTGATCGAACCACTACAAACCCTTGTGTTATTTTTACTGCTTCCGCATTTTAATTTTCCGCACTTATTTTTATGTGGTGACTTTGGTTTGTGCTTATTGTGATTTGATCTAAGAAAGAGTTTTTAAAATACCAATTCACCCCCCCCCCCCCCCCTTTTTGGTTAGCCTCGGGCTAGTTCTCAAGGGCTTAACATCCCTAACGAACTTTCAGGTAGGAGGGAAATGCTCTCGTCACACATCCAGAAGTTCATCGAGGGCCACACTAGACCCTCATTTCCTGGATGCAGATGCTCAAGCTGCCTACCAACGCTACAAGGAGGCTGGAATCACAGTCTCCAGGACTGTCAATCTAAATTATCTCTCTTATTCGGTACTTAACTTATTTTCCCATACCTCCTTGTACTTTCTTTTGACTCTAGTTGTCCCCTTCAATTCTGAACTTTTGTTTAAATTCTTCATAAGCCTTAGAATTAATTCTTCCTACACTTCTCTTTCCTCATATGTGAATCGATGCCCTGTGGATATCATATATCAGGATTACCAAGAACTTGTATAACTTTCCACCATAGGGGACAAACTCCATACCCTGTGTTCTGATCCTGATTATGACTGGGCTCCAGCCAATCACTTCCTTTGGAACACTACAGCCCACTTTCATGTTGGAGAGACTAGATCTTTACTCAAAGATGCTAGGACTGTTCAACATGCCCTTCGCACCTCTATAATCCCAAAGGTTGGTGATCGTGTCCACATTACTCCTCTTCTTGCAATCACTACTTCTTACATTCTATCCCATCATAAATTCAATGCAATCGACATAATCTTTTGCTACATCGATCACTTGACTATAATTCAAGATCCAGGTCATAGGAGGAAACCAAATCTTGCCCTATGATATCTCATTGCATATGTTTTAATAAAAAAAAAATATAAAACCTCCAATATCCTGCTCCACCAGATCTCCCCACTGCTTTCTACTCCAACATTTCCTTTCAAACTCTTCACAGTACTCATCTCCACCCGGGGGATGGGGAAGCTCAGGCTGAGGAGTAGGAGGCTCCAGCTCCTATTCCTAAACCTGTCATACTCTGCCAGCACTCTTAGTTGGATCAGTTGGTGGAGCAATTCCACCAGTGGGAGCTTTGCTTTGAGGGATACGTTGATGCTTAGGAGCAGCAACATGCTGAGGACTTAGCCCATTTTGATGCCTACGTTGCACACCAGTAGCAGCAGCATGACTAAGACATGGCTTAGTTTGGATCTTAGTTTGTCGTGATGTGTAGCTACTTTCAGCATCCACCACCACCACCACCTCCTTCAGATAATCAGGGGCCACCATTTCACTAGCTCTTCTTTTTTCTTTTTCTCATTGTAGTTTGTTTTCTGTTTGATGATTGTTTAGTTTCTAGTTTACTCCTATTTCTCCTCCTTTTTGGGATGTCAAAAGGGGGAGTAGTATGTTGTACTGTTTTGTTATACTGATTGTTATTTTTTGTCTTTTCCTTACACTATTTACACTGAATTGCCATAACTGCTTGTAACATTTTCATTATATTTATCATCATAAAAAATGGGGAGATTGTTACAAATCTATTTTCATGAATTATGATTTTGATGATAGCAAACACTATTGTTTCTCTACGACTGCCTTGTCTTCTGACATTTCAGGACCACAAGATCAGAGGGCAATCAGAACCAGGTCAAGATTGGGTAGACTAGATCTGAGTTAGTTTGTAATGTACTTTTTCCCTTTCTTGAGTCATTTGTAAGCTTTGAGGTGTTTGATGCTAAGTAACCATACACACACACACACACTTGAGTGATTTTTTCTGTCTGAATTTAGAGTTCTCTAATTTTGCTCATATTGGCTGGGACGATATTTTTATTGGCTATGATGATCGGTTTAAAAATAGAAACCCTAATCAAGACATCATGGTTAAGACAGCTGTCATTAAGTCGATCGCCTGGACGAAATTATATCGGCCAGGATGATAGGATCAAATCAGAAAGAATCAACCGCTATGATCTATTTAGGTATTCTTTATTTTAGGACATCGGCCAGGATGATATACTATCGGCCTGGACGATGCAGCACAATTATGCCTAAATTGTTCTGGTAATTAAGGAAAGCAATTAAGGCTGATTACATGATCACATCAACCAAGCCAATCGCAGAATCGACCGGGACAATGGCGTGGATGATTGACATTAGCCTACTTCAATTTAGGGTGATGTCCAGGTCAATTTGGCTCAGATTTAAATTAATCAGCCAGGGCGATGTCCAATTGGCCTGGACAATGTGACCAAAATTACTCTAATCATCCCAAACCGACCGAGCTGATTGAGCAAAATTTATGTTGATCGGCCAAGCCGATGCCCCTATCAACCTGGAAGATAAAGTCAATTTGTATAAAATAAGAGCTATTCCAAAGCACTTCTATTTAAGATCTCTTGCTCTACCTTAGGGGAGATCTTTTGCTGCTGTCTTGACCTGAGAAAGCCTAGAGGAGAGGGAGAGGGAGAGAGAGAGAGAGAGAGATAGAGAGAGAGAGGATTTTATGAGGGTGAGCTTGTGAGTGGGATTCACAAGGATTGCTCCAAGTATTATTCCACTTATTCTTCCATTAGTGTCTCTTGTCCTTGGAAGGGTTGAGATAGGTGAGCTTCAGCAATCGATCAAAGTTCTCTACCTGCTTTAGGAGGAAGAAAAAGGAGTTAGGTTCTTTGCCTCACCGGGGTTGGCGGAAAGGAGTTTTTGTGAGGTCTTATCCTCCTTGCTATGGGAGCAAAAGGAGAGTCACTTTTGTAGTGCATTACAAGGAGGGCGCCTCCGGGGAGTGGATGCAGGTCGAGTTGACCGAACCACTATAAATTCTTGTGTTCTTTTTATATTATTTTCGCATTTAATATTTTGCACTTTGATTTATGTTGTAGTGAATCTTGGTTTAGGTTTTGTGTTTTGATTGTCAGAATTTTTAAAATACAAATTCACCCCCCTGCTCTTGGTTAGTCTTGGGCCAGTTCATTGGGTTTAACATCCCTAATGAACTTTCATAAATAAATATGATAATTAAGGAAAGCAATTAAGGTTGATTTCATGATCACATTGGCTGGGCCGATCACAGGATCAGCCGGGACGATGGCGTGGACGACTGACATCGGCCTATTTCTATTCAAGGCAACATTCAGGACAATTTTCCACAAGTTTGAAATAATCTGCCAGGATGATTTTCTATCATCCTGGATGATGTGACTAAAATTACTCTAATCGTCCCAAACCAATCAGGCTGATTGAGAGAAATTTATGCTGATCGGCCAGGCCGATACCCCTATCAGCCTGGATAATAAAGTCGGTTTGTATAAAATAAGATCTATTCCAAAGCTCTTCTATTTAAGATCTCTTGTTCAACCTTAAAGCAGATCTTTTGCTGCTATCTTGACCTGAGAAAGGCTAGAGGAGAGGGAGAGAGAGGGAGAGGGAGAGGATTTTTTGAGGGGGAGCTTGTGAGGGAATTTCACAAGGGTTATTCTAAGCATTGTTCCACTTCTTCTTCTTCCACTAGTGTCTCTTATCGTTGGAGGGTTGTGAGAGGTCTTCTTTAGCAATCGATCAAGGTTCTCTGCCTGGTATAGAAGGAAGCAAAAGGATTTTGGTTCTCTGTCTGCTTCAGGAGGAAGCAAAAGGAGTTGGGTTCTCTGCCTCGCCGAGGTCGGCGGAAAAGCATTTTTGTCAGGGCTTCACTGCCTTGCTGTGGGAGCAAAAGGAGAATCACTGAGTTTATTCCAATACCTAGAGGCGCCTCTGGGAAGTGGACGTAGGTCAAGTTCACCAAACCACTATAAATTTTTGTGTCCTTTAATTACTGCTTTCTGCATTTATTCTTCCACACTTTGATTTTCATTGTGGTGATTTTGGTCTGAGTTTTTGTGATTATGTTTTGATTGCTGAAAGATTTTAAAATACCAATTCACCCCCCCCCCCCCCCCACTCTTGGTTAGCCTTTGGCTAGTTCATAAGGGCTTAATATCCTTAACAAATTTTCAAATCCTATAAGGCAATTCTCTCTCTTTCTCTCTCTCTCTCTCTCTCTCTCTCTCTCTCTCTCTCTCTCTCTCTCTCTCTCTCTCTCTCTCTCTTTCTCTTTCTCTTATAACATACTTCTCTCTCTCCCCTTTACTCAAAACCTCTCTTTAAAGTCACTCAAACAAAATAATCACTCCTCTTGACTGCTAAAGACTATTTGAAACAAAATAAGATTTCTTTAAATATCAAGGTCTGAGAAAAAACCATTAAATTTAATTTAGATGTAGTAGTTCGTACAGTATAGTTTGAAGATTGTACAGTACTACTAGTTAAAGTCTCCCTTTAATACTATAAGATGGTTATTTCCTTGTACGATAAGTTCAAAGGTTTTACCTGATTGAACAGAACGAAAATAAAGTCATACAATATGAATAGTTGAATAAAATAACAATTCATCCTAGATGAAGCATTGTGATTAATTATCATCATAGTCGCCGCTTAATTTGTATAGTATGAACCTCACTTCATACAATATTATCACAAATCACAATTAATTTTTTATTTGATAACTTAATTTTTGGGATTTAATTAGGCTATATTTTTAAATATCATACAATATGATTAGTATCCCATTATATGAATATCACAAATTTTAATTTTTAAAATATTGCCTAACTATAAATGATGGTGAGAATTTCTAAATATAATTTAATTATCATATATGATTCAAATCATATAGTATGATTAGTTCATCTTAATTTTAATTTATTTTCTTTGTTTAAATATTTTAATTAATTTTTAAATGAATTGGTTATATAGTACGATGTGGATAGTCCACTATGATCTTAAAAAAAAAACATTTTATTTCACAACCCTGTGTGTGTGTGTGTGTGTGCACGTTTGCTACGCTAGTATACACCATTTATAATACACATACTCAAAAAATATAAAATTATAAACTATTGCTAAGGTAATTGGTGAAAAAGTAGTAAGATTGTTAGTGCCTAAAATGTTTCACTCTACCCTTTTAATTCACTCCCCTTTTATGGGTGATGTTGTTACTAAAACATTAGTAACACAACAAAATATAAACAATAATAATAACTATGATAACCCAAATAAAGACCAATAATTTTTGTTATCATCAAAACATAAGCTTAGTCTCCTAGATTGCAATAAAACCACTTCCCTAAAAACCATAGGGAACTCGAGACACATAAACCATATAATGAGAACACTTTAAGAGACCTCTCTTAACAGAGACCTGTTTAATCATAACTTTTGACTACTTGATAATCAGTTGTGATTACCCAAGTAGCACAAGATTAATGAGTCATCCTCGAGGTCCATGTTGAGAGAAAATATTAGATTACTCCCTATAGTAGGCCAAGGTTCCTAGTGTCACAACCCGGACCAATATGACTCAATAATACACAGTTCATACCATATCCAATTGTGACAATAATGACCTCAAGATCTGGTTAGAGAAGTATTAAAGCAAAAATTCTAATTTATATGCTACATAGAGCAACTATTTAATGTAGTATAAGGTAGAGGACTACTGAATCTCAACAAGTTTTTTTTATATATCATCCAAAATATATAAAATCTAAAATCTATCTACAGTAGTACTTGGTAGTAGAGACCACAACAAAAAAAAACAGGTCTGCAAAAAATAAAAAATAACAAAATATACCTACAACACATATCATAGCCTGCTATCCCAATTGCTCACTTCGCTGCTTACCCTTTCCCGAGCCTGATAACAAAAGCACATGCCACTATAAAGGTATGCCCCCTCTTTTATAACAAGCCCATAAAGTAGTGTGTGGCTCACCTCTTAGTTTATGAGATTTTCACACCTTAAATGATAGTAGTAAATATCCCTAAAGGGAGATTACCTCTACCTCTAATGAGATGAGCTCTATAATAAAGGAGGAGCATAAATTCCCTTAGCTAATGAGTCTTGATGATTGCTTCTATGAAGAGAAAGAGTCTAGTGTAAGGCTTGGTCCATCACAGGTGACTTCACATTCAAACAACCCACCTCTCAGCCATTGCGTCATAAAAATCAAGCTCACAAGTAAAGAAATAAAGGTTAAATCCTTAACTCCATTCAAAGGATCAACAGGCATAAGATTGGTACCAAAAAAAAAAACTAACACTGCCAACCATGTATGATAAAGTATAAAAATAAAATGATCAAATGACAAAATAATTTCTTTATTTTAATTTTTTTTTTTATCAAAAGTATCAAAAGATTACAAAATTAAGGTTGATGTGACTCACTTATCAGTCGTACTAGTTTTCCCACTGCCTTCATCAGTAACATTATCAGAAAATTATCTAAAGTAGTAGGAAGGATCTTTGAACTTAAGATAGAGAACATCTCTTGCCACCATCTTTCATGTGCATTCTATGGCCCCATCAAAATAATGGTAATGCACTTACGCATTCTATAACATTTTCTTCTAGCAAGTTCACCTTATTCACTTTATCCTGATGAATCTCTTTCTCCTCATCTAAAGTGAGCTCATCATATCATTTCATGTCGCTCATGAGCTCAATCTTTCCAACTATACCAACATAACAATTTCTAAGCTTAAATGTTTTCTGCTAATGAGTTTATCATCAAATATACCAAGTTGTGTGGATCTCAATAAAAAATATCTTATTCTTTTGCAAAGTAATGAATGAATCTTTCATTCTCAAAGAACCAACTAGATATTGGAATGACACATTTCTCTTCACTTGCAAAAAATCACTTTCTCTCTAGAAGGTAATACCTAATCTCCATTTGATGGATATAACCTTAGAAATTGGTAAAAGCTTTAGCACTTTGGACAGGCTCTTTTATATATATATATATATATATATATATATATATATATATATATATATATATATATATATATATATATATATATATATATATATATATATATATATATAATAACAGCAACTATTTCCCCATTCTTTTGTAATAGCTCAAAAGGGGCTACCACCTATTTGGAGGACTCAAAAACCTCCTTTCCCCTAAAATATGAGGGATGAATGCTCCATTCTATAGGAACCAATGATTTCTTGGCAACTTGTATGAACATCAATGATCATCTACTTCTTTGAGTGGAATTTAGGATAAGCCTCAACAACGGCCAAATAAGCTTCATTTTTATTCTTATGGACAACATGACACCGGTACATAAAGATTCCATGTCCGTGAGAAAAGTGTAACCCATGACTCCTCTTGCATGGTCTCAAATACATGATCAATATACAACGAGGACTTTGCCTCATTAAGACAAGCAATCTGGTTACAATAAAAAATATTTAAAATAAGATAATAAGCAGCATGGTGAGGTCTAATAAGTGGCAGGTTCTTCAGTAGCCTCAACTCCTCTGTATATTCAGTAGATAAATCCGAGAGGGCCAACTTTTTCTTCTTCAATAGTAAAGGAGAAATTGACTCCTTCCACTCGGGTAAGCTTAAAACCACATCAATTTTTTCCTTCTAAAAATGCACTATGTTCTCCAAGACAACTATCTTGCCAGACATATATGAGAACTATATGAAACATTCTTGGGATGCCTTTTCTATGAACACATGTCTAAATAGATTGAATGAATATGGTAAACCACACTCCAACATAAGAGAAGTAAAATATATAATTAATGCCACAGAATTCAGCAATAGTTGAGCAAGGGCCAGTCTATAAAAATTCAGAACTTCCTCTATTTCAGCACATAAAGTAAATTGCAGCCCCAACACCAAGTGATCAATTGAGATGACTTGTACCCCATCCATCACTATATTGATTCATTCATCATCTTTTGTTGACCTTACATATTCATCATGGGCTATACATAAAGTATTGAATATATATCAGCATATTCCTCCATTCGAAGAGTACTCATCAATCCCATTTCACTAGGGAATGTAACCGCACACTTATATAGAACATACATATCAACATAAATGTTTATAAAAAGAAGAAGCAATAGAGACAATGTGAATCTCCCATTCCCAAGACCCTGCCACTCATTTCTATAGTTTTAATTTGATGCATAGAGATCAAAGTCTATTAAATCAAAATTAATACAAAAAAACCACACCATTCCCTCTCATCATTACAAGATCCAATGAATCTAATCACACTCACTTCTAGTCTCCAAAGTGATAACTCTTTGAATATTTGGCACAAATGCCACCTCGTCCTATTCGACAAGACAAATAAATTCTCTTTTTCAATTTTTTTTTACATGAAACTTCCAGAAGTCAAAGATTCAATTCAAAAAAGGAAATCGCCCTCAACAAACACACAAAATAAAAAAGAAAAATCAACTCATGTAGTGATTACATCGGAAGATCCCCGCCATATGATATTTTATCATACTACGCACTAATCATCCCATCCTGTCTATATACTAAATAACTTAGTGAGTACCTTAGGGAAAACCCTTCTATATATTCTAACTAAGCATCATACACTACTCATATTCCATTGAGTTTATGCGACTCCACATGGCCACCAACTAATCATAATATAGAGTCCTCGAACCGCTCTGATCGTAGTATTTTATAGCAGTAACTCCATCTCCATCGATACCAAGCTTGTCCACATCTCTTGACTTGGGTGCCAACACCAAGAAAACCAATAAACCTATTATTTCTACTGACTAAATTCATTCCGAAGGATGACTAGGATCAATAAACAAATATATGGTAAAGAAATTAATGGTTGCTCGTGAATCTTACCTAGTTTTCACTCATCAATGACCTCTTTGATAGCCTTTTCAGTTATAATGGTGGTTTCCTCACTAACTACACCCCAATTGGGTGCAATCGTCTCCTTCATGGTGGCTTGACTCATGCTCCATAACATGCTCTTGAGAGGAAAATGTTGAATCCTCCCATTTTCAAGACCTTCACATTTTTTGTTCTTGCTTCTGAAAGTAGGGACAACAAAAAAAATCATCTATTTCATCCCCTCCAAAGGATTAGATAATTGATCATCCTCAATGATGTAACATCAGCTCGCATCCCCTTTAGCAGAGAACCAACAATGAGATCCATTGAGTTCACAAACACTCACGAATCCCTATCAATAATAGCCTTTCTTAGCATGACTTCTTTTACATTTGAGTCCTCCATGCCAATGGCCACTCTCGCTCTCTTATTGTAGCCTTCATGGAAGCTCAAACACTAAGTAGAGTGGAAAGATCCTTCTTGTTGGAATCAAGCAAGGATCATAAGGAGGAAAGAAAAATTAAGCATCTATAAGACTAGAGACAATTTTTTATAAAGAAAACAGATGATGGAACTATCTGGCCTCCACGGGAAAATAATCTTAGAAATCCATAGAGATTTAGGGTAGTAAATTTGCATTTACTCATTCTCTTTTTTGGGCTTTTCCCTTTATTATACCTTTTTGAAATCCAATATTAAAAAGATCAAATAAATTCAAAAACTATATATATATATATATATATATATATATATATATATATATATATATATATATATATACCTATGACTACATGTAAAGGCTCTCATTTTCAGGTGTCTTATAGGTTACATTTGAGTCAAGTTGAAGAAGAACCCCCTCCTTTCTCAGAATAGTTCATTCGAGGGACTTTCTTTTGAGATGGGAAGGAGATTAACAATAGATTATGACAAACTATATTCAACCTCACCATCCATGCAATCTCCCACCCTAATAGGAACACTGAAGTTTCTCTCTTAGTCAGACAAATTTTAATCCATCCTGGCCAAAGTCAAGCATCCCATGCAAGACATATCCATAGTTAAGATTACATCACATATATGTCTCATAAGACATCTCTTGCAATTGGATCCACCTTAAAATCACATCAAGATGCTACTCGCACCCATGCATCTCAACGGGGTAACCTCAGGCCAATTTTGTTTATATGCTTGCCCAATCTCCCTACTGCATATGGATGCTACTCACCCCTCTCGTCAATGGAGCTACCTCAAACCAAGTTCTTGTTATTTCCAACTCAATATGTGAGTTCATCATACATGCAACCTGTCTCATGAAAATTGCAACTATACTCAACATAGATGGATAAGCTACATCATAGATGGATGAAATAGTTACTAAATCCTATTCATATCTATTATTACTCTCAAAACCCTATAAAGGGAAGTTCATCAATATCATCAGGAGAGACCTTCATCACCATCATTTGTCTCTCTCCTTAAGGAAGAGATATATTATGTCATAATTAGCTTAAGTTCTATTGCATAGAGTCCTTGCTTCCACTAGTCTTGTACATTTGGCTTAGATAATAAATATTTTATCTAGATCCATATTCACCTTTTTTCTCTCTTTCTCTCAAAAGACCAAATATGATTCAATAAGATGAATCAATTAAACTAGGATAGCCATATGCAACTTGTAATCCATGTGTTTTAATAGTGCTTAGGGTGATCAAAATGGTATAAATAAGGGGCAGAGGGACCTTGATATATATAATTTATTAACCCTTTAATTTAGCAATAAACTTAGAACCCAATTGCACATAACCTTTTCCTATTTTTTTAAAGATCCATATAACTTACTCTTTTCTAATATGTTTGTACATTGCTTACTTTTACTTTTCATGATTTATTTAGGTCTATGTAGTTCCTATGCATACACCATTAAACTATTTCGATATTTTCATTAAAATTTTATTTACAATCCCACTACACTAAATCTTTCTCTACTCTTTTATAAGAACCCATTCACTTTATTCATTTTTAGTATATTTGCTGGATGCATACTTTTACTTTTCTTTCTAATTGATGTACAAGATTTCTCTAAAAATTATACATTGTAATAGTTTGTTAATGAAAATATTTTCTATCAAATTTATATGACTTTATAATCAACTTTAAAATCAATTTAAGATATATTTTTTGATTTAAAATTGTTTCTCCTTAAGGATAATATTTCAATTTAATTTATTCTCTTTATTTTTGATAGAAGAGATTAAGGTGAGCTTATTAGTAACTAATCCTAGCTAATGTGCTTTCATCTCATGACCCATCTTAATACATATAGACCAGTCTTCACATTATCAATAACCTTGCATTCACTTGTGTCCCCTATGATTGTCTTCCCAAATTGACAACATAATTCAATTGAAAGTATTTAGATGGAGATCTAGTATGCAATATAATAGTAGTCTTTATCTAGATAGGATTATAATTTTAATTAAAAAGTCTTTATCGTGTGTACCCAAACTATCAAATTCACTCATTGTCATAGGCATTTCATATACTTATAAAGATTATAAGTTCCAACTTCCTTTGAGATATAATTGATAAATTTTGCCTAGCTATTTTTTTTTTTCAGGTCACAAGTCTCCCTTAGGATGATACACTTCATAATTACTAATAAAATATTTCATAACTTGATTAAGTGGACTACCTTTATTACGAGATAATTTGATTTAATACATATACTTGTTACCCATTTGAGCCTATTCACTATAATTAATCTTTAATGATACTTTATTATCTCATAGAATTTTATTTACAGAGAGATAATCATCTCATTTGATTATAATGATTAACATTATATCTTGTGGATGCCTTGTCTAGAAATATAAATTATCTCAATGTTGACATCTACTTAAGTAGCTAAGAGAAAAAAAAAAGAGATGAGAAAATACTTAAAATGACTGCCTGCCGCCCATGTCCAAATCTATCATATCCCACTGTCACTACAATATCCAGGTCTATAATTCAGCGCTAACCCACTCTATCTCACGTCTCTTCCCACGGAATAGCCTTGCCCCATCATTAAAATAGAAAATGGCATCTCTTCTTTGCCTCCTTCCATGCTCAACTCCAACATACAAAACTCACTCACAAGCTTCAGCCATCAACATTCCCATTTCCTTCTCCTCCCACACACTTATCAAAGCCAAACCCAATATACAATTAACCCTCTACAACAACTAGTTTTCCTATTTTTTTCCAAGTTCAAAGCTGTCGATCCTTGTATAACCCGACACAGAGATAACCAATAGTTGTTGAACTCACAAACCCATCTCCTTCATCTTCATTCTTCCTCCAATTTCTGCCCTAGCCGCCTCTATCCTTCTCCTTTTTTTCTCCTCAATCAAAAATATAGACCTACCATAAGTTCCATTGTTCTTTATCCTTCCTCTGCTTGTGTACAAGCAGAGGTCTATCTAACCTCTTACCACTACCCTCATAACCAGATCACCTGCTCTACCTAGCCAACCCCTTCTCTTCCCCACTACTCTATTTATAAAGCCCATACTCACTAATCTAAACCCCATTCAAATCAACCAACTATAAGCCCATGGTCGCATACCTCATCAACCCCTGCATCACTATAATCAACCCACTCCACTCAACCTTCTTCAGCCAATAATAGTGAAAAGCCCACATAAATATGTACTCAAAAACCTAAATAAAAACACATTAGCCCATTTAATATCAACCCAAGGTAATCCCTATCACTTCTTTTTTTTATTACTTATGTTTCAAATTAATATTGATATTAATTATAATTAACATCAATATTAATTTTAATATTGTACTACCATTAATAATTCTAAATAATTTTATTATTATTTACTATAACTAGCATTAATGTATATATATAAAGAGAGATAAATAGAAAGGAGAAATGAGAGTTCAAAAAAAAGGAGAAAAGATTAAAGAAAGAAGAGGAATAAAAATTCAAAGAAAAAAAGAAAAAAAAAAAGAAGAGGAATGAAAATTCAAAGAAAAAAAGAAAAAAAATAAATAAATTGAAAAAGGGATTTTTGTGCGTTGGTTCACAAGCACCCTTGACAGCATCTCAATAACTGATCTGTGCATATGTATAACTTCTAAAACTCAAAATATCTCTATTGATGTTTGTGACGTACCAAAAAATCTCTTATACACGCTTTTCTCTTGCGTGATTAGATGGGAATCCAGTGTGACGCCTGCAACGAAGCGAGTAAGCCATATACGCGATTTTGTTTAACACGGCGGGGATAAATATAAGTATTTGTAGACACTCCAGTATCTATGGGGAAAGCAAAAGCGCATTTCAAATAGGTACCCCAAATACCCATACACACCTTTATCTGGCATGGTGGGTTTGAAGATTTATCACTATGGTGTCATTCAAAACATATCGTACATGTTTTTCTCTATTATAATAGGAGACCAAGACTCCTGGAATTTTCCCTAAGCAAGGGAGACACTGGGAGGCTACCAAAATTTTTGGTGAACTGGGGACCTGACTCAAACAATTACAGGGGAGTTGAAACTTAATTGAACATAGGGAACTTGAAGGACTCAAATCTAAACTTGGATGATACAGAGGACAAAAAATTTGAATAATTATAAGGAACTCGAACATGATCTATATTTGACAAGGAATTAAACTTGCTACTTCAACTTAGTAACCTTCTTTCAAGTAGAGATCAAACTAAAGGGATAATAATATGCTTACAATTAATTAATAATATAGAGTTCCCAAGGAATTTTAATGATCTTCAAGCCAATTAAAATGCAAAGATCAGTACGCAATGTCATTGGTTTAGTCATGCATACTACAAATAACTTTTAAAGATAACCAAGATCTTGCAAATACAAGCATCTTATGACAAATGATAAAGTATATTCATGAGTTTAGTGAAACAACTACTTTATAACACTCTCACAATAACCATCAAGATACAAGAAAGCACATTAATTCGCATGCAATCAAGGATAGAAGATATGCAACACATACAATTTATTTATGAATATAAATATACAAACTACATGCTACCTATAGCAATAGCAGATGTACTGTGAAGACCAAAAACTATAGCAAAATTTATAAATAATGTATCAAATGTAAACACATTCATAAGTTATCATAGCAAAAGAAGACTCTTCATACACCTTGTGTGTATCCATAAACAAAATACAACATAAATATATTAAATGCAAATGCTTACAAGTTACTGTGGAAACTCATTGTGCATATAATAGGACACCTACAAGCATCTACAAATGCATAGTAGGAGATTCCTTAGTGCACAATAAGCTACATGTAGAAAGTAACAAGCAGTACATGGTAATATACCCGTATGAAACTAACAAATGACCATAGTACAATGCCATGCCACTGAATCTGTAATATATGTTCAAGCAGACAGAAGGCGTGTTTAAGCTTTCAAAGAGAATGTTGTATTCAAACAATGGTCACCTGTACAATTTACCATCACTAAACAGCCTAGAATGTTGTAGATAATTTGTGAGGTCTACAAATGCGAAACATGCTTAATAATGAACCCATGTGCATGCCCGATCCTTCTTTGCTGGTGGGTAAGAGTCGAAACAGCGTGAACTATCACAAAAATATACAGTCATGGCATCAACTGAGATATTTATTTTAATATATTCATATTTGGCCTAGAAGGCCTTCAACAAAGAAAAATCACCAACAATGGCATAATGCCTATGATGAACCCAATCCTTTATCAACGAGTTGACAAAATCGATAAAGTTTAATCCATAAATGAAATTATCTATAAATACCCTAATAATGGCCAAGTTAAATATTTATCTTAACATGAGCGATCAATTCCAAATACATTAAATGCCATCATAAATACCCATGAAATCCAAAATTCCAAGAAAGTATCAAAAGTACAAAATGTTTAAAATTAAAATTAACCAAAAAATCACTTAAAAATGAAATCTATCCACCCTTCGTAATAGTTTGCAAAGGTAGACAAATCTAAATATCACTTTAGCTCATAAAGAGCTAATGTCTGGTCGTTAATATCAATAGGATTTATTTTCAAACCATCTCCTACCAGTAAGGATATGACACATGTCCTCTAATCAATAGTTTTGCTGCCAAATGGCACCGCAGGTAAATGATTATAACCAAGGACTTATAAATAGAGTGGTTTTACCACCAAATGGCACCACTAAATTATAGTCATAGCTAGAGCTTGTATGCTCCCAACTGGAATCAAATCCTTGATATACGAATATATATGATATAATCGATAGGGCATAAATCCATATGTTAGCTAAGGTAAATTTAAATTTATTCCCATAAATAAACTTCCATCCCAGGTCTACGAGGTACCCTTAAATGAAGTAACCCATGGATGCTGTCAAGCATTATTCTATTATGTTAGGTTAACTAGCTCCTCTGACTAAGTTGATTGTGGACCACGATTGCCTAAGACTAAGGAACCATGTGATCTTAATTGGGCTCATCATCATTCACCCCACCATCAGGTTTAAGTGCAAGATGATAAAATTTCTATTTTAAATAATAAATTTCCAAAATGAAAACTCATGCTACTACTATATGCTAGATAACACTTATCTCTACGTATCGGATTGACAAATATCCTTAATTGAAAGTTATCTCTCATTAGCAAGAGGGGTAATTAATTGTAGGGGATTGCACTTATAGGAAACCAAAAGTTAGATCATAAAGTCATCACAAAATGAGGGCAAAATCTCTAGGTAGTGTTTTATCAACAATTGCAATATGCCTTCCCAAAATTTACGCCAGAATGTAATCCGTTAAAACTATCCTGAAAGCATAGGGAGGCTATGTCACAAATTTTTTGAGCCCAAAGTTTTCTAGCTACACCAGTAGGGTTTGGTTTCTCTTTTCATCTTTGATTAAGTCGTCTAAAGGCTATAGTAGCAGCTAAATTAATATGAGCTCAAAATGCCAAATGTCTCAAAATGATCATTCAATAAACTAAAGTGTTGAATATTCTAAAATGATCAACTCAACAATCTCAATTAAAAATCACTAAGTAGGGTTTTAAATTTGTTTTAATTTCTTTCTTTTGTTATCTATTTTTGTTCTTCTATTTTGTGCAAGTCTCTATATTTTAAAAGTGTAGCATGATGTATCATATGTTGATTACTAATCATTACCTTTTATTTGTACAGATGGATCTACAAAAACACTTCCTTCACTTTCTAACTAGGATGAGGTGCTAGTATCCAACTAATAAATGTTGTAATCAATACTGGAAATACTTGAACCACCATCTAGTTTAGGAGGCTATAATTATTTGTTGTTACTGTAATAGCTTCCACCATCCCTATTTAAAGCATGAAATCTAAAGGGCCTACTAGGAGGCCAAACACTGGCAATACAACGATCTATTACTAAAGAGCCTCAAAGGAGGATCTATGTATTTGAATGGATTTTGCAATTAAAAGCCTCCAGCCACCGAGAGGATCATAGCCAATGAAAGGATTTATATGGTGACTACCAACACCATTACCTTACCCAACGAGCCTGTCGTATGTGGGAGGAATAATGCTAAAGCTTCTTCATGTGGAGAAAAGATGAGGAGAAGATAGAAGAGAAAGGTGAACGCCAAGCTTTAAGCTCATTAATAATTAGTTCCTATACACCTATTAAATATGCTAGCCTAAGAGCTAGAAGTTACCATTACTACTTCGAGTGTTTTCATGGGCTCTAAGTGGGTTAAAAGAAATAGCTCCACTGGTGACCTTAAGTAATCATTTTGGGATCAATAACCTCAAGGCCTAGTCCCAAAAAAGGAAGAGCCTGAAGACCTTTTGGCCTAGGTATATCGAGTCCTAAAGATCGATGAAGGACAAAAGCTTGAAAAGGAAGAAACTCTGATAGCTACTGATGATTGAGGCTAGAAGGACCCCAACAAGATTATAACCCACCGTGGTGGGTAGGAGAGAAAGAAGAATAACCCACATTGTGAAGATTATGGTGTGACACATGAATTGCATGTTCAGGGGTCCACTATCAAAAGGCCCTAGTGGAATAGAAAGAAAATCTAGAGGTTGAAGCCTCATGATGAAGAAATAAGAGAAAAAATAATCAATCTAGACATGATATGCGGTGCGGCTTCCCAAAGATACACCCCAGCCAACAAATAATGTCAAAAGTTGGTCTAAAAGAAGGCCCACGATGACATCCATCCTGAAGGTCATCACTCTAGGGAATCTAGTCATTTTACTGACCTCAACAAAAGAAGAAACTAACATAAGACATAGTATGTAGGTTGAGAAAATCTTCCTACCCAATAATGAACTAAAAATCTAGTGGCACCACCACTCAGATATCTAAGTACCATAAGAGGAAGAAAAAATAGAAGCGGATGCAATGAACATAGAAGTTTTCTTCATGGCAAGGCATTAACACAAAGATGAGGGTGGTGATAAAAATTATCGACCACCTAGATGGATATAATGACGCTGCTATAGGGCTATATTTGTTCCCAACAAAAGTGGCCATTCTTTAGAGGAAGAAGTGGAAGAGGAAGTTAAAGAAAATCCCTTTGCTATTGAGAATGTCATACTCGCAAACATGTGAAGACATATGAGGTAGTAGATGAGGGCCAAGGATATTGAGATCTCTCAAATGAATGAAATGATGAATGGGATGACAACCCAAATAATAATAATGATATGGATAATGTAATGAACTGTTGCTGCCAGTCTCATGCCTGATCCTCGGACCGATCCTCCAAATCTCTAAATACCTTAAGTTTCAGCAGTATGAGGTATGCCTAAAGGCAACAATGAGGTTTATAATTACATTTTCTAGTCTACTACACAGACTATTACAAGTACGTTTGAGTATGTAACCATTGTTTAGTTGGAGGGAATAATCACAAAATAATAAAGGTTATTAAAATCATTGATTAGGTATAGAAAATGTTGGGAAAATGTCATTTTTATTCCATTGAATACAACCAAGGGTTGTACCAGAAAGGTTACTCTATCTAAATTTCAATACATTCAATGATAATAATAATCCTATATAGCACTTGGCATAATTAAAATCCAGTTATAGGAATACAAGAGGCAATGATGACATACTCTTCTAATAATGCATCAGCAGTTTAATGGTGGATACTTTTGAATGTTATGCTGAATTGCTAAATAACTCTGTGAAGATGTTTACAGAGTTAGAATAAATGTTTTTGAAGAGATTCTCCAACATGAATGAAAATATAACGATTTATTATCTCGATCTAGATAAAATGAAAAGTGATGAGCCAGTGACTAAGTACATTACTAGATGGCTTAATTTAAGTATGAAATGTTAGCAGTAGGTTAAAGAAGAACATGTTGTACAATTTCTAATTGTAAATATCAATGACAAGATGCAACCATTTTTATGCATGGCCAAAATCACCATATTTTAAGACATGATGGACAAAGTGGCCAAGTTCAAGAAATTGAATTTGTCAAAATCAGAGAGCCACTTTGATAAGACCAATAAGGATAAAACCTCTGGTGCTAGAAGAGGTGAGGCCGACTCAACGTGTTTCTTGAGAGCCAATAAGAAAAAATAGGTGGTTTATAATGTTGACAAAGTAATGTAGCCGATGCAATATGAAGACAAATCAAAATAGACCTATAACCCTAATCCCAAATCGAAGCTGATACTCATGGGAAATGACAAACCACAAATTTTACATGGTTGAGGAAAACATCTGAGGTAAATAAAGGGAACTGGTGACCAAACATTCCCATCCTTCAATGATAAAATAAATAAAGAATATTCATTTAAGAGGGAGAGTATCCCCAAGTTTATTTTGACAGGTATTAAAAGGAGTCTTAGATCTGCCATCTTATTAAAGATTACTATATTTTGAAGGACTGGCTAGAAAAATAATATTAGAGAGGTGAACTCACATTATCAGATAATGTGTTGGCTCATACTAAGAAAGAATCAAATCAGGTGGTTACATCCTCTTTCATACCTCTGGTTGGAGAAAAGTAAATGAAAAGAAGCTAGCTTAAGAAGAGCAATGGGAGATTATAGTCTCTAAGAAAACTATGAAAATGTTGAAACAGCTCAAAGGAGTTTTGGAAATATCATACGAGGCTGATGCTCGATCTAATGGCTCTACCTATAGCATGAGCATCTACATCCAAATAGCACCTCAACCAAGCTAATTCCTTTAAGATGACAAAAGTAAAACCCTCCATAAAGAAGAGCAACCTTAAAAAGACCAAGGAGAAAAAGACAACAACTCAAAGGGCTATTGATAGTTTGGACGAATATTATCAAAATGTGAGGCAACCTATTAAGCTTGTTGACTTAATATGAAGCCAAAAAATATGATGAAGAATCTATTTTTGTAGAAGTATGTCATATCATTTCAGTTGTGTCAAACACACCAATAAAAGAAGAATATAGTAAGGATGTAGCTTTTGAATCCTATCTAATGGAGTCATCGATGAACTATAATTCAGAGGAGGATCTTTATTTTTCAAATGAAGGTGAATCAAATGCTAACATAGCGTCGAGGATGAAACATGTAAATCTAGGTGGAGACTTTAAATTAATGGATGAATCTTTATACATGAAAATGTCTGACATTGAAGAAATTATTCTGTCAAATGAGTTTGAGCCAGAACAGCTTGCTCAAGTGCGGTTGAGAAGTTAAAAAATACTGTCATCTCAACTGAAGAAGGGGATCCCAGTAAAGATAATAAGAAGGAGATAGTTATCAATGAAGATATCATCCCTAAAAATCCTATGAAGAAAGATACTTCAGCCAAGATGATAGATTATAATATCTTATCACATTTGATAAAAACATTGGCACAATTCAACATATATGTTGCTTTTGAAATATTTAAAGATCTTCGAGAGACTTTGGTTCAAGTTCTTAAAGACCCTAAAAAATATGAGGAAATTTTTGTTGAGTATAATAAGCCAGAGGTTCTACCAGCCCATAATGAGCCCTTTATCACCATCACTAAGGAAAACATTTAGAATAGCAGATCATAATTACCCTATATATATTACTATAAAGAGCAATATAATGATAATTAACTGAATTCTAATCCATCCTAGGTCCTCCATCAATCTTATAAGCTTGAAAGTACTGAGATCACTGTGCCTCGACATGGAACACCTCGGGTAAGATAAGATGATGGTACACGACTTCAATAAGAAGAGGAAAAAAGCTCTTGGATCATTTATATTCTCCATCACGTTTGAGGAACTTCATATAGAGGAAAAATTTAATATGATTGATGTGGATACTTCATTCAAGGCTCTCATGGCTTTCCCTTGGTTTCCTGAATATAATATTATCTCATTAACACTACACCGATGCTTGAAGTATCTCACATATAGAGAGGAGTTCTAGATCTCTAGCAATATCCAACCTTTTGCAGTTCATAAAGAAATAATTTATGAATATGCCAAGTTTTTCATTTTGAAGAATCAATAGCTGTCGAGCTCTCTAGAAGCCAAGGCATTAAATTCAAAGACCACAAATAGCCCAAACTAGAAGGTGAGCAGAAGTAGGTGAGGAGAAATAAGACAATGCTGACTTTTCCAAAAATAGTTTCCACTCCTAAAGAAAGAAAACACGTGCCTCACCTATGGAGTAATATATATAAGGATGATGTCACCCCTAACAAATCTCTGAGAGTATGTCAGTCAACGACCAAAGAGCAAAAGAAGGAAAAATATTAAGATTTTTATTACAACTATGAGTCTACCTACACAAGCAAGGTGCAGTGTGTATCCTCAAGAAAAATAGGTAGTCTGTCAATCTTAGACAGTGTAATCGTAGTCACATGCATTCCCCTACAACACTTCAAAGAAATTATTCCATGAGATGTGCATAATGTTAAAGAGCATGTAACCTATTATGTGCCTCCTCTTTGAAATGGGACTAGGCCATGAAGCTTATTCTATTCCATTAGAAAGATTGAAGGAGAAGCAAATTGTGACTGGTTTTGTAGGCTTGTTGATTCAGGGGAGTTAATACCTATGATGATGCCCAGGTTTAATACCAAAAATATCCTAAGAATGTTTCAAAAGCAAGGTAATACTCATTTCTTCAAATAACAAGTTCATTTTTACATGTGCCTCTAATATCAAAGAAATACTAACTTGTTATAGAGGAAAGATTTTCATGTAAGAAGAGGACACAAATTTGTCATATGAAAATATCCCTAAAAAGAGATTTGTTGAGCAAGCACATGTATGGAATTCAAATCCAATGGGACTAGTGATGTGGAGATCTTCAAAGTGGACACTTTTGATGATGATCAACCCATAAAAGCCAAACCTATAATAAAACAGCTTAAATATGGGGGATAGGTTGACACTATAGATGAGCTAAAATAAATGAACTTGGGGACTGAGGAAGACCTTGACCCAACCTTTATTACCTCCCTGCTAACAAAAGACCAAGTGGAAGAAAAAAAAAATCCTTTATGAATTCAGGGACTGGTTTAGCTGGAGATATGCTTAAATGCCCAGGTTATCTCTTTATGTTGCAGTTTATAGATTGGTCATTATTCCATATGTAACCCCTATCAAATAAGCTCCAAGGAGAATGAGATTGGAGATTGAAGAATAGGTGATTGAAGAAACAAAGAACCTTATAGAAGCGAGCTTCATCCGAGAAGAATAATATGGTTATTTGTTCACCAAAATCATCCCTATAAAGAAGAAGACCGGTCAGATTCGTGTCTGTATTAATTTTTGGGACCTCAATAAGGCATATCCAAAAGATGATTTTCCACTACATGTCTAACTATGACAAGTTCGCATTTATGGATGGATCAACATGCTACAATTAAATTGAGATGGCACTTGAAGTTGAAAATCACATATCATTCATGATACTCATCGATATTTTCTTCTACATGGTCATGCACTTTGCCTTGAAGAATGCTAATTCCACCTACCAGTGGGTAATAATAGGTATCTTTGATGAATTAATTCATCAAAAGGTCGAGTACTATATAGATGATCTATTCTTCAAGAGCATGGACCAATAAGATCACATAAAGGCCATGAGGATCGCATTTGAGAGGATAAAAATATATGATCTAAAGATGAACCCTCTCAAATTTACTTTTAGGGTCTCCTCTAAATATTTTTGGGGTACATTGTGTTAGGAAAGTTGTTATTTGCATATTTTACATTATTGCAACTTGTATAGTTTTGATGATTCCAAATATTATTGTTTTATGTGTTGTTATCTCCTAACATTTTTTGGAAGATTTGTTTTTGCTCTTGTGTATACTAATATTTCAGGAAAATCGAACCCCAGACTACGAAGACTTCAAATCAGATTCAGCATGAGATACTCTGTGAATTTGAAGCTTGTACTTTTTATTTGAATTAAATTTAAGAGGGAGTGATTGTAATTGAGTGAATAAATTTACACACACTTAAAGGAGATCTTGAAAAAGTTTTTGTACTGATCGTACGGGACGAACATTGTTCGTACGGGACGATCAGATCAGTTATCTCCTTGTAAGAGCAATAGAACGGACAAGAACTGAACTGGAAAATTTTTCTAAGGAATGATCGTCCAGACGAAATCATTTTTCGTCCCAGGACGATGGGTTCTCTGTAAAATTTTTGTCCAAACGAAGTCCAGTTCGTCCAGGACGATGGGAACCGACTATGGCAGTTTCTGGCAACGTTCTGCAGTTTTCGGAACCAACTTTTGATATAACTGTTCGTACCGGACGAAGTTTTTCGTCCCGGGACGAACCAATTTCGTCCAGGACGAAATTGGTTCGTACAGATGAACAAATGGTTCGTACGGGACGATCCGGTGCGCAGAAAAACATGTTTTTAGCCATTTTTTGGACGGTTTTTCATGTCCTTTCTATATAAGGAGTCCTAGAAACTATTACAAATGCCTTTGAAGTTGTTTTCTCTTGAGAGGGGTCATTGAGTGTGAGAGTTTGGGAGAGATTGTAAGAGTGAAGAGTGAGAGATCAAGTGAGGGGTTTGTGAGGGATTCACAAGGTTACTTGAAGAAGAAGATCTCTTTGTTTCTTCCCATCTCCTTTGAAGGCTCTCAAGTGAAGTTCAACAACATCGGTCCGGTTCTCTGCCGACACTTGGAGAGTGTAAAAGGACGACAAAGTGTATCTTTGATAGCCATTGTGTCTTTGTTCTTTGGGAGAAAACTAGAAGAGAGAACTTGAAAGGGAGAGAGGAAAGGGTGGAGTTTGAGAGGGAGAAGATCCTTGGAGGGGATTTCAAGGGAGTGTGAAGGGGATATTCACACGGTTGCTCCGGCAAACTTGCACTTCAGTACCATCGGATTCAAGGGTCGTCTTGAGGGAAGTTTTGGCGAGAAGAATATCTCTTTGGTGTCAAAGAACCCGGCTACTCCGCCGCACCGGGGAAGGTGGAAGTGATTTTGTACAGGCTTCTCCGCCTTACTGTGGGGGCAAAAGGAGAGTCACTTTGTGATATTAGTGCAATACTCGGAGGGTGCCTCCGGGGAGTGGACGTAGGTCAAGGTTTGACCGAACCACTATAAATCTGGTGTGTTCTTTCTTATTTTTCTTCCGCATTTAATTTCATTGCAAGTTGTTTACTCTGGTTGAAAAGTTTATTTTTTAAACTTTAAATTTAAGTTGCATTAATAATTAAAAAGGTTTTCTAAAAATCTAAGAGTAGAAGTATAATTTTTAAATTACCAATTCACCCCCCCTCTTGGTTAGCCTTGGGACATTTAGTTAGGCTTAACATCCTAATTACTGGACCCAACAAGTGGTATCAGAGCAAGGTTTCAAAATCATAAGTTTTGACTACTTTTTGAAAAACGAGTATGGCTAATTTTAGAAACCGTAAAACATTAGAAGGATATTCAATTGTTAGACCACCTTTATTTGAAAATATTTCTTTTGATTTTTGGAAAATTCAAATGTCTACTTTCTTGCAATCAATAGATTATCGAATGTGGCATATGATTCAAAATGGTTATTCTGTACCGTCACGTATTATAGATGGAATTAAAACTGATACACCTTTTTCTGAATGGAGTAGAGTAGAACAAATTTATGCTGAATTAAATGCTAAATGTATGAATTGTTTATTCTGTGCTTTAAATTTGGAAGATTATATGAAAATCTCTACATGTACTACCGGCAAGGAAATTTGGGACAGTTTATGCATTACATATGAAGGTACTAGTGAAGTCAAGCAATCTAAGTTGAATTTTTTGATGCATGACTATGAACTCTTTAGCATGAAACCTTATGAGACAATCTTAGACATGTATACTAGGTTTATTCAAATTATAACATCATTGCATGCTTTAGATAAAGAATTTTTAAACTTTGAAATAGTCAATAAAATTCTATGTTATTTACTTGACAAGTTTGATGCCAAAGTTGTTGCTATTTGCGAATCAAAAAATTTGAATGAATATTCTATTGATAATTTGATTGGCTCACTCATTGCCTACGAGCAATATTTGGGTCAAAGACTTTTGGATGCAGGTGAAACAATAATGCTAAAAGCCGAAGACATGGAGAAAAGTTGCTTAGTTGGTGAGGAAAGCGATGACTTAACAAGCAAATTGAAAAGTCCACTAAAGCACAAGCATAAGCATCAACAAAAGTGGAATAAAGGTAAAAATGGTAAGAATGTTCAGATTTCTTCAAATATTATTTGCTTTGGATGTAGGAAATCTGGACATCTAAAAAGTCAGTGCCCTAATTTGAGAACTCTTCCTACTAAAGAAAAGGGCAAAGCTAAGCAAATTATAAAATGGGAAAATAATGAAAAGCAAAAAATCTCCTGGGCAGATCTAGCTTCTGAATCATCAGACCAGGAGCAAAATGATGTTTAAACCCTTTGTTTATGTGTTTTTGTGTGTATGTTTTTTTATTAGTTGTGTTTTTATTTTTGTTTATTTTATGTGTTTTTTTATTTTTAATTTTTGTGTGTTTTGTATGATTTTGAAATATTTTCATATCGAATTCCATGTTTCTTATTGTGAGACATTTGGAATGTAATATGAAAATTTTTATAGTTTGTGTACATGTATTTTGTTTAGTGTTTTTTTATTCTTTTATTGCTTTAGATTTTTTTTATGTTTAAGTGTTTTTGTTCTATGTTTGAAATGTTCGTTAGCCTATATAAAAAACCCTTAAATTTTTGATCTTACAAGTGTTATACTTTGAACTGCAACATAAAATTGAATTCATTAGAAAATCTAATTTTCTAAATTTAAGTTGTGTTTATAACTTGATATTATTAAGATTGTCAATTTCATGTCTCTTATTTAGACTACATTAATTTTAATATTATTATTGCAATTGTGATGTTTTCTTATTTTGTATTTCACTTATCAATTAATATTTATGCACTTAGAAAGATTTGAAATTTTAGATTATTGATTTTGGAAAGAATACAATTACTCTTGAAAATTGTACAAATGTACAAAAAATCAAAAGAAATGTGCAAAGATTTGCAATGTGAAAAACAGGCACAAAATAAGCCCAACAAGTTAAAAGATGCACAAAAATGTACCACAAAATTGAAAAAGATGCGCAAAGCGCCACATGTGGTAGTTATTTCTTTCCTTAATTTTTTAATCTCTTAATTCAAAATTGATCTTATGTATATTTATATTACATATTGAAATATGAAATATAAAATTTTTATATCATCATTTTTACAATGATTTTCTCTATCTTAAATGTCTAAATATACTCATGTTTTGATAAATTCTTTTTAGTTTCTATGTTATATCTCTTCTTAAATTCAATGAATTTTATGATTTGGCTAATATTTTAGTTTTATTTGCATGTCTTATGTCAATCACTTTAAAGGTTAAATTTTTAAATGATTTTCATATGTCTGCTTATATTTTTAGTCTTTTTCTTCTTCACTTTTTGATGTTGTCAAAAAGGGGGAGAAATTGTTTGTTGTGTCTTGTGTATTCGTATCGTTGTGTGTTTATTTTGTTTAGTGTATGTGTGTTTGTTTTCTTTATTTTGTATTTCTAAAAATTTTGAATACAAAAATAATTTTAATGCCTCCTTATTTTCCTATGTTCATTAATTCAGGGGGAGTTTAGGAGATTCTTAGAATTTCAAATTATACAAACAATAATTATTTTGCCATCATCAAAAAGGGGGAGATTGTTAGGAAAGTTGTTATTTGCATATTTTACATTATTGCAACTTGTATAGTTTTGATGATTCCAAATATTATTGTTTTATGTGTTGTTATCTCCTAACATTTTTTGAAAGATTTGTTTTTGCTCTTGTGTATACTAATATTTCAGGAAAATCGAACCCCAGACTACGAAGACTTCAAATCAGATTCAGCATGAGATACTCTGTGAATTTGAAGCTTGTACTTTTTATTTGAATTAAATTTGAGAGGGAGTGATTGTAATTGAGTGAATAAATTTACACACACTTAAAGGAGATCTTGAAAAAGTTTTTGTACTGATCGTACGGGATGAACATTGTTCGTACGGGACGATCAGATCAGTTATCTCCTTGTAAGAGCAATAGAACGGACAAGAACTGAACTGGAAAATTTTTCTAAGGAATGATCGTCCAGACGAAATCATTTTTCGTCCCAGGATGATGGGTTCTCTGTAAAATTTTCGTCCAGACGAAGTCCAGTTCGTCCAGGACGATGGGAACCGACTATGGCAGTTTCTGGCAACGTTCTGCAGTTTTCGGAACCAACTTTTGATATAACTGTTCGTACCGGACGAAGTTTTTCATCCCGGGACGAACCAATTTCGTCCAGGACGAAATTGGTTCGTACAGATGAATAAATGGTTCGTACGGGACGATCCGGTGCGCAGAAAAACATGTTTTTAGCCATTTTTTGGACGGTTTTTCATGTCCTTTCTATATAAGGAGTCCTAGAAACTATTACAAATGACTTTGAAGTTGTTTTCTCTTGAGTGGGGTCATTGAGTGTGAGAGTTTGGGAGAGATTGTAAGAGTGAAGAGTGAGAGATCAAGTGAGGGGTTTGTGAGGGATTCACAAGGTTACTTGAAGAAGAAGATCTCTTTGTTTCTTCCCATCTCCTTTGAAGGCTCTCAAGTGAAGTTCAACAACATCGGTCCGGTTCTCTGCCGACACTTGGAGAGTGTAAAAGGACGACAAAGTATATCTTTGATAGCCATTGTGTCTTTGTTCTTTGGGAGAAAACTAGAAGAGAGAACTTGAAAGGGAGAGAGGAAAGGGTGGAGTTTGAGAGGGAGAAGATCCTTGGAGGGGATTTCAAGGGAGTGTGAAGGGGATATTCACACGGTTGCTCCGGCAAACTTGCACTTCAGTACCATCGGATTCAAGGGTCGTCTTGAGGGAAGTTTTGGCGAGAAGAAGATCTCTTTGGTGTCAAAGAACCCGGCTACTCCGCCGCACCGGGGAAGGTGGAAGTTATTTTGTACAGGCTTCTCCGCCTTGCTGTGGGGGCAAAAGGAGAGTCACTTTGTGGTATTAGTGCAATACTCGGAGGGTGCCTCCGGGGAGTGGACGTAGGTCAAGGTTTGACTGAACCACTATAAATCTGGTGTGTTCTTTCTTATTTTTCTTCCGCATTTAATTTCATTGCAAGTTGTTTACTCTGGTTGAAAAGTTTATTTTTTAAACTTTAAATTTAACTTGCATTAATAATTAAAAAGGTTTTCTAAAAATCCAAGAGTAGAAGTATAATTTTTAAATTACCAATTCACCCCCCCTCTTGGTTAGCCTTGGGACAATTAGTTAGGCTTAACATCCTAATTACTGGACCCAACAAGTGGTATCAGAGCAAGGTTTCAAAATCATAAGTTTTGACTACTTTTTGAAAAACGAGTATGGCTAATTTTAGAAACCGTAAAACATTAGAAGGATATTCAATTGTTAGACCACCTTTATTTGACAATATTTCTTTTGATTTTTGGAAAATTCAAATGTCTACTTTCTTGCAATCAATAGATTATCGAATGTGGCATATGATTCAAAATGGTTATTCTGTACCGTCACGTATTATAGATGGAATTAAAACTGATACACCTTTTTCTGAATGGAGTAGAGTAGAACAAATTTATGCTGAATTAAATGCTAAATGTATGAATTGTTTGTTCTGTGCTTTAAATTTGGAAGATTATATGAAAATCTCTACATGTACTACCGGCAAGGAAATTTGGGACAGTTTATGCATTACATATGAAGGTACTAGTGAAGTCAAGCAATCTAAGTTGAATTTTTTGATGCATGACTATGAACTCTTTAGCATGAAATCTTATGAGACGATCTTAGACATGTATACTAGGTTTATTCAAATTATAACATCATTGCATGCTTTAGGTAAAGAATTTTCAAACTTTGAAATAGTCAATAAAATTCTACGTTGTTTACTTGACAAGTTTGATGCCAAAGTTGTTGCTATTTGCAAATCAAAAAATTTGAATGAATATTCTATTGATAATTTGATTGGCTCACTCATTGCCTACGAGCAATATTTGGGTCAAAGACTTTTGGATGCAGGTGAAACAATAATGCTAAAAGCGGAAGACATGGAGAAAAGTTGCTTAGTTGGTGAGGAAAGCGATGACTTAACAAGCAAATTGAAAAGTCCACTAAAGCACAAGCATAAGCATCAACAATAGTGGAATAAAGGTAAAAATGGTAAGAATGTTCAGATTTCTTCAAATATTATTTTCTTTGGATGTAGGAAATCTGGACATCTAAAAAGTCAGTGCCCTAATTTGAGAACTCTTCCTACTAAAGAAAAGGGCAAAGCTAAGCAAATTATAAAATGGGAAAATAATGAAAAGCAAAAAATCTCCTGGGCAGATCTAGCTTCTGAATCATCAGACCAGGAGCAAAATGATGTTTAAACCCTTTGTTTATGTGTTTTTGTGTGTATGTTTTTTTATTAGTTGTGTTTTTATTTTTGTTTGTTTTATGTGTTTTTTTATTTTTAATTTTTGTGTGTTTTGTATGATTTTGAAATATTTTCATATCGAATTCCATGTTTCTTATTGTGAGATATTTGGAATGTAATATGAAAATTTTTATAGTTTGTGTACATGTATTTTGTTTAGTGTTTTTTTATTCTTTTATTGCTTTAGATTTTTTTTATGTTTAAGTGTTTTTGTTCTATGTTTGAAATGTTCGTTAGCCTATATAAAAAAACCCTTAAATTTTTGATCTTACAAGTGCTATACTTTGAACTGCAACATAAAATTGAATTCATTAGAAAATCTAATATTCTAAATTTAAGTTGTGTTTATAACTTGATATTATTAAGATTGTCAATTTCATGTCTCTTATTTAGACTACATTAATTTTAATATTATTATTGCAATTGTGACGTTTTCTTATTTTGTATTTCACTTATCAATTAATATTTATGCACTTAGAAAGATTTGAAATTTTAGATTATTGATTTTGGAAAGAATACAATTACTCTTGAAAATTGTACAAATGTACAAAAAATCAAAAGAAATGTGCAAAGATTTGCAATGTGAAAAACAGGCACAAAATAAGCCCAACAAGTGAAAAGATGCACAAAAATGTGCCACAAAATTGAAAAAGATGCGCAAAGCGCCACATGTGGTAGTTATTTCTTTCCTTAATTTTTTAATCTCTTAATTCAAAATTGATCTTATGTACATTTATATTACATATTGAAATATGAAATATAAAATTTTTATATCATCATTTTTACAATGATTTTCTCTATCTTAAATGTCTAAATATACTCATGTTTTGATAAATTCTTTTTAGTTTCTATGTTATATCTCTTCTTAAATTCAATGAATTTTATGATTTGGCTAATATTTTAGTTTTATTTGCATGCCTTATGTCAATCACTTTAAAGGTTAAATTTTTAAATGATTTTCATATGTCTGCTTATATTTTTAGTCTTTTTCTTATTCACTTTTTGATGTTGTCAAAAAGGGGGAGAAATTGTTTGTTGTGTCTTGTGTATTCGTATCGTTGTGTGTTTATTTTGTTTAGTGTATGTGTGTTTGTTTTCTTTATTTTGTATTTCTAAAAATTTTGAATACAAAAATAATTTTAATGCCTCCTTATTTTCATATGTTCATTAATTCAGGGGGAGTTTAGGAGATTCTTAGAATTTCAAATTATACAAACAATAATTATTTTACCATCATCAAAAAGGGGGAGATTGTTAGGAAAGTTGTTATTTGCATATTTTACATTATTGCAACTTGTATAGTTTTGATGATTCCAAATATTATTGTTTTATGTGTTGTTATCTCCTAACATTTTTTGGAAGATTTGTTTTTGCTCTTGTGTATACTAATATTTCAGGAAAATCGAACCCCAGACTACGAAGATTTCAAATCAGATTCAGCATGAGATACTCTGTGAATTTGAAGCTTGTACTTTTTATTTGAATTAAATTTGAGAGGGAGTGATTGTAATTGAGTGAATAAATTTACACACACTTAAAGGAGATCTTGAAAAAGTTTTTGTACTGATCGTACGGGACGAACATTGTTCGTACGGGACGATCAGATCAGTTATCTCCTTGTAAGAGAATTAGAACGGACAAGAACTGAACTGGAAAATTTTTCTAAGGAATGATCGTCCAGACGAAATCATTTTTCGTCCCAGGACGATGGGTTCTCTGTAAAATTTTTGTCCAGACGAAGTCCAGTTCGTCCAGGACGATGGGAACCGACTATGGCAGTTTCTGGCAACGTTCTGCAGTTTTCGGGACCAACTTTTGATATAACTGTTCGTACCGGACGAAGTTTTTCGTCCCGGGACAAACCAATTTCGTCCAGGATGAAATTGCTTCGTATAGATGAACAAATGGTTCGTACGGGACGATCCGGTGCGCAGAAAAACATGTTTTTAGCCATTTTTTGGACGGTTTTTCATGTCCTTTCTATATAAGGAGTCCTAGAAACTATTACAAATGCCTTTGAAGTTGTTTTCTCTTGAGAGGGGTCATTGAGTGTGAGAGTTTGGGAGAGATTGTAAGAGTGAAGAGTGAGAGATCAAGTGAGGGGTTTGTGAGGGATTCACAAGGTTACTTGAAGAAGAAGATCTCTTTGTTTCTTCCCATCTCCTTTGAAGGCTCTCAAGTGAAGTTCAACAACATCGGTCCGGTTCTCTGCCGACACTTGGAGAGTGTAAAAGGACGACAAAGTGTATCTTTGATAGCCATTGTGTCTTTGTTCTTTGGGAGAAAACTAGAAGAGAGAACTTGAAAGGGAGAGAGGAAAGGGTGGAGTTTGAGAGGGAGAAGATCCTTGGAGGGGATTTCAAGGGAGTGTGAAGGGGATATTCACACGGTTGCTCCGGCAAACTTGCACTTCATTACCATCGGATTCAAGGGTCGTCTTGAGGGAAGTTTTGGCGAGAAGAAGATCTCTTTGGTGTCAAAGAACCCGGCTACTCCGCCGCACCGGGGAAGGTGGAAGTGATTTTGTACAGGCTTCTCCGCCTTGCTGTGGGGGCAAAAGGAGAGTCACTTTGTGGTATTAGTGCAATACTCGGAGGGTGCCTCCGGGGAGTGGACGTAGGTCAAGGTTTGACCGAACCACTATAAATCTGGTGTGTTCTTTCTTATTTTTCTTCCGCATTTAATTTCATTGCAAGTTGTTTACTCTGGTTGAAAAGTTTATTTTTTAAACTTTAAATTTAACTTGCATTAATAATTAAAAAGGTTTTCTAAAAATCCAAGAGTAGAAGTATAATTTTTAAATTACCAATTCACCCCCCCTCTTGGTTAGCCTTGGGACATTTAGTTAGGCTTAACATCCTAATTACTGGACCCAACACATTGTTCATTACCGAGGATTCAAAATCAACCCCAATAAAGGTAAGGCGATTATGGAGATGAAGCCACTAAAGAATCTCCATCAACATCGCTCGTTACAAGGACAACTATCTTCCATTCGACATTTCATATTGAATATGTTAGGTAGGTACCAGCCATTTTTAAAGCTAATAAAAAATACATTTACTTTAAATAGGATGTAGAATACTACAAAGCTTTTGATAGTATAAAAATATACTTGTTAAATCTACCCATTCTCATAATGTCAATTTTGGGAAAGCCTCTTATATTGTACATTGCAATTTTAGAATAGTCCCTCAGAGCAGTATTGGCTCAACAAAATGAAGAAGGTAAAAAAATATGCTCTACTATAATAGTCGGAGGCTGATCAAAGAAAAAATATGATATTCCATAATTGAAAAGCATTATCTAGAATTATTTTTTTTGTGGTTTAGAAACTCTGCCATTACATGCTTTCTTAAAAGATTATGTTTATATCAAAGATCGATCCACTAAAGTTCTTGATGATAAGACTAGCATTGAGAGGTTGTCAAGCCAGGCGGGCAGTAATATTATTGTAGTTTCATATCACAAATATACCATAAAAGGAAGTAATGGGATAAGCCTTAGTAGATTTCCTCGCCGTGCATCCTATCATTGCAGATTCCCCACGTAATGATAATTTGATAAATGAACAAATCATGCAGGTTGAGGAAAGGGAGAAACTATAATTTTGGGAGACAAATTTATTTGGGAATCGTTGATTAAATATGCCCAGCTTTTAAATCTTACAAGAGCCTGAGATGGCATCAATCTTATTTATGTAGCTCTTGACAGAGACATAATGAGATTTTTGTTCAATTTAACTAAACCCCAGACCAGAAATAAAGCAAAATTTAAAGCTCTAATAGTGGGACTAGAAAATGCATTCGATGTTAGGATCCAAAATCTCAAAATCTTTGGTTATTCTTAATTTTTGATAAATTTAAGTACTGGGCATTTATACTTAAGGCATGCAAAGAAGTTACAATTTGAGTAAACCTTGTATACATTACAAAAATCGATTCAGAAAGTTTCATACAAAAAAGTTCATAATCATACAAGAGAATATTCAAACGAGATTTTTTCACTTCATTGGTTCCTTCATAAGTAATGCACAACTTATCCCAAATCTCTTTTCCAGTAGAGCAAGTAGAAACACGCATGTAATCCTCAAATTTTAAAACACAGAAAAAAATAGTTCAAACACTTCGTATTAAGTTGAGCTAAATCTCTTTCATCAAAAGTCCATTCAGTAAAAGATACTTAAGTTTTAATTCCATTAATTTCATGAGAAGGTGGAGAATATCCTTCTTTAGTAAGCATCCATATGCGATAGTTAGTTGATTGCAGAAAAATAGACATGCAAGTTTTTCAAAAATCATAAGGAAGGTTGTCAAACAAAGGAGGTCGTGTAATATAATATCCTTCAGTTATATTATGATTTCCAAAGTTAGCCATGGATCAAAATTCAAAAAGTTTTCAAACTCAGTTTTTATGAATCCCTCTCTGATAACACTTGAAAGTTTGTTAGGGTTGTTAAGCCCTATGAATCGGCCCAAGGCTAACCAAGAGGGGGGGGGGGTGAATTGGTATTTAAAAATTCTTTAAACAAAAGAACAAATATCACAAACCAAATTCACCATAGAAAATCAAGTGCGGAAAATTAAAGTGCAGAAGCAGTAAAAAGAACACAAGGGTTTATAGTGGTTCGGTCAACTTGACTTACGTCCACTCCCCGGTGGCGCCCTCCGAGTATTGTACTACCAACGTGACTCTCCTTTAGCCCCCACAGCTAGGTAGAGAAGCCCTTTACAAAAACCTCTTTTTTGCCACCCTCGATAAGGTAGAGAACCCCACTCCTTTTGCTTCCTCCTGAAGTAGAGAACCTCAATCAATCGCTGAAGCTTTCCTCTCCTAACTCTTCCAAGGACAAGAGACTCTAGTGGAAGAAGAAGTGGAACAATGCTTGGAGCAACCCTTGTGAACTCCCTCACAAGCTCGCCCTCACAAGATCCTATCTCTCTCTCTCCCTCTCTCTCTCTCCTTTAGGTTTTCTCAAGTCAAAATAGCAGCCAAGGATGTTCAAAAATGTTAAACAATAGCACTTAAATAGAAGAGCTTTAAAGGATCTCAATAAATACAAGTTGCCGACTTTATCGTCCAGGATGATAATAATATCGTCCTGTACGATCAGTTCAAAACACAGTTGATCGGCCAGAACACTACTCTGAAAATGAACTGGATGATTGAAAATTGGCTTGATCGTCTCGGCCGAACTCACGATCATCCTGGACGATAAGTTCAGATTAGAGGTAAATCATCCAGAGCATCGCCCTGAATTCGAGCTGTCCGATCGTGATCGGCCAGAATATCTCATTGAATTTGTGTTGGCCGATATTTATCATCCAGGAGCAACTAAGGGTTTTTGAATTTATCATCCTGGATGATCCTGCGATCGTCTAGGATGATGTGATCGTATCAATTCATCCTTAATTTCTTCCCTAATGGTTGAATCATTTTAGGCATAGTTGTGCCATATCATCCAGGAATATCCAAGACCATCTTGGCTGATTTCCAAAAATACACAATACCTAAATTAATTATGGCGACTATTTCTTTCTATTTTGAGCCTATTATCCGTGCCGATACAAGTATCATTCGGGCCGATCGGCTAATAACGGCTGCCTTAATTAAGAAATTCTGATTAGAGTTTATGTTTTAAACTCGATCGTTCAGGCCGATATAAATATCGTCCGAGACGATGTGAGTTAAAGCAAAAATTCTAAATTTCTCAAGTGTGTGTGTGTAGGGTTACTTAGCATCAGTCACTTCAAACATTTACAATTGACTCAAGAAAGGGAAAAAAAGAAAATTACAGACTGACTCAACCCTAATCTACCCAGTCTTGAGCTGGTTCCGATTTCCATTCGAGTTTTGAATCCTGAAAATGTCAGTAGTAAAAAGGTAGTCGAAAAGAAGCAAGAGTGTTTGCTAATCATCAAAACATAATCCATGAAATCAAATTTGCAACAGTAGATGCCTTAAGCATGAAAACTTTAGGTAGTACGAATTGGATGATTACACAATAACATGAATTTATAAAAGATCTAGAAAAGATAAAAATTTTAGTAGTTTAGCCCAATGATTTAGTGTTTCTGACTTTAAATCTGATGGTTATTCAGTCAACACTGAAGGACAGGATAAGATAAGTTTTGTCACAAGATGTAGAATTTGAGAAAATCTTAGATATAGTGAAGGCAGGTCATGTGGAGGAGTATGAGTTTGATGAGGATAATTTACTACGGTATAGAGGCAGGATTTGTATCCTAGATGTTGGAGACTTAAGAAAGGAAATCTTTCAAGAAGCTCACTATTCTAGTTATACCATTAATCTAGGTAGTAATAAGATGTATCAAAATTTGAAAGAATGCTTTTAGTGTCCAGGGATGAAGAAAAGTGTAGTAGAAGTGTTGGCTAAGTGTACTATTTGCCAAATGGTTAAAATAGAACATTAAAAGACAGGAGAATTATTGCAACCCTTACCTATATTTAAGTGGAAGTGGGAAGACATAGCCAAGGATTTTGTAGTTGGGTTACCTAGGTCCAGAGTGGCATGATACTCTATGGGTGATAATAGATAGGTTGACCAAATTGGCACACTTTTTACCTAAAAATAATCAGATGTTATTGAGAAGTTGGCAAACTTGTATGTTAATGGAATTGTCATACTTTACAGTGTACCAAGACTGATAGTATCAGATCGGGATGGGAGATTCACCTCTAGATTGTGGAGGAAGGTTTAGGAGGCAATAGATGCCAGACTTACTTTTAGTATAGCTTTCTTCCCTCAAATAAATGGTCAATTATAAAGAACTATTTAGACCCTAAAAGATTTATTCAGATTATGTGTACTTCATTTTGGTGACAATTGGGAGAGACATATACCACTAATTGAGTTTGCTTATAATAAAAGTCTTAAATCAAGTATAGGTATGACTCCTTAGGAAGCTTTGTATGGGATAAAATGTTGAACTCCCTTATGTTGGGCAGAAACAGGAGAAAGAAAGATTATTGGGGCTGATTTAATAGATGGTGCTACTGAAAAGATAATACTGATCCATATAGATTAAAGGTTATTTAGGATAGGTAGAACAAATATTATGACGCTAAACATAGATCAATTGAGTTTATAGTTGGAGAATTTATGTTCCTCAAAGTTAATCCAATGAAGGGTATAAAAAGAATTGGCAATGTTGGAAATGTGGGTCCTTTTGAAATTTCAGTAAGAATTGGAAATGTTGCTTACAGCTTGATTTTGCCAACTCATATGAGTGGAGAACATAATGTATTCCACATCCCTTATTTAAGGATGTACATTTTTTATGAAGCTTAGAAGATCAGCACTTAATCAATGGATATCCTACCAAATCTGACATTTATAGAATAACCTAAGAAAATCATAGATTATGATGTTAAGAAACTTCAGAGCAGAGAGATCCCTTATGTTAAAGTCCTTTGGAAACATGGATCTGAAAAAAGATGCCACTTGGGAGAAAGAGTCAGAAATGAGAGAAAACTACCCTCACCTATTTGACTAAGGTATGATTTCTTAAGCTTGTTTTTAAATTTAGAGGACACAATTTTTATAAGGGAGGAAGAATTGTAAAAAAAAAAAAAAAAAAATTGATCATCGACATCGCATGCATTTCGATGCACTGCGACTAAAATTAGGCATAATTTCAAAGTTGTTGGAATTCATCATGATAAATTTTATAAAATTCTACGTGAAATTTTGATCAAAACGGTATAAAGAACATATACCTAATTTCACATGATTTGAAAACTAAAAATCTTTGAAGTTCATTTAAGTAAACTTTAACCCTTTTTCCCACTCTACCCCTCATGATGCCTTAAGAAAATATTAAGAAGAAGAGGACACATGTGTAATTTTCCCACAAACCTCCTTAAATCCTTAAGGGGCCATAATATTTTGGTCCATTGTGTTCTTTTCTTCTCATGGTCGAATGAAAGGGAGAGGGAGGCGAAGAGAGGAGAGTTGTTTCAAGGCTATGGAGGCTTTGGCGGCGGCTTTCCAGTGGTGGTTCATGGAGGAAATCGAAGGGTGAGCATTGGAAAGGAGTAAGGTGAGTTTATAAAAGCTTTTTCATGATTTTTTCTTAGAGTTCATTCAAGAAAGAAAAATTATGGTTTATTGAAAACTTCAAATCTCCTTTGGTAATTGATAAGGAAGGTTTAGGAGATGACTTTAAGAATGAAAATGAGATGTTTCCCTAAAAATGTTAGATATAAAAAATTAGGGTCTTTCGATTTTCATTTTCTTTTAAAATGTTTTGGGAGGAATGATTCCTAATGGCATTAGAGAGCCTCTATAGGTAGTTAATTTGTTTTTTATGAGCAATTTCAAGTTTTAAAAAATAGGGCTTTTCCCTAATCATAAAAACTCTTAAGTATTATGGTTTTACTTGGACTTAGGATGGGTTTTAGAGGTGAAATTTAAGATTTTTACACAAAAATGCTATTTTTTTTAATTTTTATTTAGATTAATCCAAAAATTTATTATATTTTCCTTAAGTAAAGTGCATGGGAGGTTTTTTTTAAGCATGTGTTATGTAATGGACAAAAAAGAGGGTTCCCAAAAGTTAAGGTTTTGATGAAATCCCACATTTAGAGAAATTGGGAATAAGATTAATTTTGAATTGGGGAAGGGTTCAATTAGGAAGTTTTAGAAAAACATATGGGTATATTCTTTATTCTCATAGTCTAGGGATTTGAGAAGTTTATATTTAGGCATGTAACATTTACACATTGTGTTATGTTTTATTTAGATATTGAACGTGTGTTGACCTCATTTTTTTATGAGGTCACTCTTAAATCCTCCTTAAGTTCTAGATCCTAGGATATTCCTAGTTACTAGCCCTTAGGCTCAATCCAAATCTTAACTCAATCCAAACCAAGAACTCATAGGCTAAAGACTTAGGTCCTAAAGCCCTTTCTAGGTGATTTTTCCATCACCTAGAAACCCAGTCTTTTGACCTCTGATTCAGGGTCTATCAATTTCATATTGATGTGACATGACTCTAGAGGCAACCCTCCAAATTTGAGCTCATTTGGAGGATTCTAACCCTTTAAACTTAATCCAACTCCAAATGTTGCAAAACCTTTGAATATTTACAATCCATGCCACTAGGCCTTTCACCTAGTGGAATTTGACTTTGGATCCCCCTTCAAATCATTTGATCCCTCTAAATACCTTGATATTAAATTATTAAGCAATGATTTACATCTTTTTTGATTCAATTTGACCCAAAATTGACTTGAGTCCAAAATGACCAAAATGCCCTTAAATGGAGATTTTTGGACTTTTGGCCTAAACTCAACTTGATTTGACTTATCAACCTTTGAAATCTTCTTCAAATATCATTCCAATGGATCCTAAATGACTTTAGGAACACATGGAATCCAAACTTGACTCATGGTTTGACCAGGTCGATCAAGTCAATCATGGTTGACCAAATCAACCTTTAACCTACACACTTGTCAAATTCAATTATTCAACCCATTTGAATCAAATCAACCTTTCAAAATCATTCAATTGGACACTCATGACATGTCCAAAGACTTTCAAGTCAATCCTCATATTAGGTTGACTTGGTCAACTCATTTGGAGAGGTCAAAACCCTCTTTAACTTCATATATTTACTTAAAAATTCAAATCCTTGATCTCAAACTCTTGGCCACATCATCAAGCCACCTTGGAAATCCATGGCTTAGTCTATAATCTGCTCAAACATGATGTGATGTGACACATTTCCTCCCCTAATAGAGCTTAAACCATCCCCCTTTAACAAGGCTTGGCATTGGTTCATCCAAATGGGGAAAAAGGTGTGGTCCCTCTTCACATGGACCAAGAGATGTCACTCTCAACCACCAACCCTATTCCATAGCTTTGGGAAGCATAGGGGACACTTGGCACTCATCCAAAACCACTCCAAATCAAATCTCAACCATCCAATCCAAAAGCCAAAGGTAAAGTGAGGGAAAACTTGACCTAATGGTGGCTTCTTCATCATTCTCTTTGATATGATCAAAATCTCCAAACTCCAGCAGCCCTTAACCTTCCAAGAGCTCCTCCCATACACTCCAACACATTCCAAGGCCTTCCCAAGCTTTTCCCAACCATTTCCAAGCCTCAAATCACTATTTTAGTGAGGAGAGAGCATTCTAGAGAGAGAAAGAGGACTTTCCAATATAACTTTTTATTCGACCAGATCTGGCTTTTGGCGTCTTCAGGAAAATTTTAGAGGATTGCTTCAGCTTTCCAACAAGCCAAAAATCTTAAAAATCCGACGGTTGGATCGTACGTTATGCTCATTTTACTTTTACATTTCAATTTGAAACTGTAGTGATTTTACAATGAATGGAGCCTCCAAACTCCAGGCATTGCAAGATCATATTTCCCTCTAGCTACAGTTCAAATTTCGTTCAATTTCGTTGAGTATTTTGAAAGATATGAGCGTTTAAAGATTTCTATTCAAAATGAACTAGAGCAGATCTGGACCGTCCGATCGACGATCAGACGGCTCAGATCTTGGTATACCGTGCGGCTTCCTCCAGGTTTGAACGTGGGTCATCCCACGGTATGGGAGGGTGACGTGGCGTCACGCCACGCCGCCACGTCACCGTCAGCTGATTTGATCCAAATTTGAATAAAAATTGCTTTAAGTGCTCCAAATCTTCAAAAATTCACAGAAAGTCGAGTTCTCAACCAAATGGGGCGTTCTTGGGCTCGTTGGAAATATAATATAATTTAGTATTTATTACAATTTAAATTATATTGATTTGATTTCTGTATTGTGAGATATTTGAGTTTATGTTAATTTCATTTATTGTTATTTTCTCACAATCCAGTGATCAAATGAAACCCAAATTTTGGTGGATGATTATTGAGTATCTTAGGCATGTCTAATAATTTTTTTAGGTTTATATGCTCAATAGATTTCTGTGATATGAATTTTTAAGGTAAATGGTCTATTTTGGACCCTAAACTTTAAAAATTCATAACTCCTTAGGGTTTTAGTATTTTGCTGTGATATTTCTGTGGTATGATTAATTGTATGTCAGGGTTAGACACACCAAGTTTCATACCTATTTAAATAGTAGAGACACCTAGGAAAAATAATTAAGGAAATGTCTAGAAAATGTAGAAAATTCATAGGGGATTGTACACACACCCAATAGGGGTGAAACTTGAACATAGTAAACTTAGTGACATCAGATACCTTAGGTTCAAATTTTACTCAATTTGAAGGTCATTAAGTTAGAAAATTGAGCATGTCAAATTTCAGCTCCTTTAAGGACTTAAAAAATTCAATAAACCATTATAAATTTATATTAATTCCAAAAAATACCAATAATACCTCTAATTAACCATATTTAAACTCTTAATCATTGAAAATTTAAATTCCTTTAATTTGACATTAAAATCTACTTTAATTTAATTTTAATCAAAATCAATAATTAATTAATTTTAATTAATTAAAAATTATTTAAAATCCCAAAAAAATTTTTAAACACTTTCTGATCTCTTCTTAGATCATTTCTGATCTTTGGAGTTGATTTCAAGAAGTTTGGGACTCATTTGGGATCAAATCACTAAAATGACCCTTAATTGAAACAATTTAATAATTCCAATAAATACCCAAACTTCCAAAATTTATAACTAATTATAGAAAATTCCAAATCAATCAAACTCAGTGGCTAATGACTCTAATTAAAATCTAGTATTTTTTTAAGCATTTCAAACCCCCAAAATCTGGTCAAAGTCAAAAAGTCAACATTTTGGTCAACTCTAGGTCAAAACCGGGTCAAAACTTCTAAAAATCATAACTTTTGATAGAAAACTCCAAATTGAGTGTTCCAACTGTCTAACAACTCATAATTAGGTCTAATATTTATTAAAAATCTGAAACTCTTAAGATTAACTCTAATTTTGAAAATTAAATTTTGACCCCTTAGTTAGCATATCCGGATAACTTCAAAAATTCATTAACTCTCCCAAATTCCAGAATTTTCTTAATAGGCTAATAAAACTCTCAACTAATCTATTAAAATCATTAACCAACTCCCTTTAATATCAAGTCACTCTTTTAATTCCAACCAATTTAAATAACTTAATCAACCCTGATTGCTACTAGGTAACCCAGGCCTACGAGGTTATTAGCTTAGCCCCAAGGAAGGTGAAATAAACTTCACGGCCTCGATGTGAAACAAATGTAGTAATCAATTAATTTTTAAAATATGTTTAATTAAAATTCTTAATTTATTAATACTTAAATTTATTTTAAATCCCCTTTTAAGCCTTAACAAACCCAGACTTTTAGACAACTTCAACTAATAACCCACATTAAGATCTATCCCAGCCACACGACCTTTCTCATACACTTTAGATGATGTGATAGGAGAACCAACTCTAGATCTAGGTTAGGCCGGTGTTTACTTTACTGCTGTGTGCCGGATTTTTCGTAGTTTTCACTGCATGTTGTGGATGAAATTGCTTTGCTGTGTCTGCTTACTTTTTCTGTACTCTGTGGATGGATTGATGTGTTTGGCGACTAGATTACCCTTAGGTTAGGTACGATCTGAATGTTGACACAGTTTTTTGCAGGTGGTCACGCTCATGCAGGGCAATATAAAAAGGGGGCAAATCAAAAAAATGCATAAATATTATAAACTCTTTGCACAGGTGCTTCAGCTGCCAAAGCCCCCAAATCATAAAAAGAGCGTGGCCAGTATGTTTACTTTCTTTTCTGCTCATATACAACTGCTTGGGAATAACTGCTTTTTATATATTAATTGCTTAGGATAACCCTGCAGGTGAGTCTAGATTTTTATTTTGATATCAATGTAATTTGTATAAGTGTCAAGTGTTGTGAAAGTTGATTTTGAGTTGGGATACATAGATCCAAAGCTTGGATTCCAAAGAGGAAAGGATACCCCTTTAGGGAACACTCCTTTTCCATTTGGAAATCCAAATTTGGATCATACCTCTTCCTTATCCAAAGAGGAAAGAGTGGCCTTCCCCTTAAAGGAAGTTCCCTCTTATCCATTTGGGTAATCCACTACGAAGATTCCAAGAAGATTGAAGAAAATGAGTCCAAAGAAGAACGAGATTGAAGATTTGAGGATTTGAAGATTGAGAGTATCCCACTCAAAATAGCTTGCGTCATTATTAGTCTTGAAATCCGAGTTGTTGTCAGTAGTGCCCGGCCACTTTACTTTCTGCAAAATTCTGGTTTGTAATAAGCAAGGCTATTTTGCCTATGGACATTTATTAATTAATTTATATTTGATGTGATGATTTGATTGCCTTTAGGATTACTTGTTTTTACTAGTTTTTTGGCGATTGCATGCCGCTTTTTGTTTTCGCCTGGATACGTGAGACTCGTGAGGGTGTGAAATTTTTCTACTCATAATTTTAAAAGTCTAAAATTTTAGTGAGTCTAAATAACATAGAAAGATAACGAATCTAGGGAATCAGCCGGGGATCGACCCCGGGGTCACATGCATATTTCTGCACTTCTTCTTTCCTTATTTTAGACCCTTCCCCGCCTGCGGGTAGAGTCTGGATAGTCTGACCTATGAGGACGAGGTGCCGGACCTGGGGAAGTCCAGTCTTCTAAAAAATTATTTTCTAAGCCTGTTTTTAAAGTTTCAAGCATACTTTATTTGGGAATTGTTAACTAGCATGCATTGCATTAGAAATGAATCAAAAGAGTCAAAATTTTAATTTCATCAGTCTTAGCATTTTAGCACCCAACATAAGTCAAAGGGGCCAAATAGAAGAATCTCTAGACGTCGGCCCCAACTCTTCAAAACTTTAATTACAACGTCCTTATCACTCTTTCATGAAAGACCGGACTCATCTCTTTTAAATCGGTTAGGTGGTTAGCTGGCTCCCCAATCCAGGCTGGGGTAAGTCCAGACCTTGCACTGCATTAGTTAGGATCGGACGACTGTGGTCCAGTGTCCAAAATAAATTTAGGATCCGGGGTAGATCTTTGATTATAAGACCCCAAACTTCGGGAATATAGTCCCAAATTTCTAATAAAATACTTAACTCTAATTAAAGCTTCATTTCAATACTAAAACATAAAGCCCAACACTTAGATTAAGTTGGGACACTTCCAGATGGTTCTGGAATCTCTAAGTGTCCCCTACCTCTTCCCCTTTAATTCCGTTAATAACTGCTCAATTTTGATCCATTCCCTTTTGAGTTTCCAAAATTCATCTCTTTTTGATATCACTCCTAGAAAATCTAATAAAATTTTGCCACTATTTCAATCGAGAGTTTTCGTAGGGGATTTTATCTCCCTACGATGTAATTAACTACGAGGGCTTGCGCTCGTAGGAGATTTAGAACCACACACACCTGATTTTAAAAATTGATTTTTCAAAACTCAATTGGATTTCTTTGGGAGAACTTAAAATACTAATGATCATTATTATCATATTTAAAGAATTATCATCGAACGATATTTTCTCCCTTCGGAGAGATATATCTTTCTTTGATAAGGCTTTGGATGTGAACCTAACGATCACACTTCTTGAATATTGTAGCTGGATATTCAATTGAACCTCATTTTGACCCTTCGGGGTCATATGAATTTCTCTTTAGCATCCGCTCACAATATTCAAGATGAATTTCATAATTCTAAATCTGAACGCCGTTATGAAATTTTATTTTCATCTTTCGAGGTGATATATTCTTTCTAACAGGATGATTCAATTTTAGAATTAGAATTTAACTTTAACTCCCAAAGAAAACTAATATTTTCAAAACATATTTTCAAAACATCCACCAACAACGTGTAAAGGGAAAAATTCATTAGGACTTTAGGCAAATCACACTGCAATGAGGTAGGTAAAATTAAATTCTTTTAAATTTGGAAAAAATACTTCTCTTTCAAAAGATATCATGGTCTTATAATATCATGTGAGTAGTTATCTTTTAAATAAAATTTGTAACTTCATATGTGGCTTAGCATGTTCTTATATTAATACTTTTCAATACTTAATGCAAATGCATATCCCTCATGTGATGATGGTATAAAGTATAAAGCTTATGTTTCTTTTTATATGCAATGCATATGTCTCCTTTTATATGTAAGTCTTATGTCTCTTTTTATATGTAATGCATATGTCTCCTTTCTTATAAAATTATGCAATAATATAGCAACATATGGGAACATTAGACCATACGTATGAAGGGAATGTTAAAGCCTCTTTTATGAATAAATATTGAATGTTTTCATGAGTATGCTTGATGCATAGTATCAATGGTAAAGTGGCTCTTTTGAGCCATTAGTATAGGGTTCTTCGGAGCCAAATGCTAAAGGAAAGGCTAATTGAGAATGTACCTAATCAGTACAAAATAAATTCTATTGGTGATTAAGATTATGTTACTATGATATCATGTCATTATGTTAGAGGTATAAGAGGTATCAAATGAATCATAAATGCTTAATGAAAAAGGATTGCAAGTATATGCAAAGAAATATAACATATAGATTGACTTAGAGTCATTTTACTTTAGTGATATATCATGACATGTTGATTGTTTCTTTACTTGCCTCTTGCCTCTAAATTTAATTTAATATCCTTTTATCTACTGAGTTGTGACTCACCTAACTTATGAAACCTTTTTTAGGAGAACCTGTTAAGTGATAATGATGGATAGACAACCTTATAGGTACAGTCGTAGGGAGACGAAGGGTGACAGGTTTCTTCTTTTTGGTTTTTTTGATATTTTGATTTTATGGATTTAGGATGACTTGTAATAGGTAGATTTTTGGATATCTATCTATGTATTGAACCTTTATGTTTATGTTGATATTTTGAATGATAGAGGAAAAGAAAGAAAGAAAAAATTTCTTGGATATTTTAGTGGGTCTTTCTATATGTTTGGAGATGTTTTAATTATGTTATGTGAATGTTTTAAATTTTACCATATGACTTTCATTCCCGCCTCACCTACACCAGATTATTGGGCTGAGTTGTAAAAAAACATGTTTAGACATGTGTTTATAATAGGCATCCTAAGAATATTTCATCCAGTTCTCATATGTGTCGGGCAAAATGGTTGGCTTGGAGAACATGATGCATGGTTGGAAGTTAAATTTGATGTGATTCTTAGCTTACCTGGGTGGAAGGTGCCAATTTCTCCTTTACTATTGAAAAAGAAAAAGTTGGCCCTCCTGGAGTTATTTCTTGAGGATAAAGAGGAGTTGAGGTTATTGAAGAAGCTACCACTAATTAGTCTTCATCATGTTGCTTATCATATTATTTTAAATATGTTTTTAAGGTAAGCAGCTTTCTTGTTTTAATGAGGCAAAGTCTTAACTTTATTTTGATTATGTATTTGTGACCATGAAAGAGGAATCATGGGTTATACTTTTCTCACAGACATGGCATCTTTATCTAACACCGTCATGGTGTCCATAAGAACAAAAGAGAAGCATTATTTGGTTAGTGTTGAGTTTTATCCATAAGTCCACTCAAAGAAGTAGAGGTCACCGATGTTCGTACAAGTTCCAAGGTACAAGTTGCCAAGAAATCATAAGTGCCTATAGATTGGAGCATTCCTCCCTCATCTTTGAGGGCAAATGAGGTTTTTGAGTTCTCCAAGGATGAGGTAGCCTCCTGCTATCCTGTTACAAAAGGATGAGGTAGCCTCCTTTTCACAACGTTTCATCTAGGATGAAGTACTATTCTATTAAACTATTCATAATGCATTACTTTAAGTTCATACTGTATAATCAGGTGAAACCCTTAAACTTCTCATATAATGAAATAACCATCATATATCATTAAAGGGATAATTTAACTAGTAGTACTTTATAATCCTCAAATTGTATTGTATGAACTACGACAGCTAAATTAAATTTAATAGTTTTTCTTAGAGCATGATAATTAAGGAATGCTTATTATTATTTTAATAGTCTTTGGTAGTCAAGGGGAGCGATTCTTCTATGAGAGAGAGTTTAAAGAGAGGTTTTGAGAAAAGGGGAGAGAGAGAAGTATGTTGAGAGAGAGAGAGAGTGAGTGAGAGAGAGAGAGAGAGAGAGAGAGAGAGAGAGAGAATTCCCTTATGGGATTAAGGAAGCATGAGAAAGGGAATCTATAGTCAGTTGCTCTGGCCAACATCCATTCTCTACATCCATGTATCAAAGTCTTAGTTAAGGGAATTTATAGTAAGAACCTCTTGGAGTCAAAGGGAAACCGACAACTCTATCGCCAAGCATCGTACCAGGTCAGCCCGATGCCGCATCAAAGCCAATTAAGCAAAATTGAGGTGGTAGTTCAATTTGTAGTGTTTTGGAGCCACCTTAATGAGTTCCAAGGTGCCTGAGTTAGTTTATGTAAAATATATATAAATAGGTTTTTAGGTTTTTTTTTGTGGGAGTGACCACACATTAGTGAGTTATGTTTGATGGAATGGATAGTCATCTTTGTAGTGAGCAAAATAATACTTAGTAAAAGAATAGAATGTGGAGAGCGAATATGTAAGGAGGGGTTTACTCCAGGAAGAGTCCATCTATAGGATCTATTTGAGAATCTTCAATCTAGGTGATATTTTATTCATCTTTTTTTTTTTTTTTTTTTTACTTTTCCTTAAAAAACATATGAAAAGTTGCATCAACTTATTGATATGGTTGGCTAAAACTCTTTATTTTGGGTTTATGATGTGAATAATCTGTGTATATCTTGAGTTAGACTTTTGTATTTAAATGGTAATGGTTGTTCTCAATTTCACTCATACTTAATTTAATCTAAAAAATAACTATATATGAAGTTAAAATCTAGTGTGATTGATTTCCTTATTAGAAGAATGTTGGAATAATTAGGAGAGTTTAGATGGAATTCTTTCATATCTTTTTGTGTGCAATGCTTTCATACCTAGATATAGGAAGAGTAGGATTTTAGGTTATATGGAGATATAATTATTATAGAGTAGTCATAAACCTTTCTTTACACGCTCAAAAGCTCAAAATAGATCTAAGGGTACATATGCTATGATCCATAACTACTATAGATGAGTCTGTTTAGAAAAAAAATATGTTCATTTATTATCATTAGGCCAGGACAACTTTAATTGTGCATCTTCACTATTTTTTGCAATTCTTAGTAATTGTAGCATCTGCCCTTCATTTTATTGGATAGGATAAATTCTATAGCTGGAGTGGATACTAATAGAGTTAGTTTTTTTCATACTTTTTGGTGGGATCAACATTCTCATACACTTTATTACTTGATTGGCCTGTACACTAATATTATTTGGAAGCATATAAAATATAATTTCATAATAACAAGCAAACTATTAAGCATTGCATAGATAAGCTCCACCAAGTACCCATCATAATTGTTTTCTCTATTTCTTCTTAACAAAGTATCTTACACTCTGAGGTCTTCTAATAGGTTTACAACTATTTGTTAGCATTCTTGATTGAATGTTACCCATTTATTATATTTGGAGCATTAATGTGATTCATAACTAGAACCCTTTGGATTAGTAATTCAAGTTATATTAAAAGCATGGATTTAGTGGTGTGTGTGAGTGAAAAGGAGGTGTGCCCCATGGTTATTGACAGGGTTATTCTAAGTGGCCAAAAATACTAAAGGGATGAGTTTTTCTAATTTTCCCTTAGCACTTTTGACCTACTTATTGAGGAGATTAAGTAAAAGCTTGTTGAAAGCTTTAACTTATCTATTTATTTAAGGATAGTGAATGGAAAAAAACTTAAAGTGAATGCATTGGCAATTGAAAATTTCCAAAAGGCTTCGATCGGTGAGTTATGGTCTATTAAATGTGAAGATTATAAATGGAACCCTAATTAGAAAATATTGTTCATCAAAATAAAGTTCCAAGCCATATAAAAATTATTGTGAATTTGATTTTAGAGAATATGATTTTGATGATAGCAAACATTTCTATTTTTCTACGATTGTATTGCTTACTATCATTTTGGGTATATAAGATCAAATTGCAAATCGAGCCAGCTCAAGATTGGGTAGATTTGGACTGAGTCAGCTTGTAATGTACGTCATGTGTCTTTTACCCTTTCTTGAGCCAATTGTAAAGAAATGTGGATCATGATTCTAAGTAACCTTGTACATACATACTCCTGGGAGAAAAAATTCTGTCTAATTATTAGTGTTTTCTATTTTCGATCACATCATTGGGGATGATCCAAAAATTGTTCTAGATAATCAATTAAAAATAGAAACCCTAATTAGGGCATCTTGGTTCAGGCAGCTAGAATTAAGGGAATCATCCTGGATAATATTATTATCGCTGGGATGATAGGCTCAAATCAGAAAGAATCAGCCACTATATCAATTTAGACATCTTTTATTTTCGGACATTGTCCTAAACGATGCAGTGCAATTATGCCTAAATTAATCTAGTAATTAATGAAAGAAATTAAGGTTTGATTGCTCTATCATCCCTTCCTAGACAATTACAGGATCATCTAGGACGATCAGTTTATAAACCTAAGTTCTTCTGGATGATCAAATGTTGGCCTAGTTCCATTCAGGGTGATGCTTTAGATGATATGTATTAAATTGAACTAATCATCCAGGACGATCAATAAATCGTCGTGGACGATCAAGTTATTTTACCATCTTCCAGACATCCATTCAGGGTAATGTTCTGGATGATATTTATCATTTTGTACTAATTGGCCAGGACGATCTTGAGATCATCTTGGATGTCTAGTATTTTTCTATCATCTAGACATCCATTCAGGATGATGGTTCGGATGATATTCAATGACTTAAATTAATCGTATAGGACGATATCATATCTTCCTGGATGATCTGAACAAATTAACCTTCTAATCATGCAGACTCTTCTAAATTGTCTTGGCTGATTGAGCTAAATTTTAACTGATCATACAGAACGATCGGTCGATCATCATAGATGATCTTTGACGATTAATTGCTAATTAGGGCTAATTTGGAGCCCTTTTTTAGAAGCTCACTTATTTTTCTCAATAGAGATCTTTTACTTTTGTCATGACTTGAGAGAGCCAAGAGAAGAGGGAGAGCAAGGAAGAGAGAGAGAGAGAGAGAGAGAGAGAGAGAGAGAGAGAGAGAGAGAGAGAATCTTGTGAGGGGGAGTTTGTGAGGGTATTCTCAAAGGTTTCTCTAAGAAAGGATCCAAGTAGTCGTCTCTCGTCATTATCCCTAGTTCTTTGGAGGTTTGAAAGAGGTCGACTTTAGCAACTGATTAAGGTTCTCTGCCTACTTCTGGAGGAAGCAAAAAGAGTTGGGTTCTCTGCCTGCTTTTGGAGGAAGCAAAATGAGTGGTGTTATCTTCCTGCTTCTTGAGAAAGCAAAAGGAGTAGGGTTCTTTGCCTCACCGGGATTAGTGGAAAGGAAGTTTTGTATTGGCTTCTCCACCTTGCTGTGGGGGCAAAAGGAGAGACATTGAGTTTAGTGCAATACTCAGAGGAGAGGCTCCGGGGAGTGGATGCAGGTCAAGTTGACCGAATCACTATAAAATTTGGTGTGTTCTTTCTTCTTATTGCTTCTATATTTAATTTCTACACTTAGTTTCTCTCGTGGTGAATCTTGGTTTGGTTGTGATTGTGTTGTTTTTGTTTGGAAAAATTTTTAAATACTAATTCACCCCCCCCCCTCTTGGTTAGCCTCGGGAATAGTTCATAAGGGCTTAACATCCCTGACAAACTTTCAAGTGGTATTAGAGCGAGATTCATAAAATTGATTTTTTGAAAACTTTTTAATTTTTATCAATGGCTAACTTTAGTAATCATAATACTGTGACAGGGTATTCTATTACTTGACCACATTTATTTGACAATATTCCTTTTGATTTTTAGAAAACTGACATGTCTATATTTTTATAATCAACTGACTATCGCATGTGGAAACTTGTTAAAGATGATTATTCACCATCGTCTCGTGAAATTATTGTCATTAGAACTAAACTTTCTTTTATTGAATGGACTTTTGATGATAAGGATTTAGTGCAACTGAATGCAAAATATTTGAACTATTTTTTATGTGCTTTGAAATCAAAAGATCATATACATGTTTCAACTTGAGCTACTGGTAAAGATTTTTTTTTTTGAATATACTGAAGATGGGATTACGGTAGAGAAGCTGAAATTGCTTAGAAGTAAAGTACATGAGCTTAATGTCACTTTAGGGAGGTTATCTACTTGGTGGAACCAAAGAGCTAGTTAGATGACATGAAGAAGGTAACACTAATTCCAATTTTTTCCATAAATTTGCTTTAGCAAATAAAAATGGTAATCTTATAAGACAAATCAAAGATGATAATAATAATATCTTGGAGGACTTTGAGCACATTAAAGCAATTTTCATGAATTTTTTGTGAAAAAATGGAAGGCTAGAGAATGTAAGCTGACGGGTTGGCCATCTTTTCCTGAAATCCAGAGAATTTCTCAATCAAATGTTGATCTTATGAATGCAAAATTTACTAAGGAGTTAATCAATGTTGTCTTTCAATAACAATAAATCTCCTAGTCTTGATGGTATTATTACATCTTTTTTTTAAATTTTATTGGAAGATTGTGGAAGGTGAAACGTGGAAAGCAACAGATAGCTTTTTGAAAACTGGTTTTATGCATGCTATGTGGAGAGATACATTGATTGTATTAGTCCCCAAGTTGAAAAATCCTATTGTTCCAGCTAACTATAGATCTATAAGTTTGTGTCAAACTACTTATAAGTTAGTGACAACTATAATCATGAATAGATTGAAGGGATACATCACTAAAATTATTTCTGAAGAACAGTTAGTATTCATTCCTGGGAGATCGATGTTAAACTATTGTTTGTTGGCTTACGAGGTCTTCAACAAATTTAGAATTTCAAAAAATAATAAAGGCATGATGGTGATCAAATTAGACATGGAACAAGCTTACGATAGCATGAGTTGGGATACTTTGCATCAAGTCTTAAAATTGTTTGGATTCTCTTTGAAGATTTCTTTGCTAATAATGGAATGTGTTAGGGATGTCAGATTATCTTTTTTTATTAATTGGGAAAGTTTCTAATTGGATTAAGGCAAAAAATGGGTTTCATCAAGGATGCCAAGTATCTCCTTATTTATTCATCATGTGTTCTCAGTTATTATCAAATGCAATTGAACAAAGAGGACAAGAGTTGGGAATTCAAATCTCACCAAGAGCTCAAAAGATTACACATCTTTTATATGTCAATGATGTTTTAATTTTTGCTCAATCTTCTAATAAACTAGCCAAAGTTTTGAAGAATATTGTTGGTGATTTTTGTTCATGGGCAGGGTTGAAGGTGAACAAATCTAAATCCCAAATATTATTTAGTAATGCTACTAACCGTTCCAATAAGAATCAAGTTATGCAGATTTTGGGTTTCAAAGTGGTCAGGGAAATACACTATTTGGGTGTTAAAATGGCCCTGAGAAGATTGGTAAAATCTAATTTTCAATGTTTGCTGGATAATGTTCTGGACAAGATAAATGCTTGGGCAAGCAAATGTCTATCTATGACTGCTAAGATAACTCTTGCAAAGTCTTCTCTTTTATCCCTTCCAAATTTTATATCAACACATTTTTTGGTTCCAAAGAAAATTCTTTATGAAGTAGACAGATGTTACAAAGAATTCATTTGGCATAAAAAGTAATGGAAAAAGATGACTGCATTATATATCTTGGGAGGACTTGTGTAAACCGAGATATACTGGAAGGCTAAATTTTCATTCAGTTATTCTTAGAGCTAACCCTCTTAGATCAAGATTGTCTTGACATTTTATTCAAAACCTTGATTCTTTACTCATAGAAATATTATTGCTAAGTATGGTGATAATCTTTTTAATGTTGATAGAAGAAAAGGAGTTTTTATAGCATGGAAAATATTAATAGATTGTGGTAAATTTTTAAAACCATTGTTAAGATGGAAAGTTGTGAATGAAAGGAAAATTAATGTTCTAAAAGACATATGGGTGTTAAATAAATGTTTGTGATCTTGGCCAACATTTGTTGATTGTGTGGGATTGGAAGATGTAATGCTCAATGAATTCATTTCTATGAATGGTAGATGGGATGTGGAGGAACTTCAATAGTTCTTTCATAAGGATCTAATTTCTTTAATCTTACAAATTCCTATCAATTACACTGCTGAAGCTGATTATATGGAATTCATATACCATCATACAGGTAAAACTATTATTGCTCTTTCATATGAAGAATCCTTAAACCGTGGCATTGTGGAGGGAGATTTTGGATTTTCAAACTGGTTAATAAAATTGAAACTGAATCCTTAGCTGTAGCTGTTTTGGTGGAGAATGAGCAAGTTTACAATCCCTACAAATGAGTTTCTTAAAAATAGGAAATTTATTACCTATGATTTATGTGCAAGCGGATGTCAAGAGGTAGAGAACTTTGACCATATTGCAGTTCATTGTAAATACTTGATGGAGATCTTTCTAAAGTTGCAAGAGTGGGGATTTAGCATTCCTACATTTCAATCATTGGAAGAATGTTTGAGAGAACTAAAAAGAATTTCTATTTATTCTTTAAATACAGTCAACATGTATTGTACTACAGTATCTTATATTGAAAAAATAGAAAGCCTACTTTTTCGATCTATGTTATTACAGTGAATGTGTAACAATGATCCATGCTAGTCCAATACTAGATAGTTGGGGTGTTAATCTCCTTAGCGAATTACAAAAAATTTGGCACTCTCCACCGCTAGGTTGGATCAAAATAAACGTTGATGCATATCTTTTAAATTCAAACCTTGCTGGAATTGGAGGTATATTTAGAGATCACAAAGGAAGATTATTGCTTGCTTTTGGGGAAAAAAGAATATATTGGGATGTGGCACAACATGAGATGGCGGTTGTTTTGGATATAAGGATGTTCATTCAAAGTTGGATGATATAATATAAAGGAGTAATAATTGAAGGTGATAACTAAAACATCATCATGTTTATTCAAGATTGTTTGAATAAGGCAAATGTTGGTGGAATTTTGAAAACATGTTTTGAAAAATATTAGTTTTCTTTGGGGATTTTAATATTAAGGTTAAGTTCCAATTCTAAGGTCGAATCAACTCGTTAGAAAGAGTATATCACCCCGAAGGACGAAAATAAACTTTCATGACGGTATTCAGACTTAGAATTATGAAATCCAACTTGAATATTGTGAGCGGATGCTAAAGAGAAATTCATATGACCCCGAAGGGTCAAAATGAGGTTCAACTGAATATCCAACTACAATATTCAAGAAGTGTGATCGTTAGGTTCACATCCAAAGCCTTATCGAAGAAAGATATATCTCCCCGAAGGGAGAAAATATCACTCGATGATAATTCCTTAAATATGATAATAATGATCACTAATATTTTAAATTTTCCCAAAGAAATCCAATTGAATTTTGAAAAATCAATTTTTAAAAATCAGGTGTGTGTGGTTCTAAATCTCCTACGAGCGCAAGCCCTCGTAGTTAATTACATCGTAGGGAGATAAAATCCCCTACGAAAACTCTCGATTAAAATAGTGGCAAAATTTTGTTTAGAGTTTCTAGGAGTGATATCAAAGTATGAATAGAATTATTGGAAAATCAAAAGGGAATGGATCAAAATTGAACAGTTATTAACGGAGTTAAAGGATGAGAGGTAGGGGACACTTTGAGATTCCAGAACCATCCGGAAATGTCCCAACTTAATCTAAGTGTTGGGCTTTATGTTTTGGATTTGAAATGATATTTAATTAGAGTTGAGCATTTTATTAGAAATTTGGGACTATATTCCCGAAATTTGGGGTCTTATAATCAAAGATCTACCCCGGAACCTAAATCTATTTTGGACACTGGACCACAGTCGTCCGATCCTAACTAATGCAGTGCAAGGTCTGGACTTACCCCGGCCTGGATTGGGGAGCCAGCTAACCACCTAATCGATTTAAAATAGATGAATCCGGTCTTTTATGAAAGAGTGATAGGGACGTTATAATTAAAGTTTTGAAGAATTGGGGCCGACATCTAGAGATTTTCCTAATTGGCCCCTTTGACTTATGTTGGGTGCTAAAAATGCTAAGGACTATGATTTTAAAATTTTGACTCTTTAATTTGTATCTAATGCAATGCGTGCTGGTTAACAACCTCAAATCAAATATGCTTGAAATTTTTAAAAACAGGCTTATAAAATAATTTTTAGAAGACTGGACTTCCCCAGGTCCGGCACCTCGTCCTCATAGGTCAGACTATCCGGACTCTACCCGCAGGCGGGGAAGGGTCTAAAGCAAGGAAAGAGTAATGCAGAAATATGCATGCGACCCCGGGGTCGATCCCCGGCTAATTCCCTAGATTCGTTATCTTCCTATGTTATTTAGACTCACTAAAATTTTAGACTTTTAAGATTATGAGTATAAAACTTTCGCACCCTCACGAGCCTCACGTATCCAGGCGAAAACAAAGAGCGGCATGCAATCGCCAAAAAACTAGTAAAAACAAGTAATCCTAAAGGCAATCAAATCATCAAATCAAATACAAATTAATTAGTAAATGTCCATAGGCAAAGTTGCCTTGCTTATTACAAACCAGAATATTACAGAAAGTAAAGTGGCCGGGCACCACTGACAACAACCCGGATTCTAAACCTAGTAATGACGCAAGTTATTTTGAGTGGGATACTCTCAATCTTCAAATCTTCAAATCTTCAATTTTATTCTTCTCTTGACTCCTTTTCTTCAATCTTCTTGGAATCTTCGTAGTGGATTACCCAAATGGACAAGAGGGCACTTCCCTCTAAGGGGAAGGCCACTCTTTCCTCTTTGGGTAAGGAAGAGGTATGATCCAAATTTGGATTTTCAAATGGAAAAGGAGTGTTCCCCAAAGGGGTATCCTTTCCTCTTTGGAATCCAAGCTTTGGATCTATGTATCCCAACTCAAAATAAACTTTCACAACACTTGACACTTGCACAAATTACATTTATATCAAAATAAAAATCTAGATTCACCTGCAGGGTTATCCTAAGCAATTAATATATAAAAAGCAGTTATTCCCAAGCAGTTGTATATGAGCAAAAGAAAGTAAGTAAACACACTGGCCACGCTCTTTTTATGATTTGGGGGCATTAGCAGCTGAAGCACCTGTGCAAAGAATTTATAATATTTATGCATTTTTTATTTGCCCCCTTTTTATATTGCCCTGCATGAGCGTGGCCACCTGCAGAAAACTGTGTCAACATCCAGATCGTACCTAACCTAAGGGTAGTCTAGTCGTCAAACACATCAATCCATCCACAGAGTACAGAAAAAGTAAGCAGACACAGCGAAGCAATTTCATCCACAACATGCAGTGAAAACTACGAAAAATCCGGCACACAGCAGTAAAGTAAACACCGGCCTAACCTAGATCTAGAGTTGGTTGTCCTAGCACATCATCTAAAGTGTGTGAGAAAGGTCGTGCGGCTGGGATAGATCCTAAAGTGGGTTATTAGTTGAAGTTATCTAAAAGTCTGGGTTTGTTAAGGCTTAAAAGGGGATTTAGATTAAAATTTAAATATTAATGAATTAAGAATTTCAATTAACATATATTTTAAAAATTAATTGATTGCTACCTTTGTTTCACACCGAGGCCGTGAAGTTTATTTCACCTTCCTTGGGGCTAAGCTAATAGCCTCGTAGGCCTGGGTTACCCAGTAGCAATCGGGGTTGATTAAGTTATTTAAGTTGGTTAGAATTAAAAGAGTGGATTAATATTAAAGGGAGTGGGTTGCTGATTTTAAAGGCTTGATTAATTTAAGTTTGCCATTAATTGATTCGTGGCGTTGTGCCACCAGGCTCGAGGAACCAGCCTCCTTAGGACACTTAGCCCCGCAGCCCGGAGTAGTCCAGCCGATAAACCAAATTAATGTAATTGAAATAGAGATTTTTTAAAAAAATGTTAAATAATTAAAGATTAATCTATTTTAAGGTTTAACACCCCTTAGAATTCATTCGTGGCGTTGTGCCACCAGGCTCGAGGAACCAGCCTCCTTAGGACACTTAGCCCCGCAGCCCGGAGTAGTCCAGCCAATAAACTTCAACTTTAGGGTGGTTGTTGTGTTTTGAAGGGTTTGTTAAGTGTTTTAAGCATTAAACCAGTATTTTCTAGAGTTATAGAATAAATTTGAGTTTTATGAATATTTTAGAATATTTAAATGAATTGATTAAAGGGTCAAAAGTTGAAATTTTGATTAACCTCAAATTCTGGAATGTTTGCATTTTATTCAAATACTAGACCTTACTACGATCAGTTAGAAGGTAAGTACATTGAAAACGGATTTTTCTGCATTTTATTACGAAGGTTTGAAGTTTTGAACTAGTTTTGACTTAAAGTTGACCGATTTGTTGACTTTTTAAAATATTGCAAATTTCTGGAATTTGATATTTTTAATAAATACTAGAGCTTATTAGGAGTTGAATGCAAGTGAGTTTGGGTGATTTGGATTTTATTTGAATTAGTTATGAATTATCGAAGTTTGGACATTTTAATGGATTTTAGGAATTTCTTAATTAGAGGGTCTCTTTTGTGGTTTTGCTCCAAACAAGTTCCCAATCTCTTGAAAACACCTCCAAAGGTCAGGAACAACCTAAGGAGGGATCCCCAAGTGTTTGGGAGATTTTTGGATTTTTATATTATTATTAATTAATTATCTTAATTAAATATTGGTTTTCACTTAAAATTAAATTAGGGTTTAAATTGCTGTCAAATCAAGGGGCTTTTAATTATCATAGATTAAGGACTGAATTCTGGTCAGTTTGAGGGTTTATATGTAATTTTTGGATTTAAATTGGATTTATTACAATTTTTAGAAGTTTTAAAGGCTTAATTAAGGGTTTAAGACTTAGAAAATTAATTAGGGGACCTAAAGACCTCAAAAATCAGTGAAAATTTGCCTAGGGGCTGAGGGTGTCACTAAGTTCAAATGTTCAAAGTTTCAACTCAAGGGGAAGTGAATCCTAATTATTGAAATTTTTCTAAGTTTTCTATACATGAGTCCTTAATTATTGTCCTTAATTATGTCACTAGTTTTGAATAGGTTCAAATCATAGTTCCTCTAACCCTTTGAATAAACATGACATGCATGAATCACATAAACATAATCAACACCTAAATCTAGGAGAGCCTTAGACTAAGTGGTGTGTGCACCTTAAGCATGCAATTAACTAATTAACATAATTAAGACAGAATGATTATTCACTAATCATCCCCTTCATTTCTATTCAAACATGCTTAATCAACATTTAAGATCTCAAATGACTCTTGAACACTTAAGAATTTACATATATATATATAGAATTTCAAAATAGATATTTAAAATACATAAATATAAATGAATTATATATATATATAAATAGAAATATATATTATAAAATAATTAAATATATTATCAAAATACATGTTAATGGGTTGAAGGATCCACTGATCTCCATAGAAGTTTGGAAGTAATAAAATATATTTCTTGTAATTTTCAAATACTTAATATTTAATTAAATATAAAGAAAGGATGAAAATACTCCAATAGTTCAAATTACCTTCAAAACCTATTCAAACAGTATTGAAAATTTTTCATGAGACCAGCCATGCACTCAACAACATGCATGCCAAATTTCAGATAAAAATACTTTGTATATAATTAATTAAAAATGAAATACACATTTCTGTATTTCTTAAATTACCAGTAAAATAATGGTCAAAATAAACTGATTTTATTTTTAAAATAAACTAGATAAAAAACTGAAAAGTTTGATATATTATACTTAATTTTTGGTTATATATTTGATTTACTATGATTTATTTAAGTTTCAGCAATTAAAACTAATTAAAATACATTATTTTTAATTAAATGGCGGCGGTCAGACACGCGGCGCGCTAGGATTGGCGGGATCGAAACCGCGCGGCGGCGGGGACACGCGTCGGTCGCTGGCCGCTTCACGCGGTTTCCACTTAACCACGTCAGCGGCGCGCTACAGCCGTTGGATTAACCACGGGTTCGATCCAACGGCTGAGATCAGATCGCGCGGTCTGATTTCACCAGGAGAAGATCAGACGGCGAATATTCGATCCCGCTATTCCGAATGGACGGCCTAGATCTCGCCGGACGGCTGATCGAGCGAGAGATCGAACGCGCGGTCGGATCAGACCGCGGAAGGGCTCGATCTGGACCGTTGATCGAACGATCAACGGTCCAGAAAACGTACACTCGCCGGAGACCGTGAGTGACGCCCTAGAAAACGTATTTCTCCTCGTTCTCTCGATCGGATCGATCATTTCACTTGAAATTTTAAACGTAGATTAAGGGGATGAACAGAAACCATGGGGAATAATTAGTTTTAGCTAAATCCCTAAAAGCGTGAAGCTATTTAAATCCAACTAGTGTGACCTAGATCTAGGGTTTTAGGGAGTTATACCGTTAGATCTTCGGAATTTCTGGATGGTTGAGCTTGTAGATTGTCCAAGTGAAGATCCCCAGCGAAAATCCAAGCTCGAACGCGTCTGGATCGGCTGCTATGGGCTTGGGACGGTCTAGGTGGTGGTTTCGCCGGAGAACTCGCCGCCGGTGACGTGCAACCACCTGGGTTTTGTAGTGGGGAGGTAGAGGAAACTCTGGAGGTTCGAAACGAACTGAGAGCTCGGTCTGGGAGGCTAGGGTTGGTGAGAGAGGCTGCCTTGATCAATTAACCTCAAAAGGTGCCTTTCTCCCTATTCAAACGGGCTGGGCTAGATTGGACGGCTAGGATTGATGCAGGGGCTCTCCAGATGATGCCACCTCTCCCTGGGAAAGCTGGAAGGCTGCGGAAAGGGCTGGACAAGCCTTGCTCCTATTGGGTGGACTTGGGATGAGTGAGAGGAGGGATTGCCACTTATGGCTAAACCAGGCCCTGAGCTTGGTTAGGGGAGCTCCAAGTGAGCTTTAGGGCATAAAGGGGTCGGCCTAAAGCAGCTTAAATCAAGGAAAAGGGTTTGGCATGTGATAAGACCTTCTAGAAGAGGTTTAAGCTTGGGTTTGACCAAGTTGACCAGTCAACTGGTCAATGGAGCTGATGTGGCATGAAGGGAAGTAGGAGCAGCCAATGGGAGAGCTTCCAAGCCTAATCTCACACTCCTTGAGGTCAAAATGGGAAGTTTGACCACTTCAAAGAGGGATTTAGGGCTTTGTTGACTTGGTTTGACCAGTCAACAAGGTCAAAGCTAGTGATGTGGCATTTGAAGAGGTAAAAGGTCATTTAGGATAGTTTGATTAAAAGTCAAAAGTCAAAAGTCAAGGGTAGGGAAAATGGGAGCCAATGTCACTAAGAATTGAGGGTTGACTTGGTCAACTCAAGTTGAGTCAAGTTGACCAAATGTCAAGTGACACTTGATCCTTAACCAAGAATTGATTTGAGTAGGTAATAGGGGTTGAAGAGCTCAGATGAGTTGGTTTAACCCATTTAGACCCTCTAAGAGCTAATGGGTCAACCTAAGTTGACTGGGCCAACCAGGCTGACCCAATGGGTGAATCTGGGCTGGACAAATTTGAAAAGATATTTTAAGACCATTGAGGGTGGTTCCTGGGTCTGGGGAGGTCAAATTGATCAAAATCCCTATTTGGGCCCCTAAGGGCCTGTTTGGTCAACCTGGGTTGACTTGGTCAACCAGGTTGACCCAGGGTCTGGGTTTGGGCTCAACAGGTTTAAAATGATATTTTGAGGTCAATGGAAGTGGTTGGGTGACTTAAAGAGGTCATTTGGGTCAAAACACATGTTTGGACCCTTAAAGGGCCTCTTGGGTCAAACCAGTTGACTTGGTCAACCAGGTTGACTCAAGGGTTGGAAATAGGTTCAAAAGTTTTGAAATGGCATTTGAAATTTGTTAAAGGTGGTTGCATCCCATTTGGAGCTCATTTGGTTTGAAATCCCCATTTGAGCCCCATAGGGGCATTTTGGTCAATTTTGACCTATGGGTCAATTAAGGTCAAAAGGGTCTAAAAAAAAATGCAGTTTACTGCTCAATGGGTTAAAATCAAGGGTCTGGAAGTGATTGGAAGCTTGGACAAGGGTTCCAAGGTCAAGATCTCAAAGGGGTTAGGCTCAGTGGCATAGGCTGTAAATATTTGAAGGTTTTACAGCCTTTGAATTTTAATTCAGATTCTGGGGTTAGAGACCTCAGAATGAGCTCAAAATTGGAGGGTAGCCTTTAGAGACATGTCTTATCACTTTGCAAGTGATAGACCCTGAATCAGAGGCCATTTGACTGGGTTTTGAGATGTTTGAAAAATCTCTAAAAAGGGTGTTTAGGACAGGGCCTTAAAGGTTTGAATTTGAGTTTAAACTCTGGGTCTGAATTTGATTTGAAGTTTGAATTAATTTGGACTTGAATTGGATGGAGTTTGAGATTCAAACTGGTCATAGGTAGGAATCAAATTGAAATTGGAGTGGATTAAGTATAGGAATTGATTTAAAATTGAGGTTGATCAAAGGTGGAGGTTGATTTGAAGTTGGAGTGATCCTAAGATCTAGGATTTAAAGGGATCCTAGGCTCTAGAATAGGCTCTAAAGTCTAGTTCTATGAAAGATCCTAAAGTCTAGAGTGGATCCTAGGGTCTAGGATTAAATCTGGATTCTGGATGGGTCTTAGTGACCTCATACAAAAATGAGGTCAACAAATGGACCCCCAATGTGTGTGGTAGAAGGGACTTCTACTGCACACATTGGCGTTGACCGAATGGAAGTAGAATTTTGAGAATAGAAGGAAGATCATCTCCCAACCTCAAGCCTATAGGATGCTAATGGAAGGCTTACACCTATTGGATAAGGAAAACTGGTAAAACCAAGGTAGGGAAAACCTAGCCTTGGGTCTAAGGGAGGGCATCACCCAACCTTAGGCCTATAGGATGCTGATAGAAGACTTACTCCAAATAGGCAGATTAACTGGAAACCAAAGTAGGGAATACCTAACTTTGGGTCTAAGGAAGGGCATCACCCAACCTTAGGTCTACAGGATGCTGATAGAAGACTTACTCCTAGTAGACAGATTAACTGGAAACCAAGGTAGGGAATACCTAGCCTTGGGTCTAAGGAAGGGCATCACCCAACCTTAGGTCTACAGGATGCTGATAGAAGACTTACTCCTAGTAGACGGATCAACTGGAAACCAAGGTAGGGAATACCTAGCCTTGGGTCTAAGGAAGGGCATCACCCAACCTTAGGTCTACAGGATGCTGATAGAAGACTTACTCCTAGTAGACGGATCAACTGGAAACCAAGGTAGGGAATACCTAGCCTTGGGTCTAAGGAAGGGCATCACCCAACCTTAGGCCTATAGGATGCTGATAGAAGACTTACTCCAAATAGGCAAATTAACTGGAAACCAAAGTAGGGAATACCTAGCTTTGGGTCTAAGGAAGGGCATCACCCAATCCTTAGGTCTACAGGATGCTGATAGAAGACTTACTCCTAGTAGACGGATTAACTGGAAACCAAGGTAGGGAATACCTAGCCTTGGGTCTAAGGAAGGGCATCACCCAACCTTAGGTCTACAGGATGCTGATAGAAGACTTACTCCTAGTAGACGGATCAACTGGAAACCAAGGTAGGGAATACCTAGCCTTGGGTCTAAGGAAGGGCATCACCCAACCTTAGGCCTATAGGATGCTGATAGAAGACTTACTCCAAATAGGCAAATTAACTGGAAACCAAAGTAGGGAATACCTAGCTTTGGGTCTAAGGAAGGGCATCACCCAACCTTAGGTCTACAGGATGCTGATAGAAGACTTACTCCTAGTAGACGGATCAACTGGAAACCAAGGTAGGGAATACCTAGCCTTGGGTCTAAGGAAGGGCATCACCCAACCTTAGGCCTATAGGATGCTGATAGAAGACTTACTCCAAATAGGCAAATTAACTGGAAACCAAAGTAGGGAATACCTAGCTTTGGGTCTAAGGAAGGGCATCACCCAACCTTAGGTCTACAGGATGCTGATAGAAGACTTACTCCTAGTAGACGGATTAACTGGAAACCAAGGTAGGGAATACCTAGCCTTGGGTCTAAGGAAGGGCATCACCCAACCTTAGGTCTACAGGATGCTGATAGAAGACTTACTCCTAGTAGACGGATCAACTGGAAACCAAGGTAGGGAATACCTAGCCTTGGGTCTAAGGAAGGGCATCACCCAACCTTAGGCCTATAGGATGCTGATAGAAGACTTACTCCAAATAGGCAAATTAACTGGAAACCAAAGTAGGGAATACCTAGCTTTGGGTCTAAGGAAGGGCATCACCCAACCTTAGGTCTACAGGATGCTGATAGAAGACTTACTCCTAGTAGACGGATCAACTGGAAACCAAGGTAGGGAATACCTAGCCTTGGGTCTAAGGAAGGGCATCACCCAACCTTAGGCCTATAGGATGCTGATAGAAGACTTACTCCAAATAGGCAAATTAACTGGCAAACTAGGATGGTGCCACGAAGGGCGTACTCCATCACTAGCGAATGGAAATCAGGATGGTGCCACGAAGGGCGTACTCCACCACTAATCTCCGGGTGAAATGCCAGGGTGGTGCCACAGAGGGCGTACTCCACCACTAGCGGGTCTAATCCTAAGGGAAGGAAGAACCTAACCTTAAGGAAAAGGGCGAAGAGCGTTAAAAACTTAACTTAAAAAAAAAAGGTAGAATCAAGCTAAAAATCAAGAAAAGAAAGTTTTATTGATTGATAAAATGAGCTACATCAAGCATAGTATTTCTTAAGGAAACGCCCATTAACAGGTAGCATTGGGTGGTTCCCTTTACAATCTACTAACTGATACGAGCCTCCTTCGTAGACAGTCTCTATAACGAAGGGTCCTTCCCATGTAGGTTCAAATTTGCCTCCCAACTTCCGATGGGCCAAGATAGGCCTCCGAAGGACCAATACCAAGTCTCCCGCCTGGAAGGTCCTAGGTCGCACTAACTTGTCATGGGCTTGAACCATACGGGACTTATACAACTCTAAACTTTGTTGAGCTTGGAGACGTCGCTCTTCAAGGCCTTCGAGTTCTTCCAATCGTAGTCTTGCATTTTGTTCATTGGTAATTTGATTCTGAACTGCAATTCTAAGCGAAGGAATTTGTATTTCCAAAGGTAGAACAGCCTCAGATCCATACACTAGTGCAAACGGGGTGGATTGGGTCGGGGTTCTATAAGTGGTACGATAAGCCCACAAAGCTTCCACCAACCGCTCATCCCACTGCCGTTTGTTATCATCAAGGGTCTTTTTGACAATTTGCACCAAGGTTTTGTTGAAGGCCTCGGCCAATCCATTCGCCCGAGGGTAATAGATCGTCGAATATCTCCAATCAATATTATGGCGCCTTACGAAACTATTGATTTTTGTAGACTTGAATGCGGACCCATTATCGGATATGATTCTGCGGGGTACGCCGAATCGATATACAATATGGTCACGAAAGAATTTTAAGACATGGTGTGATGTTACGTTTCGCAGGGGAATTGCTTCCGCCCACTTTGAAAAGTAATCAGTCGCTGCTAATATGAAACGATGACCTCTCGCAGAGGGAGGGTCAATCGGCCCAATGATGTCCGTGCCCCAACTTTCAAAGGGCCACGAGGCTATCGTAGGGTGTAACACATTAGGCGGCTGATGTAAAACCACACCATGGACCTGACATTGATGACAGAGCTTTGCAGTATTCATGCAATCGTCAATCATTGTAGGCCAATAGTATCCAAGTCTTTTAATCTTTAATTTCATTTTTGGACCCGATTGATGAGCACCGCACAGTCCTGAATGAACTTCATTAACAATTTTCTGGGCTTCTCGCTTGTTCAAACAGCGCAGCCACATGTGATCAAAGGACCGACGGTACAACAGATCGTTAACTAGTGCATATGAGAGGGCACGTTTCTTAATCTGGTTGGAGAGTGATTTATCCTGGGGAAGCTTCCCTTCTTTAAGGTAATCGACTAAGGGTCGTCTCCAATCGCCTTCTTCGTCAGTCGTCGAAGAGGCAGAAAGGATCTGAAGGGGAGTCTTACTAATATGTTCCAAGTCTATAAGAGAAAGGGTATTACGACCCTGTATCTCTATAGGGATGGAATCCTCCTCAGGACATGCAAATTCCTTTGCAAGTTTTGCTAAGGCATCCGCCGCAGAATTGCTTCCACGGGGAACCCTATACAAAGTAGCAATGGGAATTTGTTCCAACAAGTGGAGCGTGTACTGGTGGTATTTTAGGAGATTCGGATTCAAGACTTTATAAGTTCCGGCGACTTGGTTAATAACTAGTTGGGAATCTCCAAAGATCTTAATCTCTTTAATCTCCATTAGAATTGCAAGTTCCAAACCAGTTATCAGAGCTTCGTATTCAGCTTCGTTGTTTGTGCAAGGCTCCGATAAGTGGTAGGAAAAATGCATCATTCCTTTTTCTGGTGTAATAAAAATTAAACCGACTCCAGCCTTTCCAGGAATTACAGATTGTTGGGTCGCAATCCTACGAGAGGATGCTGCCCCATCAAAATATAATTCCCAGATGGCCTCGCCAGATTCCCCCAAACTCATGATTTGTTCGTCGGGTAAGTCATCGTTCAGAGGAGAATCTGCCGGCAGCGGATGTGCTGCCAGAAAATCGGCGACAGCCTGTCCTTTCACAGCACGAAGGGGAGTGAAAGTAATCTCAAATTGCAACAATATCATAGACCAACGAGCTAAACGTCCTGACAACGTAGGTCGGGTCATAAGATATTGCAAAGGATTAACTCTTGAAATCAAACTAATTGAGTGAGAAAGCATGTAATGCCTTAGTTTCTGAGCTGCAAAAACCAGAGCAAGACAATGCTTCTCAATTGACGGGTATCGAATTTCAGTAGGAAGGAGTCTTCGACTAAGGTAGTAGAGAGCATTCTCTTTTCCCTCGTCGTTAACTTGAGCTAACAGAGCACCTAAAGACTCATCTAGAGCTGCGGTGTAGAGGATTAATGGCTTTCCGGGAATCGGAGCTGCCAAGACTGGCGGGTTAGACAGGTATTGTTTGATATCATCAAAAGCATTTTGACACTTCTCGCCCCATACGAATTTAGTATCCTTTTTCGCAAGGACAGAAAAGGGTTGACATCTCCCGGAGAGATTAGAAATAAACCTCCTTATATATGCCAATCTACCTTGTAGAGACCTCAATTGAGTAAGGCTCTTAGGGGATGGCATATCTAAGATGGCTTCAATTTTAGCAGGATCTATCTCGATTCCACGGTGCCTCACTACGAATCCCAAGAATTTTCCTGAAGCGACACCGAAGGCGCACTTCAAGGGGTTCATTTTCAAATCGTAGCGGCGCAACCGTTCGAAAACGACTCTTAGGTCATGCAGGTGAGCCTCTTTAACCTTGCTCTTGACAACTAAATCATCAATATAACATTCAACTTGATTATGAATTAAGTCGTCAAAGATACGGGTCATGGCCCGTTGGTAGGTTGCTCCGGCATTCTTTAGGCCGAATGGCATTACCTTATAACAAAAGATTCCAATAGGGGTCCTGAACGCCGTATTTCTCTCATCTTCAGGGGCCATCTTGATTTGGTTATAACCCGACGAGCCATCCATGAAGGAGAAAATAGCATGTGAGGAGGCAATGTCCACCATGAGTTCTGGTATTGGTAAAGGGAACTCATCCTTAGGGCATGCCTTATTCAGATCCCTATAGTCGACACAAATCCGAATCTGACCATTTTTCTTCCGAACTGGCACGACGCTGGCCACCCAAGAGGGGTATTGTTCCTCTCGAATGAATCCGGCCTCTGCCAATTTCTTAACTTCAGAAACGACTTGTTGCTCAATCTCTAAGCGCATGCGTCGAGGAGCTTGTTTAACAGGGATGGCATCATGCCGAACCCCAAGTTTGTGAACTGCTACCTCAGCAGGCAAACCTGGCATTTCGTCATATGTCCAGGCAAAGCAGTCCCTAAACTCGAATAACAACTGGATTAAGTCTTGAGTTTCACCCTCGCTTAACAGAGTACTTATAAAAATCGGACGGGGGTCATCATCGTTTCCCAAGTTAATTTCTCTTAACTCATCGACTGTCGACTTAATTTCCTCTTCAAATTCAGGGGGTGCATCCCGAACTTGAAGATCATCGGGATCGTCTAAAGTCTCCAAACAGAGTCCATCCAAAGGACAAGGAGGATCTGTAGGGACATTTGGAGAATCAAGATGGTAAGTTATCATTAGGCAATACTCATCATCATCAAATGAACTAACGGTCCCAAAGCCAATACCACTTGTTGGATTTTTATTTACTTTTGTTCGCCAAATGTTCTCGTGGTATCTAGCTTGACCCTTAGTCCATCGGTATGGTACAGAACCTTTAGAAAAAGTATTTTTTACACAAACAGGGAAGTAGCCGAAAGGTAATTCCATTAATTCATTAAAATCTGCCTCCTCAAGGGTTACATCACCTTCGTCCCTTGCGGAGGAGGAGCCAGGAAAGAATTTCTGGACTTTCTTAACTTCACCATCCAAGTTGGGGGCCACTTTGACTTCCAACCCTACAACCCTGCCTGCCGACAGTGGGGTCAGAGAAAGGGCCTCAATCCTTCTAGTGAGCTTTTCATACATTGTTAATTCAGGCTCGTCACTTTTAACTTTTGAAATATCTACCTCAGGGTCACTGTCCTGGTCTAAGGTGAGATCAAATTTTGGAGGAGTATTTATGCTTTGATAATCGAGAGAGAGGGCAGCACCTTGACTTTCTAGTTCACTATCGGAATCTGATTCCAAATCAATGTATACGGGTGCTGCTCTCCTTCTAATGAAGCACGGCCTCGACCTCGTGCCCTTAAAGCCATCCTCCCACCTCTTTGAGGTAATGTGCTTGGAGGTCTAAGGACAACAATATCAGAGTCGTCTTCACTACTCGATTGAATCATTTCTTGATTGATATTCTTATCTTTTTCTTTCTTTTGGTTGAATTTTTGTTCAACCATTTTCTCCTCAAATTTGATCTCTAATTTAGAACGGGACGAGGACCCTTTTGGTACGAAATATGCAGCATCTTCGTAGATCCCAATTTCTTGAATCGAGAATGGTTGCAAATCACCCTTAATCACATGTTCAATGCCATCTCGTTGGTACTTAATGCATTGGTGTAGGGTAGATGGAACCATTCTATATTCGTGAATCCAAGGTCTACCTAGAAGTGCGTTAAAGGACGTAGTCGAATCAATTATATGAAATTTAGCTTCAGTTTTTAAACCTCCTATTTCTAGGAGTAGAGTGATCGAACCTAAAGCTCTCTCGCCCTTCTCGTTGAACCCACGAAGCACCAACCTGTCGGTTGAAAGCTTGCTAGTATCAACTCTGAGATAAGCAAGGGTCTTTATGTTCATCACGTTGACCGATGCACCCGGATCAACAAGGACTCTTGATAACTTGAAATTTCCCACTTCTACAGTAATGTAGAGGGGACGATTGTGGTCAGCAGTTCTCAAGAGTAAATCTTCGTCTGAAAAGGTAACCCCAGGGACCTCTTTGAAGTAGAGAGCCTCACCTTCTGAAGTTGCAGCCAACTGTGTTAAGCAAATCTCGGGATCGAGAAGTGCTTTAATTAAAGACTCCCTCATTTCTTTGGAAAGAAGGAGGGCGTCATAAATACTTAATTTTGCTGGCAACTTCCTAAGGTGGGCTAGAACATTGTAATCAACCTTAGGAACGACAGACTCGAAACCCGGAGGAATTAAAGGAGATTCTGGTTGTTGAGGGGAATCCGGACTTAAAATTTCGAATGAAGGTTGCTTGCCTTTATCCTGAGGGGGCATCCTAGGGGGTAAGACTTTACCGCCACGGAGTTGCACCTGCTCGATGTCTTCGGGCGGGCAAACTAGAGCAGTGTCTACACACACCATAGGTGTCGGATCATCATTTTCTGAAAGCGAGTCAGAATCTGAAAGTTCTATCAAGATAGGATTTCCTTGGAAATTAATTTGAGGGAAATCACTTTCTGATAAAGCTTCAAATTCGACCTCTTCTTGAATAGTCGATTCAGTGAGGTTGGTTTGATTAGCCTCAATATTTGGTTCATTAGGAGTTTGATTCAAAGCAGGAGAGTCATCAATTTGCATTTGAGATTCATGGTTAATCATCAAGACAGAAGTAGAAGGATGTTTTTTATTCATCTTTTGACCCTTCGCCTTTGATGGGGCAAAGTAAAAGTCAGATAACAAAAGAGGGGAAAGGGTTTTAACACCACCATCCGCCATTCTAATACATCTCTCATCTACACACTTCCTCTCTACAAAATCAGATTTCTCTTCTTTCACATTTTTCTCAGTAGTTCCTAAGACTACTGGAGAGGGAAGTGGCTCAACATCCTTCTGCGAAGCGTCCAGGTCAACCTTCCACACCGGGGCCTGGGCTATCGTAGTCAGCTGTTGAGAAAGATGAAAAGACTTGTTAATCGACTTTTTAAGTGCCCGGGACAAAGCAATGTCCCAACCATCTTCAACAAAACAAGAAGAGTTAAGAGGATTACCTGAAATGGTCTTAATTGAAGCCTTTTCTGGATCGACCAAGTATTCTTAGGTATTATGATGTTACCTTGGGTGTAGTTCCTCTCAAGCCAATCTTTGAACACAACGCAGTCCTCAAGAGGGTGACTAAGCATCCTGTGGTAGGGGCAGTACTTGGGATCATCTCTTGCTCTCATCCTCAGGCCTTCTAGCCTCTGGCAACTGGAAATCCGGTTTCTTTAACAGACTCCTGAAGATCTTCTTAACTGACTCCCTTTTAAATGGATAAGGTTTTGCCAATCTCTCTCTAAAAGGGATGAAAGAGGGATCTCTGGTATGTTGAGGAACTATCTGAAAGGGCTGCTTCTGAGGCGGCTGTGGTGGAAGTGGAGTGCTAGGCTGACTAACCATTGGCCTCTTTCCTTTGTCTACTGCTGAAACCACAGCTTTCTTTTCAAATGTCTTCACCAGTTTTGGACCCTTCCTTTCTTCAGACTGCTCTCGTAAGAATGGCATCCTAGGAGCCTCTTCCTGCAAATTGCTAGCCTTATTAAGAAGTTTCTCAAAAGTTTTAATAGTGAAACCCTTCAGGAGAAAAGCAACAGGACCGTGGATATTCTTCAACAGAATCTCCACAGCGTGTTGTTCTTGCAACTGGGGTTCACACTTCATCGAGAGGTTTCGCCACCTCAAGATGTACTCAACTAGAGACTCTCCCGGCTTTTGCTTTTCAACCACGAGATCGCCCACGGTGGTGCGTTGTTGCGCTCCAGAAAATCTCTTAAGAAAGAGGTTTTCTAGGTCGCTAAAGGTTCTTACTGAACCGTTGGGCAGATCGGCGTACCATTCAAAAGCAATGCCAGATAGACTACTTACAAATTGGCGAAATAGTAGAGCATCTGACCCTCCTGCATTGCAACAGCTTGCTCGGAAGTGGGCCAGATGCTGTCTCGGATTTTCAATTCCGGTGAAAACTTTAAAAGTTGGTGGCACAAAACCCTTTGGATAAGGAACTAGGTCATATTCCTCGGGGTAGGGTCTACCCTTTGCAATAGACACAGTTCCTTGAGCATGGGCTAAGGCCTCCCTTACCTGGTCCTCAATTAACTGCTTGATATCCTTCTGGGGGGATCGGAGGAATGGTGGAAACTGTAGGGTGAACTGGAGGTGTCTCTACTGGACAAGGGAGAGTCGCAGGTGGTGACTCGAGAGGTCTGGATTTAAGCTCTGCCCTTTTGGCCTTTTCTGTGAGCTCTCGAGCTGATTGGTGAATCGCAAAAGACTCTTGCTGTGATTTGTCCAACTTTTCTTGCATTTCTCTAACTTGTGACATCATGGTAGCAAGCTGAGTCTCCAAACCTTTATATGTTCTTCATCCTTATCTTTCACAGACTCATCTGATTCTGACTCAACAGCATGCGGATCATCATCTTTAACAAATCGGCGTCTGCTGGGCTCAGCTTCTTTATTAGACCCTCTAGTCTCAACCACATGAATGCCTCCAACATAATCATCTTCATTTCCAAGGAGATCATCCATATCAGGGTCAAAAGAAGCCATTCCTTCTTTGTTCAACAAGATGTTTCTTATTTCTTGAACTACCTCCTCGACCGGTCTATCCCCAATTGATTTAGGGTCGAGGGGTAAGTATCCTTTATACTCAGCCATATCAAACAACTCTTCAGAATCCATAAGGGCAATGATTTCTGTAAGTTTCGGATTAGGATCTGGTTGAGACTTCGTATCTGGCTCATCTTCCATCTCTAAATCCTGGTCAACTCTCTCCTCTTCGACCATCCCAAAGCTGGTAGTCAGAAGAGTGGCATCCTCTACAGGGAGAGGGACATATTCCTCAGGGGAAGTAGGAGCTTGTAAAGTGATAGTTCCCACATCCGGTAAGGTAAGGTCCTCAGACACCTGACTAAGGGGCCTAGGAATGACACTCGAACTTTGAGGATCATCAACTGGGGTAACAGGAACGGTGTGACTATTGGATCCGGGATCAAACTAACTGCGCAGGACTATCAACTGTAACAACTGGGGTACTAGCCTGAACATCCATCACTTCAACTGAACTCGGAGTAGGTTGACTGAAACTCGTTGGAGCTGCAGAATGAACTTAGAAGTTCTAGGAGGTGGTGGCAGATTTTCCAACTTAGTTCTCTTTGGCACATATCTCCTTTCAGGAGATTTATGTCTTTTTCCTTTAAGATCCACAGACTTCTGAACTTCAACCCGTTTGGTTTGACAATCACTGAGGCCAATCTCACAGGTTTATGTGGGGGTACCGGGGGTCTACCAGTAGAATGGCGGCCTCTCTCGGACCCAGTCAACACAATACCCTCTGTTTGAGAAGACAGAGGGCGTGGCGCCAGTGATATCCATCAACCAACACCGAAGTAGCAGGCTGTCTAGCATACTTCTTATTCTTCCTAACGAATTGAGGGGTTAAATTCTTTGCTTCAGATGCTTCTTCCTTCAATACTTCTTTTTGGAAGCGATGTGAGATCACTCCCTTTAACTGTTTCACATACTCCTCTTTAGTCTGTCCGGTCTGTGCAGCACAGGTGTGAATTATATTTCTCAAAGTTCTTGCCTTTTGAAGATGTTTTCTTTCTGAGTCTTCTTGGTCGAGTAGTCGACGGGCATGGTGGAGAACGGGCTATCCTAGCTACCCTCTCCTCCCCTTGGGCTGAAGCCAAGGGGTAAAAGCGACTCCCTTTAGGAGGGGAGAGGAGGCAGGAATAGGTAGTTCCTCAACAGCCTCAGGTTCTACTTGGGCCAAGGTCTTAAAAGGTAGGACTCTCTTAGCCTTAGAGATTCTTCCTAAGTCTCCTCAAATAATTCTTCTTCTGATTCTTAGTGGTGAATCTAAGTCCAGAACTAGACCCTTCTTCAAAGACAGATTAATTTCAGGGAAGGCTCAACAACTGGTTCAGGCTGTTCTGATCATCACTG